>CM053515.1:1694712-1747157 GCA_028627145.1 Eidolon dupreanum
GGCTCCTCCGCACCTGCAGCCCGTCAGGGGCCAGTGGGGACCCCACAGCTCAGAGGGTGGGTCCACAACAGCCACCACAGAGGGTGAACAGGAGCCTGGCCTGCCTTTGATCAGACCAGGAACCCAAGGCCGAGGGGGTGCCCAGTGCCTGGGCAGGCAGCCCAGGCTCCAGGTTACTCATCAGGATTGTCACTCGTCAGATCCCAGAAGATCCCAATTGAAGGGAAAATATTCAATTAAGCTTGCAAGGAAGGAAAAAGACAGGAGAGGAAGCCCTCTCTCCTCCTGTGGCCTTCCCCATCAGGGCAGGAATGCCAGAGGCAGGAGGCTTGGGGGCAGGCTTCGTCCCTGTGTGTGGCACGGCCGGAGCAAACAGGGCATCCCGGGGCATTGCCCGGCCTGAGCCAGCCCTGGCCTCCCCACTTCTGTCTGCTGGGATCTCTGCAGGCCTGGCTCTTGCGTCCCTCGTTGGGCTGGACCCCGAGCCCTGCTGGCAGGTCGTGGAGCTGTTGCCAGCCCCGGGAGGACCCGGGTGGGTCCCCACAGTGAGTTAGGCCAACGAATGTCCCAGGAGTGTTTCCATGGGACATCCCTTCCAGGTTGCCTGCCTTCCCAGCTCAGGCTCCTCCCCTGTTTATTTCTGGGGACACCCCAGACCTGGTTGGGTCCCACTTCCTCCAGGGCCAGAGAAGCCTCTGCCACAATTAGGACTGATGAAAGGCGACCTCCTGTGACCTTGGGGGCTCAGAAATCACACTGAAGTATAAGGTAGTTGCAGCTACAAAGGGACCCCCATGGCCTGCTTGGACTTCCTGGGGACACTGGCCTCAGTTTCCCCCATTTGACCAATGAGCAGTTGGGTTCCTGGCCTTCCTGGGCTGTGGGCAGCAAGGCGGGGGAGGGGCTCTGAGACCTCTGGGGCAGCCGAACAGGAAGGGAACAGATGGGGCCTCTCCAGGCAGAAGGAGGTCTGGAGAAGGGGCCCAGGCCTGGGAGGCGGGGCAGGGCGGAGCAGTTGGCCCGAAGCCCAACCCCTTGGTGGGGCCCCGGTTTAACCAGGAGGCTGGTCCCCCATGAGGGGTCAGAATTGAGACAAAGGTTGCACAGAGATGGGGGAGGAGGGGGCTGCACTCCCCTCCCCTTCCTGGGACTCAGGTCTTACCCCCCAACTCCCCCAAACCACCCCCCGCCCCCGCCAAGGGGAAGGGGAAAACCCCCTTCCAGGAACCCACAACTAGTGCCAAGCATGGGCAGGTGCTCTGAAAGGGTTACTATTACTCTCATTGTTAAAAAATTAAGACATTATTGATGCAAAATCAGGGTCTCCATGCCCTGGTCCTTCTTCCAGAGGCAGTACTGTTAGCAGTTTCCTATCCTCTTCCAGAAATTTTCATTTTTTATTTAAGAAATTAATATATACCCCTGACTATGTGTCAGATACTGAGCCCTGAACTCGTTTAGTCCTTGTCATGGGCTGAGTTGTGTCCTCTGAAGTCACATGTTGAGGTCCGAACCCCGGGACCTCAGACTATGACTCCGTTTGAAGACAGGGTCTTCACAAAGCTGATTAAGGTAAACGAGGTCAGATGGGCCCTAATCCCACATGACTAGTGTCCTTATATGAGAAGAAGCAGTTAGGACACAGACACATACAGAAGGAAGACCATGTAGGGGAGAAGGCAGCCACCTAAGAGCCCAGGAGAAAGGCCTTAGGAGAAACCAGCTTCGTTGACCTTGATCTCAGACTTCCGGCTCCCGGACTGTGAGAAAATATATGATTTTGTTTAAGCTGCTCAGTCTGGGGTACTTTGAGATAGCAGCCCCAGCAAACTGATACGGTCCTTATAACGGACCCAAGTGGCAGGTAATATCGTTATTTCCATTTTTCCGTGCAGAAATTGAGGCACAGAGAAGGGAAGTAACTTGCTCAAGTTCACCGGCCGTTCACGGTGCAGCTGGGACCCAGACATTAAACACGACACGTGTGTAGAAGCACATAGGCACTCATGTTCGTGGTAGTTTCCTCCAGGAACAAAAGGAGACCAGCATTCGAGGCCAGGTGGTGTCTGGAAGGTGACCCCAGGAAGCGGCAGAGAAGGGGGACTGAGATGGGGAAGAGGAGGAAGCCAACAGCAGTCAGCACAGTGGGCAGCCGCCCTGGACCCCGCTGAGCAGAGCCACCCCCACGCCCAGCCTGACGACTGGGGGTGGGGTGCAGGGGCAGGTGGGGGTTCACAGGCAGCAGCTGGGGAGGGGAGTTGAGGAGCTACGTGAGGGGTGGTGGATTTCTTTCTTTCTTTTTGTATTTGTTGACACGTCTGTGAGCTCCACGTGTTCTGCTGGGACGGCTCGCCCTCTGAGGTCCGGTTTTGCTGGGTGGGGCCCGAGCGGCCTTCAGTCTAGGGCTGATTTTGCCTGCTGTGGAGGCGACATATTTCTGGCTCCGATTTGCGCTTTACTGTGGGGAACCCACTCAACCCAAGTGCCGTGACTCTGCGGGTCCCTTTGCCTGCTCCCCTCTGCTGATTCTTTGCCCAGCTGGTGTCGGTTCTGCACGGGTCAGCTGAAGACAGAGGCTCCCTCTGGCCTCCCCCTCTGGGCAGCTGTCCTCTTTTCTCCCCATCTTCCCTGTGGATCCTTCGCCTCCCAAGATTCTCGGCTGTCTCCTCATCTCGGGGAGTTGGGGGTCCGTCTGGCCCTCGTGGGGCTTCCAGTCCCCGTGCTACAGCCTGGAAGTCGCAGGGTCCACTTCTCCAGGGGTGATTGACCTTGCTCCTGTTGTCCACTGTCTAACGCCCATTTTTCCTTTATTTTTGTCTGATTTTTTTTAGTTGTTTGTTTAAGGGGGGAGGGTATATCGGATCCTCGTTTCTCCATTATGGCCAGAAGTGATATTTCTGCCTTTTCTTTCTTCTGTTTTTAAATGGTTTCATTGAGAGAGAATTAACCTACCACACAACTTAATCCAATGGCTTTTGCATACTCGCAGAGAGGTGCAACCATCGCCACAGTCTGCTTGAGAATATTTTGTCACCTGGGAAAGAAAGACAGAAAGACGGGGCTCTTATCCCCCCACCTGCCTCCTGCTCTAGCCCTAGGCAACCACTCACCTCCTTGTCTCTGCAGTTTGCTGACTGGACATTTTGTACCAACGCAGTCACACAGTCTGTGGCCTTTTACATGCGGCTTCTTCCACGTAGTGTTTCAAGGTCCATCCACATTGTAGGGTGTGGAAGCACTTCCTTCCTTTTTCTGTTTTGAATATCTAATTGGCTTTATTAAGCCATTCATGATTGGGCAGCCTCCCACCGAGCAACTAGAAAGGCACTTGTCTGCCTTTTTATGGCCATATAATGTCCTACTGTACGGATGGACCGCGTTTGGTTTCTTTTATCCATTCATCAGTGGGCGTTTGATTGGTCCCACTTTCTGGCTATGATGAGTCATGCTAAATCATTGTATGAAAACTTTCTAAGGAAATGTCTCTGCAGACTAATAACTCTAGCTCTTGACATCTGTGCCATTAGGATGCCTGTGAAGTCCCAGCTCACTGCACCCAACCCAGCCCCTCCAGGGCTCCAGCTGGCGGGTGGCTCGCAGGGTAAAGAACCCTCACCCATGTTTTCTGATTCTAAAAACAATAAGGGAGCATCCGTGTGGCTTCCGTAGGTCAGACGGTCTTCACATATGGTATTATGATATTTCATTTAATGTCCCCCAAATTTCCCTTCTAAGGCAGGCATTTTTAACCTCATTTCACAGATGTGTTCTTTCAACAATTATCTCCTGAGCATCCCAGCCACTGGGCAGAGAGGTGCTCCCTGTCCTTCAGGGTGGTTGGCACTATGGAAAATATTCCATGAGTAGGGAACTACTCCAGGACAGTCAGTGCCTCACAAGGAAAGGTCAGGGGACAGGGCCATGTGCCAGTTGGGTGAGAACCGAGCACCTGAGCTTCCTTCAGGACGTGCAGCCTCCAGTCACTCCAGCCTTCCTTGGTGGCCTTGATTCCCAGCACATGCGAGAGAGATGTCTGTGGGGGAGGTGTCAGTGTCCCCTGAGGTCAGAGGCTGAGCAGGTTTGGCCGGCCATGCGGGCTAGAGAGCCATCTGGGGCCGCCCTGGATGGTGACTGTGGCCAGGCTGGGTCAGTTCCCTGAGGCAGGTCCCAGGGTTCCTGGGATGGGGCCAGCCGCTGGGGCCTCCAGCAGGTCCCCAAGTGCCCTTCCTTTGAGCTACATCGTGTGTTTGTCCATCTTACAGTCATGCTGACCCTAAAGCTCAGGTGTTTCTCCACGTGAGCTGTGGGGAGCGATGTTGCCTTTGAAGATGGGGCAGAGCCGGCCCACGGGGGTGCGTCTCAGCGCCCCAGTTCCAGGCTGTTTGTTCCATCACCATAGCTTTTCTTTAGATCTGACCTGGCTTTTCCATTTGCTTCCATACCATGTGTATTTTTCTGGTAAGTGGCCTCAAACTGGACAGACATGAGGAGAGAGAGGTAAGAGCCCCTTAGGAAGGCTGTGGCAGCTGGCTCCCTACAGTGACATCCAGGCACAGGTGGCGCGGTCCACCCTCTGGGGCATGAATGCCGCTCCCATTGGGGACAAGGGTCCTGCTTGCGCCGGGCTGGCTATGGCCGGGAGAGCCCGGTGGAGGGGCTGTTGTGCCCGCTCAGGGCCGAGCCCTTGATAGGCAGGCAGTGCCCACTCCTGGCCTCTGGGAGGGACGCTCGGGCCATAAGGGACGATGACAGGCCGAGGGCACAGCAGCCCTGGAAGGGGGGGTCACCTCATGGTTGCCGTCTCAGGCCCAGCCCAGCTGAGGGCAGAGCTGCCGGGTGAGCATGGGCTTGTGGCCCCAGAGCTTCTCCAGAAATAGCTCCGCGGGCCCTTTGAAGCCACTGCTTTGGGGTGTGGTTTCTGCAGTGGATGAGACTTTGGAGAAGCGGTTGGTGGCTGGCTCTTGGGAGGCCCCAGTCAGGTGGGGCTCTGAGAACAGGAGGAACAGGGCCTGGGTGGGCTGTGAGATGCGGGATGCTGCTCCCGGAGGGGACACCCAGAGACACCAGAGGGCCAGAGAGAGGCTCCGAGGCGGGGAGGTCCGAGGACGCCTGAGGGGGCGCGTTAGGGCACCTGGGTCTCCATGCCTGCACCAGCGCCCACTCTGCCTGCCTGTAGAAGGGGTGAGGAGGAGGAGTGACCTTGGGGCCCTGGCCAGGCCCTCGGGATTGCCTGCAGAGGTGGCCTCACTGACAAACACACAGTACTTGACCCAAGCCATCTTCACCTCTGCGCTCTGGCCCCACTGCTCCGTCAGCCACCCTGACAGGGCCTGCCCGTCACCGTGGGCTCTGCTCAGCAAGTCCCCATTGGCACCAGGTCCCCTTGGTCCCTTTCCCACACCCCTCCCAGATGTGGGCCTGCCTGTCCCATCCCACCGGGAGCCAGATGGCAGCCTCCTCCCAGAGCTCCCTGGGGCCCTGCTGGGGCCAGCAGCGACCCCACCACTGCAGAGCCAACTGAAAATGCAGATTCCCAGGAGCCACCAGGACCATGGGCCCTGGCACTTGAATTTGGACAAGCTGCGGGCGGTGAGGACGAGGAGCCAGGCTGGGGCCCTTCCCCACTGTCTAGGCTTCAGGCACCTCCTCTGCGACGCCTCCCCAGTCCCCGGGCCACCCATGCTGCCTCCCCTCCGTTGTCTGTTTCCACCTGCCTGCTGTCTAGTTGCACGTTTGTTGTCGCCCCTGCGGGGGAGCCTGACATCCCGACTCCCAGCTGAACGGTGCCTCCCCAGGACCCAGCCAGACTGTTTCCCTTGGCGGCGCGTGCACAGGTGTGTGGATAGACGTGTGACACGCACAGGGTGTGGACGTGGACTCAGTGCCCGAGATTCCTGTGCGGGGTTTGACACAGTCTCAGACACACCGGGCGCATGCCAAGGGTGACAAGCACTTTGTCCCCAAGGAGCTACCCATAGAGTAGTGAAGGACAACAGACTGTGGATGCACACAGGCCTGAACCTGGGGGCCACCCGAGACACCTGTCCTCAACCTTTGTGGCACCAGGGACCAGGGCTCCTATGAGAATCTAATGCCTGATGATCTGAGGGGGAGCTGAGACGGTGATGCTGACGCTGGGGGTGGCTGCAGATACAGTTGAAGCTTCACTCGCTCACCCAGTGCTCACCTCCTGCTGTGTGGCCTGGTTCCTAACAGGCCATGGACCGATACCTGTCTGTGGCACGGCATTGGAGGACCCCTGCTCTAAGGGAGAGCAAGAAGAGAATCAGACAGCTGCCTCCCGTGCCCACCTCAGGCCAAACGCTTTTCCTATCTCATCTGTCATAATCTGAGAAGAGACGCTGTAATCATCCCCGCTTTACTGTCACACAGCAGCTAGGAGGAGGCAGAGCTGGGAGCTGCACACCTGCAGAGCCCACAGAAAAGATTCTGAACACGTGACATCCCAGGACAGCCTCGGGCCAAACTCTCACCCTCCTCCCTTAGGGAAGAAGCTGGCCCAGAACTTTGTCAAAACATGTCGATGAAGGGAGAGGCAGCAACGAGAGAAAATGGTTGTTTGACTCAATCCTGAGCAAGAGGGAAGACACAGATGGGGATTTAGACATGACCTTTTCCTGCAGGGGTCATGAGAACAAAGGGCTGGCAGGCTGGGCAGGGGTAGTTTTGCAGCAGCCTTCTGAACAGTGCTTTTGAGAAGTCAAAAGAGAAGGCTAACGGAGCCAGTGGCAAGAGGCTCTAAAAGGGAGCTGGTTAGCAGCCATGTTTTGGAAGTGCTTGCTCGTCATACCTTGCTAAGGCTTGAGATGAAAACCTGCACATCTGGTTTCCTAGTTTAGTGAAACATGTTGCATAATCGTAAAAAAACCCCCAAAAACACACACTGGAAGGAAATGCATCAGAATATTATCAGTAGTTACCTTTGGGCAACGAAGCCTTTCTTTATACTTTTGTTTTCAATTTTTTTCTATTTTGAAACATTTATAACTGGCATATATATATACTTTTAAAGGATAGAAAAATAAAGTTTTGGACATTATATTTAAAATTGCTACTGGCCTAAGAGCAGCTCCATCTAAAGAAAGGGGCGTTGATACAAGCGATACCCCATGAGGTCAGATTCCAGGCTGTGGGGTGAGTCTCAGGACAGCTGAGGGACCATGAGTACAAAGACGTGACAGTGAGGGGCAGAGCACAGCTCGGGACTCTTACCTGCTACTGGTGGATTGACACGGCTTTGCAGGAGAGGAATCTGGCAAATGCTATCAAAATACATCTGCCCATGTTTCGTGCCCTGACTCCACCACTGGAGATACCCCTATTAAAACAAACAGGGGCGTTAATCATTGAGGTGTGTGTGGTAGCCAACCACTGGAAGCATTCGAATTTTCCTTAACGGGGATGGCTAACTTGTGGCAAATCTGTACAAAGGCGGGCATTAAAAAGACTAATTAGATCCTCCAACCTGGAGAGCACCACAGGTTGTAGGGGGAGAAACCTGAGTTGCAGTGAAAAGTATGAAACCGCTTTTGTGGAAGCAAAGACCCGAGCCCCTCTGCAGGTGTGTGTGCTGTGACCTGCTGGCTGGCACGCATGACTCTGGTCACCTGGACAGAGGATGGAAAAAAATGATTGTGGTAGACTAGGAAGCTAGCCATCACTTATCTACTTAGTGTTAACCTAAATATAAGAAGGCCTTTTTAAGTGAGAGGCGGCAAGTGTTTATTTGAAATCAGTTAAGAATAGCTATTTGGGAATCATTAATTCAGGCAGAAGCCCAAACAGTGTTGGGATTAGGAGACGAAGGCCAGGGGTATTTATGGGAAAGGGACCATCCATAGAAGGCAAGCATTTCTATTGGTGCCGAGAACATAACATTATGATGTTACTTTTAAATGCTTTTAATTGTCACTCGGGTAGTCATCAGTCCCGTAGTCATAACTGCTTGTTATCTTTGCCAACAGTTCTTTGAGACATAATTTTGCCCTCGGCCTAAAGGTTATTTTGCCATTTAAAAATTCCAGATTTGAGGCGAGATGTGAAAGGTGATTCCTCTGGCCTGGCAGCTCTGGTTCCATTTTAAAGTGACTCTGTTTCTATCATTCTTTACTGAAACTGTAGAAAGTCTATGATATTGCTGCAAATATGTAAAACACACATGCACAGGAACAAGGACTAGGTGGCACAGGTAAATTAAAAAGCCACGCCGACTTGTTCAGAAGGTGGGAATGCAGGCAAGTTCGTCTTCGGTTTATTTCGGAATGCAGGCTTCCCTCGAGCGGCGCGGGCTGGGGCCGTGCGGGCCGAGCGGGTCCACCCCACATGGCTCTTCCAATTGGCCCACAAAGCTCACAACTGCGTTGTTCAAGGGTCAACTGGCAGGTGGAATTCCAGGTACGCGGAAAGGCCGGCTGTGGTCGTACTCGGCTGTCTGACCGCAAGGGCAGTTGGTGTCCCCTTACTTGTTCAAGGCTCAGTTGTAATTTTTTCAGATGTACCCCCCAAAAAAGTATATTTAATAAAAAGTTGTACACGGCAAAGGGGACAGTCTTGCGTTTGACTGGAATTTTGAGCTCGGCTTGCTCCCCGGCGTGCTGTGGTCCACCGGGGCGCAGGTGCCCTTCAGGCCGTGGGGCAGATTCCTGCAGGTACAGGTATGGCACCCAGCAGGAGGTGCTCCCGGGAGGAGGCCCTGAAGGGCCGGGACCTATTTGTAGCTGCTCTTCGGGGAGCCCAGCTCCTGCAGGTTGCTCTCCAGGGCGAGTCTGCTGTAGGGGGCTGACTGCAATTTCTTGAAGGGGATTCTGTGCCAAAAAACAAACAAACAAAATAAGCCCTTTGTGCCTAACTGGGGCCTCGGCAGGCATGCAAGCAGGGTTAGTTAGCATCATGGTCACCCATTTTTTCTGCTGGGCAGGGGAGAGGCAAGAAAATCTCCCTTCCCCGCACAGGGTCGCTGCGTTGGGACCAGATCCTGCTGTGACCTCTCTGGTGCATGGGGTTCAGACCTAATCACCCCGGGGAATTTGCCAGAAAGTCTCTGCAGCCCCTGTGATTTTGGGGGTACGGTGGGCCAAGTCTGACTGCCATGCAGAGAAACGAAATCAGAGGGACAGGGTGCACAAATGTTTATTTACAAAAAAGTCCAAGGTACATGATACAGGCTTTTTACACACAGTAGTTGAAACAATTATTTTGTGTATTTTTACTACCAGAAGGTAAAGAACAAATTTAATAATTTTTGCTATTTTCATACAAAGTGACAGGTCATGCACTTTTTAAGTTTTAAAATCTTTTGCTAAGTGCAAATACTAGATTCCTTTCTCCAGTTTTAAGGCAAGTGGAATGGAACTGTCCCTGGGCTGTCTCACTCCGGGGAGCAAGCACCGAAGCCCAGAAGGGAGGGTGCCAGGCCACCTCTGTCTCCGGGACTCCGCGTCGTCCCTCAGACTCTGATCTCTCTGGGTTTCCCGTCATTTGCATCTTGCAGTCACTTGCTGGCTTGTCAGATGACTGCGGCCCTGTCTCTCCACGAAACCCCGTCACTAGTGCTGAATGGTTGAGCTGCCAGGTGCGCAGGTCATGCCTCTGGGACACTGAGGTGCCTAGAGGGTCACGTAGGGACACAACTGATGGCAGTGAACTTCTCCAAAGCAGCGACTGAGCCACACCTGCAGGCCCCAGGAGCTCTGACCCACCCCGGGACGTCAGGAATCAGGTGCCGAGGCTCAGAAAGGCGGGGTGGCTCTCACAGCGTGTGGGCCCAGAACCAGTCAGCACTCTGCTCAAAGGTGAAGTCCTCCTTTTGGCCTTAGGGGGAACCATTATTCTGGTCCCCTCCCTTCCGTGCCAAGGACACCCTTGCAAGCCAAGTCTCTCGCTATGGCAAGGATGGCATGAGCCATCGTTCAGGGTCTGTTCACGCAGCTGTCCCGGGCCCTGTAGGAACAGGCCCGGGGCTGTGGGGCAGAGGGGCACAAATCGGCTCAGGCAGCCTGGGGTTCAGGGTGTGGCCTGCGGGCCAGAACCAGTGCTGTCACCAGTGGACCAGGACAGTGCCTGGGGTCACCCTCCCCATCTGGTGGGATGTCTGCTGGCGCTCACTGATCTGAGACCCTGCCCTGGGGAAGCATCGGTGACATGCTTTGAAGGTGCCTGTCACTGTGCCTGCAGTGCGCCCCATCAGGGCCCTCCCAAGGCACTGCCGTTCAGGCCGGCAGTGAGGCGCAGACAGCCCCCCAGGGAGAGGTCCCGGCAGTGGAGGCTTGGCGCAGGCCTGTCCTCACTGGCCCCACCCTGCGCCCCGACGACCGCCTACTGCAAAGCCCTGACCCAGAGAAAAAGCAGCAAGAAAGGTCACCTTAGCAGATTTACCCCATTTTATTCCTTGAAATACAACCGAGAAGCCAACGGCGGCGGGAACGGCACCCAGCAACGCTCAGCCCCGACAGTGGGGAGCAGGTCTGTGGGGTGCAGAGGGCGGGACGGCGTCTGCGACTGGTCATAAGCTCATCCTCCTCTGGTGCGTGGGCGCGCTGAGTGCTTGTGGGCATCCCGCTGCCGTCAGAGGCACAGCGACATGGACACACTTCCATGAGGAGCCAGGCGGGCTCGGCCCCAGCCGAGGCCTTAGCTCTGCACAGCCTGGCGTGTGACGTACCGCACAGTGGGTGGCTCAAACCCTGGGCGGGGGCTGGACAGGAAAAGGGAGCAGGAACACAGAAGGGACCCCGTGCGACTTGCCCACCTTCAGGGAAGGAGCTGCTGGGCTGCAGAGCAATGACTGGCCGGGTAGGTCTCGGGAGGGCACAACCTGGGTCACCTGGCCCCTGGGGACACCCACTGCCCCAAACCTAGGGGAGCTGTTCCCTGCCTGGCTGGTGGCAGAGAAGGCTCTCCAGGAGCTGGGCTGTCCGGGAGAGCCACCGGGCTGGTCACTGCTGCCTCAAAGAGATCTCCTTTGGCTGAAGCTTCAGGACCACGCAGACCGCACAGGCTGCCTGACCTGGGAGAACAAGTTTCTCTGACCTTCCGTGAGGGAGAATCTTTTGGGCCATGGAAAACTAGGTAAGGTCAAAGTGAGTAAACAGCAAACGTTTCCTTAAACTACAAAACAGAACCTACAGCACGAGAGGGTCTCTCTGTGGTCTCATCTGAGTGGGCCAAAGGGAAGAGACTCAACCGTCACTGAGGTTCTAGACGTAGGGGACACGGTCTGCAGCCTCCCCACCCTGAGTGGTGCTCCCGGGCCTGTGGACACCGCTTTGCCACCTCACTCGGGTCAGCGGCTGGAGGCAGCAGGAGACCCGGCCTTCGCAACATGGCTCCCACCGCTCCGCCCCCGACGGCTCTACTCGTCACTTGGGCTTTACTGGGGACCAGCGGCGCCGCACAGGAAGGCCTACGTGGTTTTAACTGAGAGAAATCTGTCTGCTGGAGAGGGCCGGGAGGCAAACATTCCCCTCGTCTCCTGCAGCAACACGGGTGACAGAACAGAGATGGGCTGCCTCGTGCCCAGGGCCACTGGAGTGGCAGCTGGGGTGGCAGAACTCGTTAGGAAGTGGGTGCTGCCCTGCTCTGGCCCAGCTAGCCTGCTGGCGACACTAAGGGGCAGAGGCGCTTCCTGGGGAGAAGGGGGAAGAGCAGCCTGTCCTTTCAGGAGCCGAGCCCGGCGCCCCTCCTGGGAAGGCACGGCAGACCCGCTGGCTGGGGGCAGAGGACCCAGCCGCCCCGCTGCGGGGCTCCAGGAGGGGCAGGCCCAGGCATCAGAAGCGATGCCGTGGCTGGGGGCCAAAGTGCATGGGCAGGTTGTGCTCCAGGGGCAGGTGGACGGGGGCGAAGTCGTAGTTGACCCGCACATTGGGCAGAGGTGGCACGTAGGGTGCGGGGATGGGGCCCATGTTCAGGGGGAAGTTGTTGAACACGGGCCGGACAGGCGGCAGGGGGAAGTGTGGGTGCACAAAGGCGTAGGGGGGCATCTGCGGCTGGTGCAGGTTCTGCGGGACGGGCCTCGGCAGGGCTTCCACTCTCTGCACTTTTTCTGGGGGCTTCTCCAAGGGGGGCCCGATGCGTTTAAAGGTGTTTTCTGGAAAGGACACGGGGGTGGGGGGGTGGTTAGTAAAGAAAACAGTTAAAGCCAACTGTGCCCGGATCCCGCTCGGGGCCTGGGGGCATGGAGCGTGAGGCGGGGCCAGGAGCTGTGACCTTCAGCGTCATTCTCACCTGTGGACACAGAAGGGCTTCCTAAGCTCAAACCTACCCACAGGACCTCCTGGCTGTCAAGGAGATGCTGAGGCTGGGTCTAAACTTTCTCAGCCTTGCCCACAGGAGCAGGACATGAGGCTGGAGCGTATCTATAGCCACATGAGGGACAGTAATTCTCGGGTGGTCCCTGGCTGGGTGGAGCACTGGGATCCCTAGGGTGGGCCAGCAGTGGGGCGCGTGCTGGGTGCAGGGCCTGTGCCGGGGGAGGACTTGCCTCCATTCTTTCTTTTCTGTTCCTCTTCGGCCTCCTTCTGGATTTCCTCAATTAGCTTCTCATCATCTTCCTAGAAGAAAAGCAACAAGATAAGCTGGCTCTCAACCAGCTACAGGCAGAGCTGAGGCTGCGCTGGGACTCAGGGGGGCGGGGTGCTGGCTCGCTCCTGGTCAGCAGGGGTGTTAGGCCAGAGACCTGCTGCTGACTAACAGGGTCCGGGACTGCATGCTTTTCACCCCCAGTTCCCTGGGAATCACCTTCCTCCTCACTGGGTGGGGCTCCTGGGAGGAAGCCATCTGAAAGGCTGGGACCGAGGAGCAGGCTCTGTGCGTGGCGGGTGGCTTTCTGGGGGCTAGGCTGACTGCCCAAGGGGTCAGACCCAAGCCTACAGACTCTGAGCCCAGCAGAATCTCCCAACTCCCTGAACTGGGCTGGACAGTGTCTCTTCAGGCCTGCTAAACCCTGAAGCTGGCCTAGGTCAGGTCTTGGGTGTAGGAGGGGCGCAGCACTTTAAGACCCCCCGTCCTGAGACCTTACCAGCCCCCCTTCCTAAACTCAACACTTCAAATGTGTTATTCCAGCCTGGGACAGGAGACAAAGAGGCGGCCTGGGTACTGACACAAGTGTGGCCTTCACCAGGGACGCTCTGGGGCCTGTGCTGAGCAAGCAGGGCACCAGGTCCAGGCAGTCCCCACAGCGCCACCTGCCCCGGGTACCGTGCTGGGCTGCTGGCTGGGACAGACCACCCCTGACCGTGCCTGCCCTCCTGTACTGTGCTTAACGGCCCAGCAAAGAGGCTTGCCCATGATCCAGAGACTGACAGGACACGCATGGGACTGCAGAACCCCCGGACACACGCCTCCGCTGCCCGCGCCGGGCTGCTGCCACACCGGCACGGCGTGGGAACGCGGTCCGCCGCAGCCTCCGTCTGGATACATCGGCTGCACCGATCCAAACCGAGTGACAGGCAGACTTGGTCTGTTTTGTGGCGTCTTCTGGCTGCTTCTCCAAGAGTTAAGAGCAGGCAAGTTGGAAGAAGTATGGGGAAGGGCAGTGGTGCCCAACACGGGGACAGGAGGGCACGAGCAAGTTCCAGTATTTCCAGAAGCCCGATGAAATGCATGCTTCCCCAGACCAGGCGCCAGCGCCTGCCACATGGCCAGGGAAGCGCCGGGCTGGAAGGCGACAGTGGTAACTCTGGATTGTTCATGCTGACCCGAGGCCCTGCTGGCTGACGACACCCATGGGACTTGTGAGATGTGAATGGAGGGCCACAGAGCACAGCATGTGAGCTGGAAAAAACTGCTGGAAATCCCTAGACGAGAGGACAGCGTGGCAGCCCCATGGACAGTTTGCTTATTTACTTAGCACGTTATTAATGTCACAGCCAAGACAGTAATCAGTGACTTCAGCACAGTCACGAACCTCAATGATCCCGGAGCCACGAGTTTCACTCAGTTGGTGTTTGGTGAACACCGATTCTGCTAGATACTGCTCTAAGTTTACAGGGTAAACTTCTGACCAACAATGAAACTGAAAGTCATACTGATGGAATGAGTCAAAAGCCAAGTAATACAGTTCCTTTCTTTGGTAGATACAAATTTTAGGACAGAGTCCCTGAAGACTGTGGGCTCCGTGGGCAACAGCGGGAGGCCCCGTTAACTTGGCTGGCATTCTCAAGGCCGCAGAAGCCAAACGACAGTCTGGACTCAGTGGTCTCAGAGCTTCTTTCCAACTCTGATACTGGAAATTCTCATCATACGCCCAAGTCTTTTTCAGCTTCGCCTGGCCAGGTGTTCCGAGCAAGGCAAGGGGAAGAGAGGTGACTAAGGATAAGATCCCATCATGCATTTGAGATTCACATCAGAGAATCATATGACCAGGAGGAATCCTGGTGGGTGTCAAGACCATCCCCTAGGTAATGCACAAAAATGCCCTACAAAATGCAAGACGCGGCCATCTAAGCCTCTGTGAACACAGTAAACGAGAGAACTTACTGCTCTATAAAGTGTTCACTAAGCCAATCAGCCAACCCCACAGGAACTCATGGGGTTTGGTGGACAGTCTGAAGGTCTCCACGTGAACGTCAAGATAAATCCTACCAATGACCTAGATTAGGAGCTGGCATCCTGGTGCCAGTGGTAGGCCTAGGAAAAAGAAACAAAACAGAAGCAACAGGGAAAGCAATCAAGACCACTGAACGTGGGAGCGCAGCGGCTCCAACCTCTCGGCACGTGACCTGGGCAAGGTCCCGAACACGAGCCTCAGCGCCTCATCTGTAAAGTGCGTTGTCTTCAGGACTGAATGACCTCAGCTGTGTCATGGACTCAGCACAAAGTGAGCATTCATTACTGAAGGTCGAAAAGCCTGGAAAATGTCAAGGACAGAGAGTTCAGAAAGATAAGAAGTCTCAAGAAAAAGTGGTACAGATTGGGAGATGCCCCCAACGTTTCTCTCGGTGGCTTTGTTATGGTACAAGTGACAGGTTTCTTGAGTCAAGCCATTTATTAATTGTAACTGTTAGTACTACACCACCTTCACCGTCGCCGCTACCTCGTCCCTATCTCTACCGCATCACCTAAATGTGGTTATGCCCATAAGTCCCCAGAGGGACACTCAAAGCCTCTGATGGCACAGAAGGCACCTTAGAAATCATCCATTCCAACTTCCTTATAGCACAGAAACTGAGGTCCCAGAGAAAGGAAGACGTTCAAAGTTATGACTGGCTGCTGGAGGCCTACGCAAATGCTTTATACCATTCTACAGTGTCACTCAAATAGCTTCCCTGGAGAAAATCCACAGAAAAGTCTCCTGAAGGTTTCCTGTGCCCAGTGTTCATTGGAAAATTTGAAGTGTGTGCCATTCTTTCACTCAAGAACAGGTACTCTGGGTCCAGTACGCAGCAGGCTCTGCGCTGGACATGCGGCAGTGACCAGGGCCGAGCTGGCCCTGTTCTGTCTGAAGCTTCTGCCGTTGTGCTGTGATCGCTGTTTTAGCTGACATTCCACAGCATGAGAGACTCACCCACCCTTCTCCTCAGACTCTCTCATGATACTTCTGGCAGGATAAATGAAGAATGAGGGATAAGGTAAGTTTCCTTAGAGTAGAAGATTCCAGGTCTCCACAGTACCTGTCTGTTATCAATGCTACCTGTCCTGTGATAAATCAAACGCTCCTGGTAGAGGTTCACCGCTGAATTCACGTGATGTAAGAACTCCCTTAGGTGGGCCTGAGGCCCTCGCAGAGGTAACTGTGATGCAGACCGGCCAGCTGCTGGAGGACAGAGTGGCCAGGTGCACCTGCCAGCAGGCGCGGAGGCTGACCTCCAGACTCTTCCTGCAGGAGGGGGAGGAGCCTGTGAACCCCGAGTTCTTCACCTTCTGTAGAGCCACCTCGAGTCTCTGCCCTTCCTTCTGCTGCTCTGATCACTCCTGATCTGGTGAGTGGACTCAAGATTATTTGTCTTTAAGCCCTGTCCTTTCCCAGGTAGGCTGTGGCCTTAGAGCAGGGGTCCCCAACCCCTGGGCTATGGACTGGTACCAGTCTGTGGTCTGTTAGGAACTGGGCCGCACAGCAGGAGGTGAGCGGTCGGCGGGTGAGCAAGCAAAGCTTCATCTGTATCTGCAGCCGCTCCCAGCGCCAACATCACCGCCTCAGCTCTGCCTCAGATCATCAGGCCTTAGATTCTCATAGGAGCACCGAGCCCTGGTGCCAAAGAGGCTGGGGACTGCTGCCTTAGATTCTAAATTCACTCTAAGTTTCACCAGAAAATGAAAGTGTTCAACTATTTTGAGAAGTGATTGTTACCATAAATAATGAGTAAATTGTCAGTTACGTCTAGTAAATATGGGTTAGGAGTTTCAGGTTTCAACATTATCCAACTGGTTAGTCATAGGACACTGTGTTTAGAAACTAGGAATTAAAACACTTAAAATTTTTTTTAAGAAAAAATTACATTTTCAGCCAAATACGTGATTCTAAGGGGGAAGATTTCTTACTTCATCTGGGGTGGGCTTTCTGTTCTCAAGCAGTTTCCCTTAAGTATTTTCAATTCCTTAAGAGTGAAGGCAGACTGAATTACACACTTTAAAAATGGCGAATTTTATATATATGTTACTACAATTGAAAAGATTAATGTTAAACAAAAGAGTGAAGATAGGCATAGGAGTTATTTTGAGATGAAAATATGAAGACTGGGCCCTCATGAGAACACTTCCTGGGTTTGGGCCTGCACGACAGATGTGGCTACTCAGGGCCTTGGGGCTGGGGGGGGGGGTGAGTTCCCTCGGCAACCATTCTGTGCA
This sequence comes from Eidolon dupreanum, assembly GCA_028627145.1. NCBI lineage: Eukaryota > Metazoa > Chordata > Mammalia > Chiroptera > Pteropodidae > Eidolon > Eidolon dupreanum. The sequence continues at coordinate 1,711,516 of CM053515.1, forward strand.
TCTTTACTGTCACCTCGGGACAGGACACTTATGCAAAAGGGTTGTCATTCTGCAAATCTAGGACACACCTGGGCTGCTGGAGACAGGGAACAATAGCAGGAAAGAAGAGGATGCAGGCCAGGTGCATGGGCCGGGTCACAGAATTAACTGTCCCCAGGCCCTGCAGGCTGTCACCCACAGGAAGTCCAGGTGTGTGGAGGAGCCAGACCACGTGAATCTTATCTTAGAGCGGCACTGGATTCCTAACACACGGGCTGCTGGCATGATGGGAAGAACTCCAGCTTTGGGGCTCCACAGACCTGGGCTTGGGGACCCCTTTACTCCCCAGTGACCGAACTGGAGCCTATCATTTCCACAGCAGGTATACTGTGAGAAGCACAAGGCCTTTCTTTAATGAGGTGCCAAGCATGGTGACAGTAATAATGGTAGTTAACATTCACTGAGGGCCCACTGGGTGCCAGCTTATTCTGAGTACCTCACATAGACGTGATCTTTGTAACTCCACGAGACAGGTGCCATTCGTTAATGCCCACAGTACAGATGAGGATCAGTGAGGCCGGAACCCAGGCCTTCCAGTCTCAGAGCTTGAGTTCTTCACCACATAAGCCACAGGTTTCTAAAGTTTCTGGAGCAGTGACTAGAGGGGCCCGGGACACTGCCCCGCCCCGCCCTCAGCACTGTCCCAGGTGACTATTTTTAGGCCCTGCTTTGTTCCACGAAGAGCGCCTCTTCCCCTCCTTGAAATATAAGAGGGTTCTCTCTCTCTGGGATGGGCAGAACTCTGAAATCTCCTTTCTCCACCAAATACAGAAGAGAATAGGGCAAAACAAAACATCTCCACTCAAGATGACAGCCAACACAGCAGAGAAGGGGCGCTGCTTCCCCAGAGAGTTTCAGGGAATTCTTACTTTCTTGGGGTCAGCTCACCCAGCAACGCGCATGCCATCCCTTAGGATGACCCACTTGAAGGTCTCTGACTGGCCTCCCTGGCACTCGGCTTCTGAGATGAAGCCAGAAGATGCCTCTCACCCAGAGTGGGAGCCGGGAGCTTGGGGGCCCAGTGGCCTCAGGTGTGGGCTAGACTCTGCCCCTGACCCCTGAGGCCAAGGGATCTGCTGGCTCATGGTTACCTGGTCTCCTATTGCCCCAACTGGGTGCTGTTCTCAGCCCAACTTGACAGTGGAACAAATACTGGATTTCTCCGCCTACATGTTTTCTCATGAGGCCATCAAATCACTTGTATACATACCATGGGGTCTCACTAAATTTTCTCCTGACACGCACGCACGCACACACACACGGTTTTGAGTCTCACACATATTAACCTCAGCAAAGATAACTCCAGGGAACATTTTGGCTTAATTCCATTGGTTATTTTTGTATCCACAGCTGGCTTTCAAAGAGCCTTAAGTCCTCTTCTAGAAGGGCCTGCTCTGCACGAGGAGCTCCCCCTCCCTGTGTGCGCTGCTCCAGTTCACACGCGGGCCTTCAAAGTGCCCCTCCCAGCCACGAGGGGCTGGTGGGGAGTCTGCCCGGGTGCAACAGGCCCCGAGGATGCGGTCACATGCAAGACACCGAGCGGGACCAGGGCAGGGTGCGGCCAGTCTGGGCTCCGCGGGCAGTCACAGGCCGCCGGCCTCGGGAGTGGGCTGGCCAATCCCTCCAACTGCTCTGCCCTCAGTCAGGATGGCGGCTAAACCGCCTGGAACCTGAGCGCCCCTTTACGCCCTGCCTGCCTCGCCAGTGGAAGCTGTGGGAGGAACAGACAGCTCTGTCCCGACTCAGTGTGTTGGACACCCAAACAGTCTTAGTGAATGGCCACCAAGGGTGACCCCTCCTCTCCCCCCTCTTCTCCATGGCCTTTAAAGACAGACCCAGTAAGTAAGCCTGGGCGAGTCCTCTTCTCTGCCCTCTTCTGGCCCCTCCTAATCTCGGTGAAAAGTTCCAAACAGATCCCTAGAACGTGCACATCAGCGAGGCCAGGCTGAGGCAGGAGGGCGCACACTGGTCAGTGATCAGGATGTGCCGAGACGGGTGGGTCTCAGAAGGCCGCGTGTAATGCAACACCAGGCCAGGGTGGAAGTGAGCTGTCCATGGCCGCTGGGGACGCAAGGAGAACTGTGAAGAGATGGGCACAGCACCCACGGGGGGCCAGTGCACCCCAAACGCAGTGCAGAGGACAAAGGATTAAAGCAGAATGTGACATGGAGTCCCACTGCCCAGCAGATCTGGAAGGACATTTTAAACAGAGAACCGAGTGGGCCACACTTAACAGGGAGAGGCTTTCTTTCCTTTCCCCAGATTCCTCTGAGCTCAGCAGGATGCAGAAAGTGCTGGCCTGACACGAGGACTCTGACATGCCTGCTTCACGCGGAGGGGGCGGGGGGGTGGGTGGCCTCGCCAAGCGCCGACTCAGCACACAGGCGCCGGCAGGAAGCGAGGCAGGGTTCACCAGAGAGGTTCTAATTAAGAAAAAACCACCACAGAACCCAACTCCTTAACTTGTCCCTCAACAAGGAAGCCTGTGCCCCGACTTGGCAGAAGAGTCTGGACGGAGAACATGAGGGCAGAGAAACTGCAAGTGGGTCACGGGGAAGGAGAGAACATTTCCCTCGATCGGACTTAATGGTGACCGCCGCCCAGGGCTGAAGGGGCCTATGACGGATGGGCGTTCAGCACATGGCGCAGGGCTGCCTGGCCCGGGCTGTGAGGAGTCCGTCTGAGCCTCTGCCTGCGTCAGCACTGCTGGTCACCAGGGCTGGTTGCCCACCTGCCTGCTGTCCAGCCTCTCGTAACCAGGGAGAAAAATGGGTGACTTCTCTTCTTTAGTTAACTTTTTCTCCCTTTAAAAAGGTGACTGTGAATTGCAAGTCAACTGCTACTTCCCTCCTGCAATTTTGGGGGTGGCGCTGGGGCTGGGATCCAGGTCATGTGTGGCCACAGCTGTTGTTAATAAACTTGCAATGATTTCATAAAAGGCTTCCAAAGAGCCGAGGATTTAGTTTCAAATTATTCCCAGATCGGCTGCAGATCGCTGAGCAACACTAGTCCCGAACTCCAGCCCCAGCTGTCCCCCTGCAACAGGAAATTGTGGGGAGGACGGCGAAGCACAGCCCGCAGGGGCACACGCTGTGCAGCTGGGGTCCAGCCTGCGTGTCGGGGGTGGGGGGGGGCACAGTCCCAACAGGCTCTGGGCTGGCTTCTGCAGCCACTGCCTCGGGTCACAGAGGCCCAGCACCCAACTGCCTTTCCGTCCAGAGTTCCCCCACAGGGACCTGGAGGTGGCCTGGAGTCTGGCCATGTTTTGATCCCTCTCAGGGTCAAGGGCTCAGCCCGGGGCCTGCTGGCATCTGCTGAAGACAACACATAACCACATGCCGTGTTTACTGACCAAGCTATGCTGCTGTGGTCTTCCTTAGTGATGTCCTCCAGTGACAACCAAACTGGACTGGGGACACTGTCAGTTTGGAGCTGCCAGGCCCCCTCTCTACCGTTTGCAACTTGTGTAATAGGGAAGGGGTCCAGGGAGGGTCCCAGCCCTGCAGAGGCCCGCCTGGTTCACTAGGCTCAGGGGCCCGGTGGCACCTCAAGGCGAGTTCCGTATCTCAGACCTCTCCCCAGTGTGCAGACTGGGAGCGGAGGGGCCGACATCCGGCCTAGGACCTGGGCTTGTTATCCTGGTTTCACCAGGTGACCTGAACTTCGTTTTCCCGTCTGGACAACAGGAAACTGGCACCGCTCCCATGCTGCAATGGAGACAATGGCATTTCAAACAGCGACTAGAAATAAAAGGCTCTGGCCAGCTGTGGAAGCTGGGGGGTGCAGAAACCCGGGGTTTGCTTTACTGTTCTCGCTGAAGCTGAAAGTTAGTTACTGGCCTAAAGTTTGGAGAATCTTCTTCTGGGGTGGGTTTCTGCCCTTTCCTCAACAACCCTCCTGGCACTTCTTTTCCTCTCCGTTCCTACAACACTTCTTCCCTTCCCTGGCACCGACAGGAGAAGGCGGGAGGGTGGGTGGCTTTAAGACACCCCCTGAGAACGATGGCCCAGGCTCCTGTTTACTGACCACAGTCTTCAGCGTTTCCTCAGCTGTAAAACTGGGATGGCACACCTGCCTCAGGGGGCTGTTACAGAATCAACACACATGGATGTCAGGGCCAATCCACTGCAGGACTAGGGAAAATAAACGGGACTCCTCACCAGCGCGAGGAGGCAATGGCACCGAACTGTAAACTGGCCGTAAAAGCCTGCAGTTTTATTTGAAGTGAACACGCTTTAAGCTCTTATATGAAAAAACAAAGAAGTTATAGAAAGCAATTCTGTGCAGTTTCTGGTAGCCAAAACCCAAGATCAACACCGACTTTGTTTTGAGAAAATGCTGTTAGGAACTTTGCCCCACCTGTAGAGTCCAGGCTTCCAGGTGACTCTGAACGTGGCTTCTAACAGTAAGACAGAACGTGCAGCCCCCATGACTCATGTGAGTGCACAGACGAGAGAGGAGTCGGAGTATCTGGATCCAGGAAAGTCCCGGGAGAACCTTCCCCCACTGCAAATTGTTTCTGTTCATGTGTGTGTTGAGGTGTGGCTTTGCATTCTGCCCCCTAAACCAGAAAACTGTGATTTGCTTCTCTTTTTTTCTTTCTAAAATGACATCTTGTTTTTATAAGACTCTTGGTTGGATGTTTTTGGCTTACTTTTTATAAGTAACCATGAAAAAAAGTTACTATTCACCATTTAAGCTCTCTAATATAGAGTTCATTTGGGTTCCCAAGCAATCTCTGGTCATTAAGGATGAAAACTCAACTTCTCTCCAAGCCATGAAGGGACAACTCCCTCACTGACAAACGAGAGATTCTTCCTGGCCCCGCTGGTTCATTAGGCGGAGAACAGGCTCGACGACAGGGCATGCTTTGTTTCCCTGAACTTCTGAATGGCTTTGTGTTCTCAGAAGCCTCAACAGATGCTGAGTTGGAATTCAATCGGTCTCCTGGTGAGAATCAAGGAAACGGGGCTGATCCCGATTTTGATGGGAACAGGACAAGTGGAACGAAATCTCTGGCTGTGGCTACCAGAGGAAACCGAAGGGGTTTGTATTTGTCTGACCTTCCTTTCCAACTTTATTTTTTAGCAAATACAGAACCTTTCTCAGGGTAGAATATGACAATTTGATAAGAAAACAAGGGGGCAGTTTGATGCTATGGCACCCGAACAAGGTAACAGAACATGAGAAAGCTTTCTAATCAATTCCACGTGTGGGAAGAAATGGAGGTGGCAGGAGAGGGAACAAGAACAGGGAGAAACGGACCGCTGACCGTCCCCCCTCGCGTGACGCCTCCCACTCCGGAGAGGAACCCTTCTCAGGGGCTGCCGCTGAGGAGAGAGCATCTTGTTTCCTCACGGAGTTCCTAGTGATGCTCAGGTCCCCGGTGTGCTAGATGAGGGGACCGAGGAGTGAGTCAGAGAGCTGCCAGGTCCCAGGAAGGTCTGTCACAAAGGCGGCGTGGGCTACCATGTGAGCACTCCCATGTGCTCCCTCCCCGACTCCGCCACCAACAGAAGGACATCTCCGAGTATCCCCTTTTCTTCCCATTTCTCCTCAGCGACGGGGTCAAGGAGCTGTGGAATACGCAATTCCTGGGCTTTCAGCCCAATTTTCTGCCCAGTGAGGAGGTTCCTGACACGCAGACATCTGGTTTAAACAGAGGACTCACTGCTTTTGAAATCTGTGGTGGCTCTGAGGGTTAGAGGTGAGGCCACCAGGGTGGTCTGTGCTCTCACAGGGCCGGCCAGCTACCCTGACACCTCCTCTGTTGGGCATATCAGGGATGCTCGGCACTGGGGTGCAAACTGGTGGCTCCCAAGACCTTTTCTTTGGTGTCTAAAGTGCTAGCTCCAAGCATTTTAAAGATACTTGGCTGAATGACCAATCTTTAAAAATGGGGAGATTTTTGCATTAAAATACAGATTTCCAGCCTCTCTGGAAAATCTGAAGCCACGGTGACTCTGTGCACAGTCTCATCTGGCAACAAGCTGTGGGAGCTGAGCAGCAGCCGAGATGGGGCCCAAACGCTCTCCTGTTTGCCACAGTGCCCCCACACCCTGCCGTCTCCCAGCACTGGCCTACTTTACACTCATCGATTGTTTATGTCACTGCTTGCCCCTGTGGTACCTTGGGTCTGTGACCCCAGCCACTTGCTGTTTATGTTTTCAGCGTGAATCTTTTTCTGTTGTTTTCCCTCCATTTTTTTTTTTTTAACGTTTACAGCACCTGGTATTCCTAGGTGGTCTCCCTCCATGTTTTTAAGTACAGATATACGGCATCACTCCTTATGGCTGCATGGTACGCTGACGCGAGCATCCTCCCCTGGGCTGTCCGCCACAGCGCTCATACATGAGGGAGAGAAATAAACGTCTATCTTGTCAAAGCCACTATTATTTTTGGGCTTTCTGATCTTCACAGCCAAATTGATCCTGATTAACATAGGGATGTTTACTAATCTCTTATTCAGTCATATTGCTCTTTCCATACTAATAACATTCATCTATAGCATACATGTTATAACAACTTTCTGTTTCTCAATCCACATGGTAGCCAGTGTGATCCTGAAAACTTAAATGAGGCCCAGTCACTCCCCTCCACAAGCCTTGCAACAGCTCCGGTGCAGTGAGACCACCTGGTTCTGTGCCCGTCTCTTTCCTTCCCTAGCTCACCACCTGCGAGCCACGCTGGACTTCCTTCTAGTCCCCAAACAGGCCGAGTTTGTTTTCTTTCCTCGGCCTGCCGTGTTCTTCCTCCTCCTGATGCAAGTCTCACTGCAAATGCCACCTCCCCAAGATGCCTGCTAAGGTCACGCTAAGGTCAGCCTCCCCGCTCCAGCTCCTGTCTTTGCTGCACCGGCACTGGCTACACGGAGGACTTCTGTAGACCATGAGCTCCATGATGTCAGGGCCTTTGCTGTTCAGACTAGTCCTGGACACAATGAATAGCTAATAATGACAGAATGAATGCATCTATCATTTCTCTAGTGAACAGAAATGGTATTTTTATCGTGCATTAAGTTCTTAGGGTCTGTTTCTGGTCTCTGTTTTGTCCCTTTTATCTTTGTGCCTATTCCTGTGTTAGTCTGTATGGTTTTGATTACTGTGGCTTCACAGTAAAAATCAGTCTCATTTTCAAAATTATAGGTAATTTTTCAAGAAAAAAGTCCCATTGAATTTAAATGGGAATTACAGTAAATGTCTAGATCACTCTGGAGAGAATGACTCTCTCTATAATACCAAGTCTCCCCACTGAGGGACATGATGCTTCTCCACTATCTAGGTCACCTTCGCCATCTCAAGTGAAAGCTGAGTAGTAAATGGCTGGCACTAGGCCCTTGGTGGGCTTTGGTGCACCCTCTCAAGGCCTTCCATTTGCCCCAAGTTGGCAGGGTACTCACTGTTAGGCTGAATCGCTTGTTGGCAGAACAAATATCTTCACGTGTCACACTGCTGTCCTTACAGAGCAACTTATAACTGTGAGTTTCACATTTAAAAATTATTTTAAGAATTGATAGATTTCTATTATAAAACTTATTTAAGAACAAAGTACATTTCTCCATAGTTTAAATCTCTTCATGTCCTTCAATAGTTTTCTCCCTATTTCTTGTTAAAGCTCATTTCTAGGGTATTTTATGATTTATATTGCTCCTGAGAATGGCATTCTGTGTTTTATTTTATATCTTGCCATCTTTCTACTGCTAATAGCTTTCCAGTTGATTATTTTTTCTTCCCTCAGGTTTAAGATGGTAGATTTGCTTTTCTTCTTTACATATAAAAGTGCTTAGAATGGTATCTGACACAAGTGGGTGCCCCATAAACATTCTCCAACATCTGTACCTTTTATCTGATCTTCTTAGCTAACTGCACTGACCAGCAGTTCCAGAACAAAATAGTGCTGATAGTCTTATATTTGACTTTTTGGAAATGCTTCTCTGCATTTCACTATTAAATGCTAATGACTGGTTTTGAAATATGGGGTTTAAAAATATCATATTAAATAAGTCATGCTTCTAATACTAGTTTTTAAAGCCTAAATTAAGAATGTCTGAATTTTATTAAATGTCTTTTTACCACCTAAAGACTGATCACATGGTGCATTATGTTAAGAGTTCTTAATATTGAACCATCCCTGCATTTCTGGAACAATCTCGCTTGCTTGTGGTTTCTATCTGCTGATTTTATTTAGAGAATTTAAAACCTGTATTTATAAGTGAGATGGATCTGTAGTTTCCTTCTTTAGGGTTATCTCTGTCATGTTTTGGTATCAGCATTATGCAGGCTTTATACAAATATATGTAATACGGTCATTACTTTTCTATGTTCTGAACTATTTCAGATGGCACAGAAAGATTTTATTCCTTAAAGTATGAAAAAAATGTGCTCAGAAGCTGTTGGGCATGCTGATTTCTGAGGAGTAGCTTTTTGATTACATTCTCATTTTTTCCCGGTGGTTACTGGTCTATATATTTCCCATCTTCCCGTGAATCACAATGTGTTATGTATACGTAAAACCTTGCTCCTTTATGTCCTCTTACTGACATTTTCCACCTGTGAAGCAACAGACAGCCATGTGTTCACTCACCGTGGGGTCGGTCCAGAGAGAACATCTGGAACACTCCTGGCAGGGGGCTCCCGGAGAGCGTGGGTGCTGGCAGAAGTGGTCATACCCATTGATGGATACTCGACAGAGGTAGCACATTTGGGCACCGCAGCGGCAGGACATGCGGTTGCAGCCTTCAGATTTGATGAGGCCGGTCCCGCATTTGTGGCATTTTCTAATGCGGGCAGCAGTCATTTTTTCTTCACTGAAAAAGGAACACATGATTAGAGATAGCAGGGAAGAGGAAGAGGAAAGAAAAACATTACAGCCATTAAGTATTTCTTTCTTTCCATGTATACTATTTGCCTAGCCCGTTTGGTGACAAAGTGGAAAGAGCCTATGTTTTAGAGTCTGAGAACTGGGTTCAGTAGATCACTTGATGACCTTGGGTAAATTATCCAATTGATGGGAGACTCAGTTTCCTCATTTTTAAATTGGGATAACCCAACTTTCTGATAGTTTTGAGGATTACAGATAAAATACAAAGTACTCTGGTACAGTGCCTGTCACGTAGCATTTAGAAAATGACTATTCTATTTATTATAGGAATCTCTGTAGGCTTTTAGAGAAGAAAAACTCAGGGTCTTCCTAAATAAAGTGTTTCATATATACAAAGCTGGATAATGGAGAGCCAGTAAGCCTCAACCTTAGTTACATTCACATCTTGGATTTTAAAATACTTAGTATAGGGGTGAGATAGACAGAGTTGGGGATGATCCAATAGCCCATCTATGACTTTTTATTGGCAGAACCAAACTCCATGTTGGAAGCCACTCCCAGGCTCCCTTGCAGCTAAAGGATGGGCATGCATATGACACAATCTTGGCCAATGGGAAACTTGTAGGGAAGCTACTTGTTTCCAGAAGCACTTTAACTGATATGGAGGAGTAGATGACTAGAGTCAAAATGACAGGTCTTGGCTCTTTGGCACTGCTGAATTAAGTTACTTCTGTGGTGCTCTGTTCAAAACGCTTGCCACTTTGGCTTCTAATTGTTTGTGTGTGTAACTTCCTCTCCTAAGGGTTCGTGGAAGGTAGAGGGCAGAGGCTATGCTGGTGTACCGAGCTGGCATGAAGTATGGTCTTGATGGGAGATATCAAAAGGCATGTCTGAGACTAGGGAGGAGCATGAAGAACCCGAAGGGTGGACAGTGAAATTGGGACTCATCCCACTGCTCCAAGCACTTCTCTTCCCTTCAAGTAGGAACCCAGAGGGGTGACCAGGGAACTGTTTCCATGTGAAGACTAACAGTCTCGGGATAAGTTCTGATCTGCAGACTCTCTCCTAAGGCTGAGAAAACGTCACCTTCTTCCTCCTACTGCTCCAAATTTTTCTGCTGAGTGGTCAGGTAAGTCAGGGGCAAGTGTGTGCTTTTGATTACTGATACTCAGAAGACAGCTGTGGTGACGTGCTCCTTAGAACCCAGGCGACATATTTAGAAATAGAAGAATGTACTGGGAAACTGGCTGCTATTCATTTAGGTCTAATTTTGAATGACCCAAAATGAAGGAAGGCAGAACTCTGGCTTGAAAGGAATTTAAACACAGTTCAAGTTATGGAGGAACAAATGAGCTCTAAATTTTGCTGAATTGGAAACATCATCATGGAGACAAAGTTTAAATAAAGTTATTATCAACTTAATAATATAATACACATGTTCATGATTTCAGTTACTTAGCAACTGTGAAGATACTTGTCAATGCTCCATAAGACTCTCAACATTCCGATGAAAAAGTTTTCAAATTGAAAAGCTGTGACCAAAACACAACTGGAATTTTCTATAGCACAGACTTCCTGCGTAAGAGCACCCTTGAGACTGAGGTGTGGCTTTCAGCCATCACCTGCTTGCCAGGGGCTGGCTGACTTCCTGGGTTAGCTGCATAGGTTACAGTGTAGGAGAGAAGTGCTAAAAGAACCAAGGTTATGTATCTTTCCTGAAGGTTCAAGAAGAGGGTGCACTTGTTTGCTCTGTTCCATCATAATGTCAGCCGCCAATGTGAAATAATAATGGGTGTGGTAGGGGAGAGAAGACACTCCTAGAGGGATGGGGGAATATATAAAGATCGTATGCTGCAGTGTTCAAATAGCTATTCAATGCTGCATGAATACCTATGCACGTCCTTTGCTTTTGCAAAAGAACAGTACTAGGCAGGGCCAGAATGGCCTCCTACCAAAAAAGGACTGCTATTATGGGATGTGGTTACTACCTATCCAGTAACATAAAAGTGCAAAATGGGACTGGGGAGAAATCAGCGGATTCTTTTGGGAGGAGGGTGATTTTGGCACTAGATTCTAAACTAGGCAGGAAGCAGCCCCACAGGATGTGTTCCTGTTCAGAACAGGAAGAGGGGGCTATGCTGCAGCTGTGTCTGCTGACCTCGTGTTCAAACAGGAAGGCTCGCTGCCTTCCTCCTCACAACCAATAAAGATCTCACGACTCAATGATTATTCTTCTCACCCCTATTTAGTATGATGGGAACTCCTCATTGGGAGCTGTCTTCATTTCTTGTGGTGTATACTATTCAAAATCTTAAATGGCTTTCCCTTGTGAGCATATTTTTTTAAGTTGTAATAAAATACACAAAAAATTTACAATTTTAATCATTTTAAAGTGCACAATCCAGGAGCATTTATATATTCCCAGTGTTGTGCAATTATCACCATTATCTAGTCCCAGAACATTTTTACCAGCTGACAAGAAAACCACGTGCCTACTACGCCGTCATGTCCCATCTCTCCCTCCCCTGCAATCGCCACTCCGCTTTCCGTCCCTAGTGGCTTTGTCTGTTCTGCACAGATGCAAATGTCCTTGTGCCCGTGAACATGTCATGAAGATGGAATTGTATAAGTCGTAGCCTTTTGTGACTGGCTTCTTTCACCCAGCATGTTTTCAAGATTCATCCACGTTGCATCATGTATCTTCACTCCCTTTCTAGAGCTGAATAATATTCCACTCTGTGGATATACTGCTCTTTCTTTATGATTCATCAGTTGATGGACATTTGGGCTGTTTCCACCTTTTGACTATGGTGAATAGTGCCGCCACAAACCTTCTTGAACAAGTGTTTGTCGGAATACCTGCCTCATCTCATACTGCTTGTTATGCTATATTTTATGATTCAGAAACAATAAACTGCTTATATTCCCTGTGTGTACCCTGTTGTTTCTTGCTTTGACACTTGGCAATGGGCAGGATTCCATGGCTTTCCGGGCCACGGAGTAAGTGCTGTATGGTGGGGAAAGGAAGTAGAAGCGCTTAGAGCGCCCCCACCCACAAAAAGTAATACCACATTCCCGTGGGCATCTTTGAGATCGGTGCTACCATCGAGGACTTCAAAGATGCAGGCTGTTGACTCTCATCACATTTCCTTTTACTTCCCCGTTTGGCCTGTACAAAAGAACGGGTCCTGGAGAACAGCGTGTTACTGTAAGCCGAATGAGGTGCTGACTCTAACTGCAGCTGCTGTTCCAGATGTCACTTCTTACCACAGCAAATAAGCACAGCCTCTGGCAAGTGGTATGCAGCTATTGATCTGGAAGATGTTTCTATTCCCTGCCCAATAAACAGAGCACACCAGAAGCAGTTGCCGAGGACCCTGATCATCTGTTGTCCAATAGGACAACACACTGGTCTACTATTCCAATGACACACAGACAGAACCTGGTGATCAGGAGGTAGCAGGTACCTTAATATAGTACATATTGCCAAAGGGGAGAGATAAGTCCCTGGGAAAACACGAGCTCTGTCATCTCTAGAAAGTTCTTGTAGTCTGGGGGTCGGGTGTGTATATCAAGCCATTCCTGTATCCTGTATCCTGTACGCCCTACCACGAAGAAAGAAGTCAGACACGTGGGAGGTCTTTCCAGACTTCAGAATCAACATCCAGCATACTGGAATGTGCTGCTCTGGTCCATTTACTGCTGATACCAAAGGCTGCCAGGTGTATGTAGGGCCCAGACCAAGACTTGGAATGTGGCCAGCAGCAGGAACTGACAGCAGAAATGGAATGGGGCTTTGCTTCGAAAACTAACCAACTCTTCTCCTAAGAAATATGTACTGGCTCGTGATTGAGTCCTGGAGTAGGACAGGTGCCTGACCATGGAGCATCAAGGGCTAGTACAGAGTTGGCCAACACTCCATTATCAACTCCAAGTAGAATACATATGCCCAGGCCTGAGCAGGCCCTAAATGTGAGAAGTTCTCTGCTAATGCGCTTTTGTCACAGTTGTAAATCAGGGCCTTCTACTAAAAAAAATAAAGAGAAGTAGCAAAATACTATGGAAGCCTTGTCACATGGCAAAAACCATCTGAGTACTTTAATCTTCATACAAACCCTACAAGTGGATATGCTTATGCTCTGTACTTTACAGATGAGGAAACTGAGGCACAGAAAAATTAAGAAATTTGCTCAAGGTTCCTAACCACCACTTTCCATAGTGAACACTCAGTACTCAGTAACTCTGTACTGATTCAGGAATAAGACATCCTTCTTAGGGGCAAAACAGAGGCCCAAACAGCAGCAACAGAAATCCTCCCCTCCTCCCAACTCAAGCCAGAAGTGACCTGTCCACAGTAACAAGAACGGATTTTGGGGGGAGCTGGCTCATAAACTGGCTGAAAGACGAGTTCAAATGAGAAGTTTAAAGTGTTTTAGGCAATAGCATGACTGCTGGAATTAGTATATTGCTGGACAAGATAACTTTGAGGAAAGAAAAAATTTTGATATGTTCACTACTCTAAGGCCACGCCACTGATGAGGTTGGTGGCCACTCTAAATTATAGGGCTCACCAAGAGACAGAGGCAAGCCTGGATCTGAGGAAGCAACACCAGGTTTTTTTACTTGGAGTGGTATTTGTGATTATGTCATTGTATTAGTTTTCTTTTGTTGCAATAACCTTAACGACATCTGTGAAGTCCCTTTGCTACACCATCTGCCCTCTGGCCTTTAGAGATTCATAGTTATCCCACACGCAAACTACAATCACCTCATCCTAAGGACCCCAATGATCTCATCCATTATAGCATCAACTCAAAATCCCAAATCTCATCTAAACCTAGTCATCACTTAAATCAGGTACAGGTGAGACTCCAGATATGATCTACCCGGATACACTTCCTCTCCGCTTGTGGGCCTGAGAAACTAAGGAAACACATTATCTGCTCCTGAAGTGCAGTGAAGGGACAGGCATAGGATAATAGTTACAAATATTCTGGTTCAAAAAGGGTGAAAAGGGAAAGAAAAAGGAGTCACTACTCCAAATCAATTTGGAATTCCTGCAGGGCAAACGCCCTTTGAGTTTAGATCTGAGAATAACCCTCTGTGGTTTGAGGCTCTGCCCTCTTGGCTCATGGCTCCACTTTCTGAGTCATCCTCCGTTTTCAAAAAAGGTAGCATATGCTCGCAGCTGAGCAGTTTTCAATCAGCCTGTTTCCTGCTTGTGGAATTTCGGGGTCGGACAGACTTCTTTCATTTCACACTCTTTCAGTCCAAGCTGGCAGTGTTTTCCCTGATATGAAGTTCTCAAGAACCTTGTGGGTCTCCGATTATGTCACGATAATTCACTCCTTTAGACATGAAGCTCATGCCTAGATAATTCCTAGATAATCCCACCTCTGTGTCTGGCTTCTCCTGAGATGGCTGAGGGATAACACTTGAGATGCCTAGAGGCTCCCCGGTTAGATTGCGAGAATCCGTGAGTCACCCCCTCAGTCTCTTCAAGGAGCCTCTGTGTGACAGGACACTCTCACACTCTGCACACATCCTTGGCTTGTTCTCTACAGCATCCTTTTCCTGACAGTGAATCTATTAATTTTAGAATCTTTTATCATCTGGATAGGATGAGAATTTCAGAAACAATTAAGTCCTGTTCCTTTTTGTTAATAGCTCTTCCCTCGACTTAGCTCTTTCCACTGCGTTTTCTACTCTTTAATATTTTGCTTAGAAATCTTCTGGGTCAAATGTCCAGTTTCACCATTTACAAGTTCCACTTTCCACACAGATGCAGGACACAAATGAGCGAAACCTTCTGCCATGATACAAAGACTCCTTTTCGTTCTGTTCTTAACATGCTCCCATTTCCTTCCAAATCCCCATCAGCAGCGCCTTTAATGCCCAGTACCTCCACCAGTCCCTTTGTAGTGATTTAAGCATTTCATATTCCCTACGGCGACTTAGGTTTTGCCTAGAATGTTCCTCACTGACTTCTGAGCCCTCCATGCTGGAGTTTCTAATGTCCGTATTCCTACCAACAGTCTGTTCAAGGCAATCCAGTTTTTTTCTATCACGTGCCTCGAAATTCCTCCAGGTTCTACCCATAGCCCAATTCCAAACCCACCCCCACCACATTTTTAGGCATTTGTTATAGCAACGCTCCACTTCTGGTACCAAATCTGTGTTAGTTTTCTATCACTGCTGTTAACCAAGCACCACAAATTCATCTGCCTAATATAAAGCAAATGTATTGCTTTATAATTCTGTAGGTCAGAAGCTCAGCATGGGCTCCATCAGTCTAGACTCAGGTGCTGGCAGGCTGCCTTCCCTGCTGGGGGCTTTAGGAGAGAGCCTGTTTGGTGCTCATTTGGGCTGTCAGCAGAATTCAGTTCTCTAAAGTCGTAGGACCAAGGTCCCCATTTTCTTGGTGGCTGGAAACTCAAGGTTGCTCCCTGCTTCTAGAGCCTATCACATTCCTCGGCTCATGGCCTCCTTGCTGCCTCTTCCAAGCTAGTGACGGGAGGCTGAGCCCTTCCCATGTCTCTCTGGCTCTATCAGTGCGTCTCCATCTGACCAGAGAGAGACTCTCTCTGCTTTTATAAAGGCAGGTGATTACTTGGATAATCCAGGATAATCTCCCCAACTCAAGGTCCATAATCTTAAATCACATCCAGAAAGTCCCTTTTGCCACGAGGTAATGCATTCACAGGTTCAGGGACATCTTTGGGGGCCATTACTCTGCCTACCAACCCTGTGGTAAAGAACATAGTCAGGAAGCCACGTGCCTGGGTTTGAAGACCCTGTTATGCCACTGTCTGTGTGACCATGGAGAAGTTACTTGGACTCTCCATGCCTCACTTGTATTATCTGTAAAATAAGGATAAGGTTACCTACCTGTGGTGCAGACCTGAAGACTGTTAACTACCCCAAATACCCATTTCCTACTTCATTTCTTAGTAACAAAACGTGCTGCTTACAGTTCAAATTTAAGCTGGACAGACAACTACTCAGCTAGAGACTACATATGGTGTCTGCCCTGAAGCCAGGGTGTGGCCATGTAACTCAGTTTCGACCAAAGGGTATGAGCAGGAGTGATATAGATATAATTTCTGGATCACTTATAAATTAAAGAAAGCTGTATATTATTTAAATCAATGTATTTAATAAATTAACATTTGTAGTGTTTGGGCCTATAGGGAGTGGCCAGACTAACAGTTCTCATTGAATGCGTTAATTTTGCCTCCTGGAGGTTACAATTCTACTTCATGTCTCAAGCCACCAGCATCCTATAGGAAATAGAGACGAAAGCAACATCACTGCAATCTAATCTAATTAAAATGTTACCCGATTATTTGTTTAGATAATAAGGGGAACCATCAAATACCGAATTCCTATGTGCCAGGCACTATTACACTTGACCCTGGGGACAGCTCTGTGAGGCAGCAGAGGCTCAGGGTCAGGTCGCTTCCTGGAGATCACTCTAGGTGGGGGCAGCAGCTCCCCACAGTACTCACTGTCCTTCTCTGCCCCGCAGCCAGGTCAATGCATCTGTGCACACACGTGTGCGTGCGTGCGTGCGTGTGTGTGTGTGTGCTGAGAATTTGTCATTAATCCCTCTGAAAGTTACTCACATAGATGTTCGGTACTTGATGTCATCTTTTTCAGCCAGCTCCTCACAGGTGAGGCCGTTGTGCTCCTTCCAGAGTCCCTGACACTTCCTACAGGTTTCCTGGGGATGAAGCAGAGACACAGACAGCTCCTGGTGAGCAGACGCCATGTACATTTCTGTTCGACGACAGGGAATAGGAAGCACGCTTCACTTGGAATTCTTTCAGAGCGTTCTCTCCCTTTCGGCAGGCATATTTCTAAAAACACTTCTCAACAGAAAAGGAAGAATCATGAGAAGAAAGCATGGGAAAACATCCTCTCCTGAGATCAAAAGGATGTACTGCTCCCATCACCCAATGTGTATGAAGCTTTCGAAAATGCCAGGAGCCACCTGATAAAAAAAATCACAGAAGACTTATGTGATTTTGGGTTCTTAAAAATAAAATACTGCGAGCCTGAGGGCAGGGTCTGCTGTGGTCTCGGTGACTTCTGCAGGCCCTGCACCCAGTGTAGGTCTGGCACACAGCACTCCCGCTGACCTGAAGAACAGTCTAGATGACGGTTACTAGGGCCCTTAAGGGACACATTCCCTCAGGTGTCCCTCACTCATCAACATGGAGTCATTCTCTAGAGCTTAATTTTATTTATAAACATGAATTTAAAAAAAAAATACTACTTTTACTCTAGGATTCTTCATAGTTTATAAAATATTTTCACATGTGCTAGAAACTATATCTCATGGCAACAACAAAAATTAAAAACGCCCCCATTAATCTAATTTAATTTCCATAAATGGAAACGACAACCATGACACGTACAGTAAAGGAAAAGGTGGCAGCCTTAACAACGGACCCGATCTAGTCTGGGGGACAGTGAAGGCTTGAGGAAGTGGAGCCTGAGAGCTGAAAGATGGGTCAAAGATAGCGAAAGGAGACTAGCATCCAGACAGAGGAACAGTAAGAGAAGACTGGCGGGCGAAGCCGGGCAAGTCTGGCTCCTGCAGCTGGACTGCAGACGTGAAAACCGGCCCACTGAGACCCACGGGGGCTTTGGAGGGTGTGATGATCAGTTTGACTTCCATCTGAAGGGCGCAAGGGAGGCACTGAAAGGTGTCAAGCCTAGAAATGACATGATCGGGTTTGTGATTTTAAAAGATCATTCTTCGTGGAGAATAGATTGGCAGCAGGAAAGAGTGGAAGCATAAAAGACGGTTAGGAAGGGACGAAGGAGGCCCAGACCTCGAGAAGGAGGTGAGGACGTGGACGGAAGTTGACTGATTTGTGTGAAATTTAGGAAGCAAAACTGGCTGGCTTGGTGACTGCCTGGCTCTGGGAGTGAGGAGAGGGAGGTGTCAAGGATGATGCCCTGGTTTCCAGTTAGTACACCCCAAGATAGCAGTGACATGGGTGGAACTTGGGAATAGTGGACAAGGCCTGGCTTGGGTAGACTAGGGAGGAGTGGCGTTAAAATCTGGAATTTGATCTGGGTGGTGGTGACATAAGGGGCCCTGAGGGACAACCAGCAGAGATGGCAGGCAGGGAGCTGGGTGTAAATGTTTAGCGTCTGGGAGGGGCTGGGCTAGCGGTCACCAGGAGGCTTACTAGATTTTATCTTCACATCAATTCTAGAAACATCTCCTATCACTGTACTCTCCCCCTATTGAACATTTTCTAATACGTGCTGCCAAGATGACTCTACTATGGGCCACGGAACCGCGTACAGTACGGGTGCTGCCATTTCTATGTAAAAAAAGCTGGTGGGGGGAATACAGCGATAGAGAAAATCGACCTCAAAGGACACCCAAGAAACTGATAGTATAGTAGCTGGAAGGCAGGGGTGAGACTTCTTACTGTAGGCTTTTCTTATACCTTATACTATATAAATGTTCTAATTAAAAAAATAAAGTTTAAAGAAAGAGAAACGGAATGGATCGCTTGGGGGAGCTGAGAACCTCAATCACCCTTTGGTGGATGCTGTAAAAAGGCTTCAGTTGATGGGAGGAGGAGGGATGGGGTGGAGATGAGCTGATCGGGGGTTCTATACGGAATACCGTTGCTTCCAAGGGTACAAGGTCCTTTGATCCACTAACTACATCCCTGTCAGTAAACAGAGGGTCATCTGCTTTACCCACAAAATGTTATTTAAGCAGCAGAAAATGGATGAAGCTAATCAGTAAGTGACTTAATTACTACACACCAAAATGTAAAGCAGCACGAAACCCATTTTTAAAAGACCTTGTGCCCGACTATTCCAGGAAACGGGAGGAATAAACAACAGCTGGAGAATAGATGAGCTGATATCCGCATCCTAACCTTCCAAACAATACTAACCTAGCCACCCGCCAGAAACAATGCATGGCATGTAGGTAGTGCTTTGCAGCATTCCTGTCAACCAGTTATTAATTTATGGGACTTTCTTCATCAGGAAAAAATCCATCTTCCAGGTGAGACACAAGTCCACGACAGTGAGAGGACCCCGCCAAGCCGAGTTGGCTGTGAGGGGTCAGTGTGAGACCACCGCTCACTCCCAAAATCACAGTGGTTCTCTTGCAGGTCCATGTGTGGATTTTCAGCTGTGGTGCTGCTCACTGAGGGGCCCAGGGATCCCAGAGAACAAAACCGAAATGTCTTTTGAAGAGACTAGCTAACTAGACATTGAAACCCACAATTAAAATAAGGCAAGCTAATAGCAGGCTGTGTGAATTTAACATCTGGAGCTTTCTCTTTAAAAGGTACCCTCTTTTCTAAACACAGTATATGTTTTACTAAATTGTAATTCTCCTCTCTCAAGCACTGCTAGGCTTTGTTCCTAGACCCACGAATTCTTAAATGTTAGGCAGCAGAAATGTTCTTGAATGTTTCTAATACGAAGACAACATTTTTCAAAGTGAGGTTAATAAGAAAGTCCCAAGGACTGCTTTGGAAGGCGGACTATATTTTAACAAGTAACTTTAAGGTGAGAAGAAAGAGCGCATCCTGGCTATCAAATGTAATGGGAGATGAAGCTTCTATTGCCATGTGTATTTTCAGATCGGGAGGAAACGGCTGGATTCATCATCGTTCTAAATACAACAAAGAAGGCAGCTCCTTCCTTCCGCATGAGGACGGCGCACGCTGGTTAACGCGTTAAGGAGCAGCTGTCAGTTCCTGTTCCTCATGACATCAGATTTCTGGTTCCGTTTTAGGTCGCCCTTAAGACACATCAAGGTTTTTGACTATTCATTAAGGTCTTAGCTTTGCAAAATAAGGAAAACACTCCGTATCCCCTTCACTCATTTTCTGCCGCTTAAGGAATGGTTTTATGGGTAAAGCAGAGGTTAAGTCTGGTTTCAGAGATCCTGTCAGGCAGCTGACATCTCCTCATATAAACAGGTTCCTCAGAGACCACAGACGCTGTCTCAGTTATCACCTGGTTTACACACAGAAGGGCTTTCTGCTGCTGGCAGAGAACCGGAGAGAAGATGAAACCAAGGGACCAAGTCGCCAGCCTCTGTCCTCCTTGCTCGCCCTGCCTCCGGGCCTGCTCTGAAGTTGCCTGGCACCGTGTGCACCCTGCACCTTATCCGCCTGACTCCCAGCCTTGTTGCAGGAAGCGGAATATAGTAGAAACTACTCACTCGTTTCTGAATGGTTCCTCTAGTGAGACTTCTAGACTCACTCTCCAGGGGAAGGAAGTTGCTGACCTAGATATGGGGCATGAAGCCAAGGCCAGTCTAAATCTAATCTCTGAAATCCCAGGCCCGAATGACATATGGAAGCCAGCCACGTCCAGAAAGAGACCGATTTTGAGACAGGAAAACAGACAATGAGACAGATGTTGGAACCCTGGAAAATCAAGACTCAGGCAGAACGAGTGAGTGGGCTTTCCTTCCTTTCTTTAAGGGAATCCGGGACCTTCTCTTTTCCCTGGGGCCAGAATGCAGTCTCCTGAGGAAGCCAGATTTTGTGGCAAACCAAGTAGAGCACAGTGGAGTTAAGTGTAACAGTGTGTGTGTGTGTGCAGGCGCGCGCACACACACACACACACACACACACACGCACACGCACACGAGGGCTTGGTCAGACAAGGATTCTCTGAGGAGTTGGCATTTTCACGAGACTGAATAAAACAAGTGTCACAAGTGCTGAGGATACCGAGGTAACCAGTAAAATATTCCTCCCATCTGGGTCAACAACTCTTTAGAAAGTACCCTTCCCAGCTACGACAGCCATTAAAGCCAAGTATATGTTCTATGGATATATTCTAAAATGTAGAATCAGACCCTCAATCAAACATTTTAACAAAAAAACATATTCCGTGTTAATATTTTAATGAGCATAAAAGGTTTTCATATTATTCAATAAAATTATTTTAAAGTATGATTTATTTCATTACCCCCTTTAACATTTCTATGGTTCTGCCTGCTTTGCAGTGTATGCTACAATAGTAGTACATGCACATAATTTATAAACAAACACAAACACTGGGGGGTTCTGCACTACAAAATTTTTCTGATACCGTGAGCATCACAGAATTGTGCACCTACTTCTCTAGACACTGAAAAGTCATGACAGGGTGGCAAGCTGTCTGGGCTTGCGCTTGTGAATGCTTTGATGGACTGAAGACGCTGGACTAGAGAGGCAGGAAGACAGATAAGCAGCAACTGGAGGAGCCTGTGAAAGAGACGAGGGTATGAGAGAAGTCTGGAGGGATTTCTGGGTTTCTGACTTGGGACCCAGCTGGTAGAAACATGAACTTGGATCAAGTGATGCTGGAGGAGGAGCAGATTTGAGTGAGGGTGGGAGGAGAGGTGAGAACATAAATTTAATTTTAGACTAGCATATTTATTCATTCTCCGTATTTGTGAATTTCTATCATCTGTCAAGTGCTGTATGAGATGCTGGGGATACGGCCATAAGCAAGTTAGGCTCAGTTTCTCCCTTTTTGGAGCTTATGTTCTAGTGAAGAAAACAGACACTAAACAAACAATATATAACTACGACCGTGAAAGGCACATTTCAGAGGAAAAGCACCGGTGGTGTAAGTATAACAGAGTGGAATTTAATTAGTTGGGATCAGGAAAAGCCTTTTAGAGGGTGTGACATTGAGGCTGAACCCTGAAGAGTGAGCAGAGTTAGCAAGTGTAGGGGAAGGGTGCTCTGAGCAGAAGAGAATGTGTGACAGCTTTGGTGAGGGAAAGGGCCTGTCCCTCAGGAACACAGAGGAAGTTGGTGTGGCTGGAGCCCGAGGTGGGGGCAGGGCTGTGAGTGGACCATGGTCAATGCTGCGCGCAGGTGCTGAGGCTGGAGGGAGGGAAATGGAAAGATAGGTGGAGTGGGTGAAGTGCGGTGACTGGATTTTCAAAAGACCATTCTAGAGGCTGACGGCAGAGGGATGGCTGGCGAGGTTGTAGGACCTTGCAGCAATCCCGTCACTAAACCAGGGCCATGTAAAGAACTTCTAGGGGAACAAGCCCTGGAGTCTGGATTCTATTCTTGACTAGACTTCCTCTGTGGCCCTCCGGAAACTCCCTCCAGCATCAAGCTGCACCAATGCTAAGCCGGGCTGTGGTCGCCCTGTGCCTGGGGAAATGGCAACATCAATCCTTTCTTGCTCGTCAGGAATAAGAGGGCCACTTTCCCCATGTGGTTTGAGAAGAGGACTTTGTTATTATTTTAAGAAGCAGACGGTTTTTCAGTTTGGACTCTTCAGATGAGTCTCCCCCTGGAATGCTGTGTATGTGGTGGGGCGCATCTTTACTAAGTATTTTGATCTCAAACATCCTCCCGCTACCCCACAGATGCATCTCATTCACTCTGCACAGCAACTCCACACGATAAGTACTGGACCAGGAGCCCCATTTTTTTCTAAGAAAAAGAGAAAAGGAAGGCTCAGAGAGGCATTAACTTGTTCAAGGTCACAGAGCTGTGGACTTGAGTTTGCTTGATTCCAAATCCACTGGCCCTTTCACTGTATTCCCACAGCTTGCCAGCACGGTGTGTGCCAGCAAGAACAGGTCATTGTTTACTGGAGAACCCACTGGCACGAGGGCATGAGACAAGCCCCGAGGTTACAATGGGCATCCTGTGTAAGACCACAGATGAAAGACCAGCAGGGCTGCGCAGAGCCCGGCGTCAGGGCGTGGAAGGCGGGGACGCCCAGCTGCAGCTGTGCAGGGTGCCTGTGGCCCTCTGCTTCCCGGACAGCTCGGAACGGCCCATGAGAGGCAGGACGGACAAGGATTTCTCCATGATAACAATAAGAACCTGCTAATCACCAAGCAAGTGTAGACTGGACAGATGTGAGGAAGTAGCTCTTCCTGCTACCTTCAGCCAGCTGCTCGCCTGGCAGGGCACAGAAGGAAGTGTGGTCTTCGATCGCCATTAGAGGCGCAGAGACAGGCTCGCCGTGAGCGTTCCACGCCAGAACCGAGTACTGCTTACTTGGCTCTTTCCTCGACCAGCCCCTGGGCCGTTACTTGTGAATACTTGCCACTCATTTCCGTAAGGTGGCCAGGACCAGGATGTATGAAGACTCGCTAATGACAATGCCTGAGTTCATGACCGTCACCAACACTGCTTTGGGTCAAAGTTCTGTTCCGAAGGGTGCTGGCCATGGAGACCATTTCTGCACTGAAAGCAGTGCCGGCACTTATCCTCCTCCGCCCCCTTCAACCAGTACCTCGAGAGCCCGCCATGGCGACCAGGCTATTCTTAGCATGGATCAGTGAACAAACACAGTCCCTGCCCGCCTTGAGTCACCATTCTGGGGGAGTGGGAGGTGGCCCAACTAAAGACGAACACCCGCTCTGCAGGAGGCCAATGAGCACCCCTAGGCAGAGTGTTGCGTGGTCCGGGGTGTTAGGCGTGGGGCGGAGAACAGGCAGGGAGGCGGCCAGCTCACACGGGCTGAAGGACAGCTCGTGGGATTGTAGCTCAGACCTGAAGGCTATCTGACAGAAGGGTGGAAGCAGGATGGAGAGGAGACGACAGGAGCTCAGAAGAAGTAGCAGCCCCCGTGGCCTCAGCTTGTCCAGGGCCAGCATGTTGGTCTCTTGCCAGAGCCACACACCTGGCACCCCGGACCACGCAACACTCTGCCTAGATGTTCTTCCTACCCGTGGTTCTCATTTCAAATATCAGGGGCTCTGAGAAACCCAAGGACCCAAGCAGAAGTCGGCCTCCTTTCCCCCGCCTCTAGTGTGGCACTTGGCTCCCACCCTGTCACAGCACTTGTACTAGTATCTCACGACTGCCTGGTTACGGCGCATCTCCACGGGCCACGCTTTGTAGGCAAAGACCATGTCCTACTGATCGCTGCAAAGAGGTTTGGAATGGATGGTTCAATTCATCTCCTCAGAAAAGTGTTACCTTTAAGTGTACACATCGTGCTCCGGGAGGGTGCGCTGGTGAAGAAGCCGCAAATTGCTAGTCGCGAGGAGCTTAAATTTACCACATTGTGCCTCGGTTTTCTTTGGATTTTTAGGCTTTGCACCAGATCTGACCCACACAAGGGGCTGAATGTATGAAAAATTAGAGACGAAGGTGGCAAGACAAAACACACTCTCCACTACGCCAGGACTTTGCACTTTACATGGGAAAAAGGCACATGAGACCTCTTAGTGGAGTGACCCCCGGCCAAAAGAACATTATTTCCTCCCTATCGGGTCTTTATAATTACACAAAGTATAATGAAAATTTTACGAGAAAACCTAGTTAATATGTAAGACACTCTCAGGGTAATCATTAGGGTTTATGTTTTAAGCCTATGAGTTATATATTTTCCATCATGGTTCCTATCTCTGCTCCCTAACTTTCTTCCCCAATTTAATGCACAACACTGGAAAGATTGGTTCTTAGAGAGAAGCTAATGGCCAAATGCTTGCAGATGGTGCTTGAGAAAATACTGTGTATATTTCAATTAAGATGTTCTTTGTTGGTTTTCTCCTGTAGCTTTGATACATGGAAACTGATCTCTCTTCATTTCCGTGAAAGGAGCTTTACAAACGACAGCGCCCGCCAACGTGTGCCCCTGAGACCTCTAGTTTAAAGGAGTCAGGACTGAAACTCAGTCAGTCCCCCTTGTACAGGTCACTTATCACTCAAGGTCAGATTACGGGTTCCTCCTGCCTCGACCTACCAAAACAAGACATCCAGGCTCTCTGGGTCCACTTTCCTTTAAGGACACACAAAACCCAAACATTCATCCTTGTAGTGACATGTTATAAGGACAGAATGACATCGCATCTCTACAAGAAGCTTTCTTTTCCTCAAAGTAAATCATCTCTCTGAGGCAGGAGAACCTTTTGATTTTTACATGCAGAAATTCAAATGTAGGCGTGACCAGGCAATAGCTCTGGGCAACATTCCTGAGGAAAAGACTTCTCTGGGGAAGATTCCATATTGTTCTTATTTTCTGATGGTCACACACTAAATTACCGGGCTTTTAAAAAATAGATGCATGGGATGTGCACCCTACCATTTCTGTGTACAGAAGCAGACAGAATAAACGACTCTACGTCTTACTTCTGCAGACTGGAAAGAAGCCTGGCACTCCTTTATCCTTCAGATTCACTAGGAGTAGGTCTAAGCAAACCGGTGGCTTCAATTTTGGTTTCTGTGCTAATCCTGCCCCCTAGGGACAGAAAGTTATAGAGGCACCGAGACCTACAGAGATTCACATTGCCAGGGAGAGGGCGACGCCCGAGAAAGATTGACGTGGAAAGCCACAGCTGCCTGCTTCTTACTATACTACATACAGGAACCAGGACTTCTAAAATAAAGTGGGAGGTAAACGCTTCCTGGAAAACATGTAAGTTCTAGTTCACCTTTATCAGAATAATCACAAACAAAAATACCAATTTCTCTACAGCAGTTATTCAAATATGACCGTTTCTCTTGAGTGCCCATTTGAAAGAATCATTGGGATATCAGCAACACCCAGGACAATGCCAGGAATGGACATTTAATGCTAAGGAGAAAAACACGGGCAGAAAGAATGTTAGCGCTGGGGTGCAGAGAGGGAAACCATTCACAATGTTTTTTGAGCAAGACTTAAGAAGAGTGAGAAAGTGAGACTTGTGATGTCTGAGGGAAGACCTCCAGGCTGCGTAAGGAATGGCAAGGAGTAGGGCAGGAAGGCCCGTAAGAGCTGAATGGAGGGTGGGGTGTCTGGGCCTGGGAGGTCATGATCAGGACTTCGGCATGCTTCCAGAATACACAGACGTCCATGAGGATTCTCTACAAGGCTCTGAGTGAGGTGAGAGCCCAGCCAACCCATCTGCTGGCCCCCTTCTCATGAAAAGCTCTCAGGCCTCGGAGCCGCACCTCTACCAGGGCTCTGGGCCCCCCACGTCTGGGCTGCACCCAGCCCTGAAAGGGCCTTGAAAGGGTGGAGGGCAGAGGCTGTGACTAAGCCCCCGCCAAAGGGGTTTGCTCACAGTACACACTAGACACAACAAAACGAGTTTGTGCAAGCAAAGTTATAGCTATGACTTCTCAACTAGAAACTGCAACCTACTGGTGGGTCATGACATCATTTTAATAAGTATTGACCAGTATTTTTTTTTAAACTAGAACAGATACTAGAGTGCACTGCAAACGTCAGATATGCTTTGTAAAACCACTGCTTCAGTTGATTATACATATGTATGTTTACACGTGCTAAATTTATGATAAAATATATATTCTTATTATAGGTCACAGTCAAAACAGCTAGAAAGCCATTAACTTAGAATTCATTCATTCATTCATTCATTCATTCATTCATTCAAAAACCAGAAAGTTTCTTCAAAGGATCAGAGAGGCTCCCTCTCATGATGGAAACTCCGAGACCACCACGAGGAGCTGGGAGCTGGCCGCGTCCCCAGCTGACCTGGAGGGAGCGTACTCAGTGGGCAGTGTGCGTGAGAATCAGGCAGAAGAGCCACCTTCGCCGAGGTGCAGTAGCAAAGCAAGGATTAGAAGTGGGGGATCTAATGACAGACCATTTCAAACTGTCCAAATGAAACAGCGCTGGAACTGGGGCAGAAACAAACCAAGCACACCACGGCTCTGCTCACTGTATGGGCCACTCCTGGCCTTCCTGAACTGTGGCCTGGCAGGAGCGGCCAACAAAGCCAGCTGTGCCCTGCTCAGACTCAACTGTCATCACTCCCTGGAAGAGAGGCTCCGGATCTCAGGAAAACCAAAAGCTGTACCTCTCGCTTGGGACCGCATCAATGTTGTCATGGTGCTAGCTGACAGGGCAGGGGCATTGAGGGGAGGCAGACAATAAAGGCCCTTGACAGCCCAGAACTTGGAGAGAAGTCACCTCTCTTTCAGCATTAACATGAGAAATGCCACATATTTCCTGGGGAGGACAGACAAGTGGTGGAAGTGGTGAGACTGCGAAACAAATGGGAGGTACAGCCAAGGAAGAGAGGGTTACAGCCTAACGCAAGCTCCCACCCACCTGAGGGACAGAGAGATGTTACCTGAGCTATGTGAGGTTAGAAGATGGGAAAAATCGAGACTGTCAGCTTGACTTCACACACCCTAAAGGGAGAGGAAACTGCACTGGCCAGCTCAACTATCCCTGGCCTGGTCACAGCCACCACGCTACAGTCCCAATACTGGCCATGTGACTGTCTCTCTCCCTGGACCTGGGCTCTCTTCTCAGATGTGCCACTGGGAACAGAAAGCACGTGCTGAGAGCCAACCCAAGCGTTTACGTGGCACTGTATCCGTGAATAAACTAGTTCTGATTTCTCTCTCAACCTTGTGTGGGTTTGCTTTGGGCCAGCGTGAGAAATTCCAGCTCTGGACCAGGAAACCAGCAGAACCCTCGGCCCCAGAACTCACTGTCTGTCTGCAGAAGAATCACCGGGGCTGCTACCAGAAGAGGCAGACATGGTGGCTCTGGGGGGGGCCCAGCTTCATGGGACACTGTTAACAGCTGGCATATAGGCTGTTTTGAGAAACTGCCCTGAATCACAGCATTGCCTCCCTGTGAGGCCCCGCCCTGGTGGCGTCCCTCTAGGACAGTCATGATTACTTCTCTCTCTGTGATGTGGTTTATCCGAGGGAGGAGCAAATAAACGTGATTCAATGCCCCAGCAGGCTGCCCAGTTTCCTGAGTGGACGCACCCAAACCTGTGCCACTCCTCTTTGCCAGAGTTCGAAAGGAGGTCTGAACATGCCGCCCACTGTTCTTAGACTAGGTCTGACGACACACTGTAAGCCGGAAAATGGAGAAACAGGCCTTGTCACGCAGGCTGGGAAGCAGGGACACAGGCCACCTTAGCACCCGTCCCCATGCCCAGCCTAGTGACAGGCGGGAGATTTACTCAGCTGCGTTGTACCCAGGCTGACCGGGCAGTGAAGGCGCCAATCTGGTCTGCACAGCAGGAGAGTTAGGAGACTCCGCACAGTTTTGGGGGCTTTCTGTACAGCTGGCAGCATACCATGCACCCGGTCAGAAGGCCTTGGGGTTTACGGTGCCCCTTGGTGGACATCAGAGAGAACAGCTGGCAGGGTTTGTGATCTAGGCTCCTCACCTCAGAAGTCTCCGAAGAGGCAAGTACCTGCAGGCCACTCACTGAGCGTGTGCCCCCTCCCTCCCGCAGGCAGTCTACACCGGGAAGAGCCACAAGTAGATAATGACTGTCCCTAAGAGGTCTGGACTCCATGTTGGGCCACACGGCTGACTAAGGCTCTCTGGGGCAGGGCGCGGGGCAGTGAGGGCATTACTAGAGTGTAAAGCTTTATGCTTTTTGATTAGGAAAGCATTTCTTAAACAGGTCCCCAAAAAGCACACACGACAAAGGCAAAACAACTGAACAGTAGTTCTACCCTACGGAGGACAACAGAGACACAGGGAGCAGATGCGTGACTGACTAGGAGATATCTGTGACAAAACTGAAACAGGATTAATATCTACAGTGTACAGGGAAGTGGTGAAAGTCAGGAAATAAACTGGCAAAGCTGTGTGCCAACCGCTGTGCACAGCTGGAGAGTGTCGAGTGCCTGGCGACCCCACCGGGGCTGCCCCCCCAGGGAAGTGAAGCGCAGGCCCACGAGGAGGTATTCCAGGGTCTACGGCAGCAGAGAGGGGGCACCGGGTGCCCAGGAGAATGGAGCACGAGACGCTGGGTGGGTGAGAAGCAGCACTCACACAAAGCGATACAGACGGACCTCATAGGAGAGGGGCCTCGCATGGCTGACTCCGACGGCGAGCCCCGAGATGGAGAACGTGACCGAGATTCATGGACCTGGGGTTCTGGCCTTCCCCCCGCAACTAAACACACTGCTCACACATCCTGGGCTCAAACTGCTATTACTGCCCAACTCTCTCTAGGATTTAAAAACAGGTGTAGAACAACTGGATTAGCCTCCATATTCACAAATCTAAAGGTGATGCACCACCGACAGGGCACAAGCACGTGAGTGCGGGTATATTCTGGGGTGTCTCTGTCAACAATGCTTCTATTTTGGTTAGGTTTGGGGATTCATTTCATTGACTTCGTCTGAAAAGGACTCAGTCTTAGCACTTTGAAAACAACTTTGGGTAGTTAAAAAATCACGACAATAAGAATTAGCACATACTCAGAAAGATGGATGCCAATGACTCTGAGAGCATCTGTGATCCTTAGGTACGTTTGGTTTTGTATTTCTTGGACAGCTTTACAGATGTTATGACTTCTAATTTTTTAACTGAGATGAAATTCTTCGTGGCGGGAACATAATTTGATCACTTCCTGATGACTCACAGTTACGGTCTCAGTGTACATCCACTGCTCTGAGCCATAACCAGGAAAAGCACTGGAGTCTACCAAGATATGTGGGCAGTCTGTCCCTATCCCAAATGTCCCCAGGCCACTGAACCCTTGAAGCCCTCATGTTTGTGTTGGCTAGACTGCTTCTTCCCTGCTTTCAGGCAGCCCCTTTCCGCTGCTGCTGCTATGTCTGCCTGACACACTCCCTCTTTCTCCCCATTTATCTGTGAAGCAGCTGAAGAACAGACCAGAGGGGCAAATCTCTAGGGCTCACCTT
Source organism: Eidolon dupreanum (assembly GCA_028627145.1). NCBI lineage: Eukaryota > Metazoa > Chordata > Mammalia > Chiroptera > Pteropodidae > Eidolon > Eidolon dupreanum. The sequence continues at coordinate 1,740,987 of CM053515.1, forward strand.
GGGGGAAGAGGCATCACGGCCTGTCATGGTAACTATTCCAGATGCTTCAAAAGCTTTTCACATTAGCTCCTGACACTAGTTCAGTGTAGAAGATTAAAAAAAAAAAAAAAAAAAAAAAAGGCAGCCATAGAAAATTCTTCTCAAAAATAGTTATTGCGAAATTGGCCCTGGGTTGACCTTGATGGCCCTCTCCCAACCCGGCTCTCTTCTCCTACTGAACCAACACTGTGAGGGGACGGTACTGTCTCGGCAGACATGTCCGTGGGGACTGAAGGAGTACTAGGTCAGTCCCCTCACCATGTGCTCAGTTTCTCTGAGCGTCAACAGTTTAGTTAGCGGGGTGGGGAAAGGTGTCCAAGTCTTCTAGTTCTGCCAAATGACAAGCCTCTCTGGCGAATACATATTCGATTAGTTCTCATCAGCAGGCTCTCTCACGAAACCTAACCCATGAGGTTAGTGCAGGGGGAGACCAGTTATACTTCAGGCCTTTTCAGATCTGGTGCACAGGTGACATTAGGCTCACCCTAATTTTTTAGGGACTGTGGTTTATGAGAAGGTGTCACTGTGTTTTTCTGAAGCCCTTGTCAAGAAAACAAGCGTTAACAGGGAAGACGTCAAGGAGAGTAGTACACAGACTGTAACAGCAGATGTGTGTTTACTCGTGGGACGTGAGCGGAACGTGACCTCACCGGCATCTCCTCACTTGATGGAACAGAAGAGCACACGCGGGGTTCACGTTCATCTGCAGAAAGCTAAAGCGGCCCACAAAGCACTCCAAGTTGTTGAACTGTAGTTAAACATGACTCTACTCAAATAATCTCAGTATTTCACCTCTTCAAAATGGGGACTTTTTTGTAGTCATGTTTGTTTTTTCCCTAAGGCTCAAGGAGAAGGAAGTTATTCTAGAAGGAAACGTAACAGGTTTAGATTTCATTTGGTGGATCTGGGAGGTGTGGCTTGAGCCTGGCAGATGGGCAGGGGCTCAGGGAGGGGAACCGTGGTGCGCAGAAGGCATCTGAAGACATGGCCTGGATGAGCGCATCTGAGGCGAGTGGGGACAGATACGTAGGTCAGAGCCCCAGGGTGCTCCAGCAGTGGTGTGCAGGGCAGACAGAGGGAGAACCAGATGCTTCTGAGTGGTGAGGTTCTTTAGGGTACTAGACTGGGTTTCTAAAATGAAAGATGACAAATGAGGGAGCAGGGAAAACCGCTATGCACTAGTGATTGGCAGTCTCTACCTCTGGGCTAGTTAATAACATCACGTCCATCTCACTCTGCTCATCCTACTGGCACGTCTGGTGCAGGCCTGTAAAGTTCAATGCAGAATTTCCTCCATTTTGTAGTCCCTGAGTGACAGGAACCCAAAGCCCTGCTCCTGCTGGGCTTCCTGGAACTGAGAGAGAGATGACTAACTGTCTTAACTTTGAGCCCCATTCAACCACTAGATAATTCTTGGCTCAGATTTTGTTAATGACTGACGGGTTAGTAATGCAACACTTGCGTAACACGAGACCGTGAGTTAGCAGCAGCTGCCTAGAGCCACAAGCTTCAGTGCTCACTTGGCCACGGATCTCCTAGGTAGAGGTCCAAATGGAAGCATCAGGACTGTCCTCCCAGTGTCGCGGGCTTAGCAGGTACTCATGCCTGGGAGTGTGTATGCACGAGGAAGAATGCCTCCAGCATTGCTAAAACTGGCTGTTACAGTTTACAGGGCTATTTTTGACACTGAGATTAGATAATGACTTCCGGAAAACTTGGGAGCAGGGGGGCAGGTTCCTGGAGGAGGAGTGGGAGTGGGAAATGGCCAAAGAGCATTCAAGCAGGACTGGGAGGAAAACAGTTCTAAACATCGTTTCCCTACAGTGGCTGCTTTCTCCCCGTCACCCCTGCGACAGGCCCTATATGTTTGTAGCCTCCTCATCGACCCCTCAATCCTGTTCCTTCTCCAATGACATTAATTTCCCCTTTCAGAACTGGACTTTATGAGGGGTAGAGGCCACATGAAGGCCTTTCCTTTGGACATGGCCTCCACTCACCATTGTTGGACCCCTCGGTACAATCAATCTCTCTAGTTTCCTTTGCGTCCTGTTCCTGAGACAGACACACAAGTTCTGTAGGGAGGATTTTACTTATAGCTCACCACTCTGGGTAGACAAAGTGGAGGGAAAAAAATGACAGAAGACACTGATATATATATATACGCGTGCGCGCGCGCGTGTGTGTGTGTGTGTTGTGTGTATTTTTTAAGTAACAGATTCTGGGCTGTGGTTTCAGGTATACTTCTGGTCTGGTTAAGCGGGAAGTCCCATTGGATTTCCTTCCACTTTTATTTTTAAAGCTCACCTGCTTGACCCACCCGCTGCCCCAACGCCTTCTGAAGGGAATAAAGACCACACAGCAGAGCAGAAGGAGCCCAGGATCTGGAGAATAAGACACATGATTTGTTGCTTTTTGCCTGCTGCCACTGGCAGGCTCCCTGGTTTCTTCTCAAAGACTTAACCTTCAGATCTTCCTAGAGGACGGTAAGGATTAAGGGAGAAAATGTCGCCTCTGAATGCTGACCTCACTGGGGTGAGGTGGGGGGAATGCTCTGTTGTACCTATCGAGCTCTGTCATTTGTGCTTCTAACACTTACAGCGTCAACGACAAGCCTGAGGCACCCTGTGCCTTGTTTTATATACCTGGGTAATGGGTCTTTTTCTCATCATCTTCTTTGGCTCGTAAGGTTTGCAGGGCAGACGCTATGTTTACATCATCCACTTAAAATATTACGAAGTGCCCCCTGGGGTGCAATCGGATTGCTGGGTGCTGTAAGCAGAGACGGAAGCTCTCACACTTTATGTTCTTTATGCCTCACCTACTGTAATACCCCCGACCAGAGGGCCAAATCCCTCGGCCGTGGACCCTGGCAAACTCTGCTTAGACTCCATTTGACCACCAAGCTCTTTTTCTTTAGAGTTTGGGGCCTTCCTCCCTGTCCATGGAGTAGATGCCACTTAAAACCACTCATCTACCCAAAGCCACCCAGTTGGCTCCTAGAAAAGGCAGCGGGGGTCAAGGGGACCACACATTCACAAGGATTTTAGAAGGACTTTCCTCCAAAGAACTCTTGGAGTTCTTGCAAATTCTTTACATCACGAGAAGACAGACCCTCACTGTCTTTCCAGAGGGAAGAACAAACAAAGGTAAAGCAAACTAAAGGGCAGTCACTTTTGATCTCTACTGGCCAGGTCAATATTCAACTAATTCTGTGCCGGTATTTACTATTTAACTCTTACTAGAAGGACACGAAAAGCAAGAGCGACACAGCTAGCTCAGGTGCTGCAGACAACAGGCCCGTTCCTTTGGGTTTGAGGAAAGATTCTCTCCTTGACCTTAGGTGGAAGAAGAGGTGACACTACACTTCGCAAGCAGGCTTACAGAGAGAAAGCTGCTGCCTATACTTCCACATTCTCGCCAACCTTCCCCATCCAAAACAAACAAACAAACAAACAAACAAACAAATACCCTCCTCAGTAAATAGCAGAGGTGGGCTTCCAATCTTCCTTTCCTTGTTATTGAAGTGTAGCAAAAAGGAAAGCCTCTCTCCTCTGCACGAGCTACGAACTGGGCACAAGCCAGAAAAGGGAGCACAAACGCCAACTTGACTGAGGGGCACTGACGGGAAGCGCGAGTGGAAGACGCCCAGCTCAGAAGGCAGAGAAGCAGGGACACGGGCACTGGTGTTGATACGGACACACTTCATGATGGACAGCGCGGGCACACTAGTCTTCCAATGCCTTCTTTCTTTCACTGTCCCAGCTCACGTGCTTTGGCAATTCCAGTTACGGTGTAAACGTCCTTCACGTTTTTGTTATGGGAAACAGTACACTGCTACCTGATAGCACATTAGCCAGCTGACGTCTCCAGACGTTGCTATCCTTACACCTCTACCCACAGGCCCACAGTTGAGAAACCAGTCCCCTCTCTCAGGAATATGAGTGGTTTAATCAATGATTTTTAGTTTTGTTGGATAGCATACTATAAAGAACATCAGAGAACATTTTATAACGCAGGCAGGTGGCAACAGAGGGTCCCCTCTAGAGATGGTTACACCTCGTCCCTTTCTCCTAAAAGACGAGCAGCACTGTCTCTACCTGAGAGCTTGTCAGAAATGCAGTGTCATGCTCCACTATAGACCTACTAATTAGAGTTGCATTTTGACAAGATTGCCAAGTGATTCTGACACGCAGTAAAGTTTAAGAAGCCCTGACCTTTTTATTACACGGGTCTTGGCTTTGTGATCCTTTTGATATTTCTATTCAGAAAAGAAAAAGAAAATCAGACAATCTGTGTTCTTTAAAGATCAATTTTTGCTACTAGCAATTATAGAGTTGATTATATTCATTATCCATTCTTCAGCATGGCTAAGAGAATGGTGTTTACTCGATGCTCATGAAATCTCACTCTATCTTGTTTCAAGTGGAAGGTGATCAACTCAGGTAACAGTAAGAGACCAAATGCTACTAGAGAGTGAGGTGACAGTAAGGGCTAGTCATGAAATCTATAACTCTTCATGTTTGTAAATCAAGACCTAAACTCTATATCAAATTTGCTGAACGCTTGTGTTGAAAATGAGACAGACGAGGCATTTTGGAAATACATTGTTTACTCTTGTAAATGATGCTGACACAGGGTCTTCAGGGTCTTACTACATAAACTGTTTGCACCGGGCACATACCGCTTGCCCAGCGGCTGCTTGCCAGTGCAGAGAAGGACCCAGTTATGCGGGAGGCAAGCATGCCTGATGTCACGTTGAGGAAGCTGCCAAGAAGGGACATTTGGAACCAGGAGAGACTGCTGAACTGACTGATGAAAACAAGCTGTCTTTTATTTTCTTGTTTGCTTATTTTTGGATTTAGATTTTCGGTACAGTTAGTCATTCAAGTATAAAACAAACCTTATGATTCCACTTTCTCAAACACTATAAAAATGTTTGATCATGGAAAAATTTATCAGTGTAGTACTCTACTATATAGTACCTACCACTCTGCCCCCATGGCATGCTTAATCCTTGCCCAGCCTTACCTTTGTATTAGTTTCTTCATGTCCTGAAACCCAAAGGTGACCCTTGGAAGCAAAAGTGCAACTGAGGTGCTGGAAACGGGTCTCGTAACAGAAGATTACAAACGTGACTTTCATCTGTTTCAAGCTTTCAGCCTTAATCCATAGCCCCGATTCTCAGTTACAGTTACGTGGCCCCGATTCTCAATTCCAGTTACGTGGCCTACCCAGAGGGAACTTGTAGTGTTGGCCATATAAGGAGCCTGTCTACATCCTTTCTTGAGGGCAAGTGTCCGGGCCAGGAAGGTGGAGCAGCAGCTCTAACCAATGGGAACCACATCACTCATGCCCCTCCTTTCCACGCCCCTCCTCAAGAAGGCCAACAGATTCCCATGAACCCTTGGGTCTCTAGGAGAGCTGCCAGAGTGCTAGGTAGCCTGTTATGGTGTTGCCAGAGTCTTTGTTTTCATTTTTAATTATTTCCTTATAGCAACTACTCAAAAAAACAGCAGATGGACAGTAGCCTAAAACTTCACGAGAAGCCACTTGCCTTTTGCCAGGCTCCCTAAGTCCCACTTTACGCAGACTCAGCAACTGCTCTATGTGCCCGGATGAAGGATGGACAACCTGGAAATATGCAGGGGACACGTTTGCTAATATTCTTACAGATTTGTTATTGGCTCAACTGTAAGCCCAATGATAACAGTTCCCACTTATTTATACTATTCTCTCAATAGTATAAATGAATCAGACACGCTAAAAAAGACAAATTTGTGGCTGTTATGGACTGAAGTGTGTCTCCTCCAAATTCAGATGGTGAAGTCCTACCCCAACACATTGGAATGTGAATCCATCTGGTGGCAGGGCCTTTTAACGTGGTGATTAGGCTGAAATGAGGCCCTCAGGTGAGACCCTTATCCAATCAGACTGGTGTCCTTATAAGAGACTTGGACACACAGACACCTGAGAGGCGCATCCACAGCAGCAAGGATGTGAGGATACAATGAGAAAGCAGCCAACTGCAAGCCAAGGAGAGGTGTCTTAGAAGCCACCAAACTTGCCGACACCTTATCTTGGACTTCCAGCCTCTGGAACTTAAGAAAACTGTTGTTTAAGCCACCCAGTCTG
>CM053515.1:1747657-1774049 GCA_028627145.1 Eidolon dupreanum
AGGATTGAGATTTACGGAGATCCGGGCGAGAGCGCAGGATGGAGGACAGGATGTGACAGGACTTGGCGACAGGCTGCAAGTAGGGGTGGGAAAGCGAAGAGGGCTGCGGGGAGAAGGGAGGGTGAAAATCCAGGGTGGAAGGTGAGGAGCCAAGGCCCTTTGGGTCATGGAGCACGGGTCCATGCCTGGACATTGTCAAGGGGCTCCCTGGCTGGAAAGGCTGGAGTTTATTTCTCTACAACTTATCGCTTGACCTTTGGAGCCCTTGGTCAGAAGATGTAGAGAAAGGCTGAGATTTCCTGGGCCTGAGCCTAAGGAGTTGCGATTTATAGGCTTGTGTCTTACAAGGCACGGATTGGTTTCTGTCAGCATCTCCACGCACTCACGATGGGACAAGCACATATGCGCACCATATAGGCATCCCCTCCTCCCTACTGGACCTCCTGAGACCAGCTGATTGAATAGTCTGTTGCTGAGACAGATGTACCCTTGCCAACACCAAACCTCACCTGCAGGTGATACTCTACCTGGAGGAAGTAGGTTAAATACTCAGTGGTTACTAAGATTCTTCTACGGAGCCCGAAAGAGTAAAAGAGGCCCTCTGCCTGGCCACGGGCCTACCTATGCTAAGTAGCATGGACAAGCCCAACAGAGCAGCGTGGGCTGGAGAGGGCTTTGTGAAGACAGTAGGACAACAAGTGGCAAGGCCGACTTGGTATCACAGGACAGACATTATAGGGAGAGAGGAGGGTGAGTCAGAGGACCAAATGCAGGAGGCCGAGGCTACGATCCAGAGAGAGAGCAGATCAGGTGAAAGAGGATGGAGGGTTCTGAAAAACAACCCTAAGTCATCAGAGCCTATTAGAAAACCACTAGCCAGGGACTGCCTGGGAAGACTCTTCAAAGAAGCGCTGACACTAACTCGTTGGTGTACAAAGGGGCGGGGGGTGGGGGCGGCTTTAAAACAATGTGGATGCAAAATGGTTCATGCATGAGAAAGCTAGCTTCATATGTGACACAGGAGACCTCCCATGATTTAACTGAAAAGTTAATTTTTGATTTTAAAACAATGGTACAGAAAGCAGTAGTGGCTCTGGAACACTTTAATAAGGCACGATTAATTAAGTGCCAGTCATGTGCCAGTTGCTGTATTGGGTGATTCACACCCCATCATCTTGTCAATTCCTAACCCCGTGTACAGACACCAGGTCAGTCACAGATAAGAGCCCGAGGCTCCTGATTCAGAAGTGGGAATCTGGATCAATCAGAGGGGAAGTACTTTCCTGGGCTGTCTCTCAGTGGACTGGGTAGAGAGAGAGGACCACACAAATCATAGTACCACTTCTATCCCAGTTTTCATTCCAAAGAAATTCCCTTCACCCCAAGCTCCATACCCTAGAAATTTCTGCAAACTTCACCACAAAACAAAGCTGACAGCAGAAGTGTTGAGGGCACGTGCAAGAAGTAAGTACTACTCTGAAACAAGGTATGCCTGTCAACACCGCTGCTGGGGGAACCTCTTAGCATCACTTGCGGCAGAGCCAGTGAGCCCTTCCCTGCAGCCCCGGTCCACCCCGCACGTCTGTGCGGGACACGTGGCGCAGCCCACTCCAGACCACTGCCTCAGTCCCATGTGCCTGGCTGTGTGGCCAGTGCAGCTTCAGTGGCACTCCTGGAACACAAACACCACCCTGGACACAGAAAGGGCACAGGCGGTAGAGAGGTGTACAACTGGGAAGAGGAGCCTTGAGCTGGAAAAAGCCAACCCGATCTGAGACCTTGTTTTTTGGAAAAATGGTACTTCAGGCCAATGAATGGGGAAGGGAAAAAGGGTTCTCACACACAGAGTACAGTACGAGGACCGTGACACACAGAACACCACCGTCCTCCTTGGGCCTCAAACCGCTTTCCCTTCAGCCATTGTCCCGTGCTACTATTTTCAGGGCTGACCTTGGGCCCCTGACCAGGTGTGTGTCCAGCTGGGGTGCTCCAAAATGGGACCAGTCAAGGCCGGATATAATCACATCCAAGGCTCATATTTCTAGTGAGTAGGGGTTATTGTTTCTTGAAAACCAAACCAAAACAAAACAAAGGGAACTGTATTGAATGACTTTAAGAAACCTAGCCAGTGGCCCCATTTAAGCAAAATACTACTACAGAACACACACGTGCACACGCTCAAGTGGCTTTCCCACCCAACTTTTTTAGGGCATTCGTACATAGCTTATATCACGTGGAAAGTTGAGAATGATTCTGTTCTGTACTGGCATTGTCTCTAAACTATTGAGGTATTCATTTCAGAGCAAACGTGTATTACTCAGAGACTGCTGAGCATACACTGCTACTGTGTCGATCAAGGGGTCATCGATTATTTTACTTTCCCTTACCTCTGAACATTATAGCACAGGCAATGCCTCCTACATTCACCAAACGTGAGCACTGTAGGATGTGATTGCTAATGATGTAACTGCATGCTTTTGGTTTTCTTGCGATTACTCTGAGCTTTCTACTCTAAGGGAGAAAAAAAATGGGAAATCTCTCTATGTATGTAGAAAAGGAATGAAATATGAGATCCAGTCCATGATTCAAAGACCAATATACAGTTTTGGGCAGATTATAATAGTAGCAAGCACTTATGAAGAAACTCTTCTTTATCTATTAATCCGACCAACCAATCAATCAATCATACCTATAGACAGGATTCTCAGATTCGAAAGAAATCACTGAGAACCAGCCTGGAATCTGGCCACTCCATTGCTATACTTGGGGTTAGGAGCCAAACAGCTTAGTCGCGTCCTGGCGTTTACTGTCTGTAGTCTTGGGAGCGCTATACATGCAAAGATCACTAGGGTTTCTGAGTCAGGACTCAGCACAGAACAGAGCAAGGGGATGCCAGCAAGTGAGGGAGGGGCATGAGCAGTTTCCTGCTCCCTTCCAGGTTCCTGTAGAGGCCAGTGGCTCCCTCTTTTACATACAATGGCACACAGTCCTATGCCCCACCCTCAGTGCAAGACCACACAGGACTATCAGGTCACTAGACTCTGTAACAGTTCTGTAAATACTGGTAATTTCTACCTTTTCCTGACACCTGTCTTGATCTCGGAGGTGTTGCAGTCTCTTCCCAGTTCAGAGATGGGCTGGCCTGCGCACATCCTGGCTGAGTCAAAAGGCGGCAGACATGGGAACTGGCCAGCATCCCGGCGAGGGGCAGAATCTGTGCTTATTTGTGAGGCTCTGGGGCCCTCTGCTGGCTGCACGCTACAACTGTTAGCTCCACACTAGACCAACAAGAAAACTGCACTTGCAGTGAGTGAAATGTAGGTTGTCCTGAGCTGTGTGCTGTTACTCAGAGGCACTGAGCCATCTGAGCCACCAGCAGCACTTGTCACAATTCCTAATGCAGAAACCTATCCTTCCTGTCAGGAAATCGATTATGATCTGAATTCTAATTCTCTTCTATCTTTCATCATTTAACTAGAGTGATTTAGAAAGAAAAAAAACTACTGTTAGCTCTTTTTCTGAAAGAGAAAAGTCATCCTTGGCTTCAAACAAATGTCACATTTTATAGCTATGGAGAAATAGCTCTGGATTACCATGACTCCAACAGCTTCTAAGCTTCTGGAACCACCAGCTCTGTTCTGGTGTCCATGTCTCTCTTGAGTTTATTCCAAGGGTTTTTTCAAAGCCTCGAGGGTCAGGTAGGACCCTCAGCACCAAGGACAAGCATCCTCCTCCCTCCTCAAGCCTACCAGCTGATCATGCCAAGAGCCTTTCTCAATCCTTCTCACTTCGAAGATATACCTCAGGTTGGGCCAGTTTTCTGTCTGGTGTGTTGGTTCAAGCTTCACTAGTCACAACGTACTTATGCCACAGACAGCACTGGCCAACTTTAGTACTTAGATCAAAGTGTCCAATCAAATGTCACCCTAATCCTGAATTTACAAATGAGAAACAAGACCCAGAATCGGAAGGGGAAAGACCAAGTTCAAAAGCAAAGTCAGAGCTGAGGCAGGATTTGTATAGCCTCAAAGGGTGGTACCCCCAGGGATCTTCAGAAGAATGCTACAAACTGACCAAAGGCGACAAACCAACGACAGCCCTGAAGGAATGTATGCGTACGCCTTCATGATGGCGGCTTCACAGGTGCACCCATTTGTTTTGGTTCTTCTCATGCTGTTTCTTCACTCCAGCAGCTGCTCTCCTCACGGCAAGGATAATCAACAAACGCCCGCACGTAAAATGCCAGCATAACTGTCCACTCAGAGACGGGCTCCTGAAACCACAGTGCGTGTCACGCTGCCAGGACAAGCTTGTGTTTGTGTGTTTTCCCGTTTCTAAACTGCGAAGCTGGCAGGATCTGTGCCGATGTGCTGGCCCACATTTGCTTTTGTTCAAATCTAAACTCCAAAAATTCCTATTTTGTTGTGATTCCTTTGCAATCACTTCAAAGGCTACTTCACAAAGTAGCCCTTCACAGGTGTCAGCGTTCCTCTGGAAGGGCAGCCATATGGCACATGTCACTGTTCAGCTTGGAGCTAAAGAACAGATAATATTTTTCCTTTTAAAATAAGCAGCACGTACTTGGAGGAAAGATAATCACATGAAACTCTTTGGAAAGAAATTTGGAACTGATTCGAAAGTCTCAACTGCTTCTCTTGGACCCAGGAGTCCTACTCTAGGGACGTATCCCCAGGGGTAATTCTGAAACAGAAAAGGTTTTATGCACGAAGCTGCGCACTGCATCTTTTGCAGCAACAAACATGGAAAACACCGTACATTTCCAACTCAGGGGACTCGTGTAAGTTAATCAAAGCACATCTGTTTGTTGGAATGACATCCACCCATGAGACAGGTTTACAAACTGTTTAGGAATACGGAAGGCACTTAGGTCATGCCAAGTAAAAAAACAAGATACAACACTGTATGTACAGAATGATTATAATTATGACAAAAAACAAATGGCAGATCACATGCTAAAGATGCTGCATCACATGGCGGAAGGAGCAGGGGACAGGAGACCAGAGAAACCTGTATGACCCTGAGCTAGTCCTACCCTCTGGGCTTCCTTATCAACAGAAATGGGGACAAGTACCCGGCAGGATTTCTGTAAAGATAAATGAGAAAATGTATGTGCTCAATAAATGACAGTGGAGAGGAAGGAGCTGCCACACCCCTCACCACACCCTGAAGTAAGTGTGACAGGCACATGGGCATCGTGATTTTAGCCATTTCACCAGCACTTTCCAAACAGATGTGCTGGCCGCAGTTCTGCAATTTACAGGTAGGTAATGGGGTGTGTAAACCCAGAGCTTCTGTGCCCCGTCTGGCGAAACGGGGGTAATGCCGCCGCCTCTTTCAGGGTCACTCTAAGGACTGGAATAGTTTTTAAAGTGCTTAGCACAGCAGTAGATAATCGATCAATCGTATAACTATTACTGGGGGTGGGGTGGGGTGGAGGGTGGCAGTTAGATCAGCTTGGGATAAAATTGTAAAAAGCTCACGATGAGCTGAGCTGAGTTTACAGCCTGGTCACTCTGGCCATTGTAAGAGACAAACGAGAGACAGGATTTTCCAGCTTCATTCTGGATGGTGAAGCGGCTAGCTTATGTTTAGAAAAATGGTAGCATTATGATACGACAGGGTACATATGGTGCGAAGCTGGCCATGGCCGAGTTAAGGCCTAGATAAAAGCAGACGGTGATGTGTGAAGAACAAGGGGGCAGAGAAGCGATTCCGCCTGGCCAGTACTTGGCACTGATTTGTGATGGAAGAACATGAGTTTCCCTTAGCTGGGTTTTCTAAGCTGAGCCTCTGCATTAAAAAAGAGAAAAAGAAAATCCTGACGTTCACACTATTGCCAGATTCTGTTATCCCTGACTTGCCCCTGGAAGCGCCAGCCACCCCTTCCGCTGTACGATGCTCCCTGGGGCTTCTGGAAATGCAAGCGGGCTATAACAATGAAGATCACTCCAAGCAGTCTCGTATGTCCCCAGCTCTCCTCAGGCCTGGCACCCGTGCCCTGGCTGCCAAGCAGAGGGGGCATAAGGGGACTCAGGGTGTAACAGCTTTCCCAGTGGGCTCCTGAGCGGCTCGTGTTCAAGGCACCTCACAAATCAGAAAGGAAAACAAAACCTTTACTTTTGTACAGTCCTGTCTCCTCCAGCAAATCAAGTAACACACTCCACTTTTGTTTCCAGGTGGCTAAAAGAGAAATCAGCAAAACACAAACTTATTTATCTCCCTACAGAGGAAAACGGAGACCACGTGGGGTGCTCTGCTGCTGCTCCCCGACCACAGGCTTGAGCTGCACAGGGAGGGGCGCCGCCCTTGCTGAGCACAGGCTGGGTGTGGATGACGCTGCCCGGGGACCGCTAAAGATGAGCAGCCCACAGGACGCAGCCAGCTTCTGCCGGCCAAAGCTGCTTCCCCTTGACCCGGCTACCTTTGCTGCTGGAGGGGCACCTCACACTGGCTCCTACGAGGAGCCAGGCCCCGCAGAAAGAGGGGTGAGCCCTTCGTCTTGGCTCAGGCTGTAGGAACCCGGGAGGCTCCCCGTGATCACCACCCGTCGTAGACATGTAGACACGGGGCAGCGGCTGAGGTGGAAAGGAACACAGTCAACTTGCACATTCGCCTCCTCCTCTTCTCTGCCCCACGGGTCCCTGCGCCGCCTTCAGAACTAGATGGATGACCTGTTAGGGGCGGTGGCCCTTGTATGGGGTCTGAGCTCTTCTGTGGGCCCGGGCCTCCTCCTCCTCTCCACACAGGGCAACAGGGTCAAAGGACTCTGGGTGCAAGAGATGATTTTTTACATCTCTGGGAGAGCAGGGCTAGGGAAAGTGTCCTGTCACCGACTTTCCTGAGTGCTCAGGGAAGCACTCATCACTACTCTGAAAATGCAGCAAGATACCAGACGAACCCCACAGGGGAAGGTTCTACTGCTTTTTCCTTGTTCCTCACCAAACCAAAAGGACAAAGCAGAGAGCTGAAAACGAGAGGGGAGGGGATGTCGAGGGGAGGGAGTGAAAAAGCCAAAAGCTGAACCTGACAGAAGTCATGGTTTAGCCCCTCGACTCTCAGTCACATCCAAATGGCACGTCACCATGGCCGCAAACATCTATCTCAGGAGTAATTAAGCCAAATTAATCTCATGAAAAGAGCTTTAAATATTCAAAGCCCCATTAATCCTCATGCCTTGTAATTAAATATGTATGTTAAGAAGGCTTGGACAAAAGCAAAACATTTTCAAAATGTGAATTCTTTACATTCAGAGCAGTATAATGTATTCTAAGTACTGATCTTATAGAAAACTATGTAAAAAATTTGGTGAAGCACACGCTGTAAAAACATGGCAAAAAAATTTAGATACAATCTCGGTCCATACTAGCTTTAGAAAAATGTGCCTCGATAAACATCTTCGCTTTTAAGGCTCCACGTTATTTACCCAAGGACGATCCCCACTTAGTCTGACCCTTGCCCCTCACCCGCACCCGGGGGAGGCCTTGCCTCTGCTCTGGGACCCTCTCTTCTACTGTATTTCCTTGTTAAAATGCACAATGTTGCCACCTTCCAGGGATAACTGATCTTTGGTAATCACTCATTAGAGACTGGTCGCCCCAACATATCGTGTCTTTGAGAAAAAATACCCAATCATCCATTTCTAAAATATGGTGTACTTGTCAAAAGCCTCAAGGAACGCTCCTGCTGCAGCGTGGTCTCAACAGCCCACACCTCCTTTGCCCAAAAGCTCCCACCTCGCAGAACCTCCCCAGCTTCCTGGAAGGGGGCTGGACTGGGAATTCAGGAATTTGCACGTCCACTTTTCTGACTAGGAAAGTCAGAGTAAATGATCTGCTGACAGTCACGAGGCAAGCAGATTACAGGCAGAATGTTATCAGTTCTCTGATTAAGCACAATGGTTCCAACCATCAGCGCCTTTCAAGTCACAAGATGCAGGCGAAATCACCTACGATGGGCTCCCGGGACTTGTCTAAATAGCTTGGCTCTGTTACAGCTGTACTTATCAACTATTTCTTAAAAAACATAGGTGCTAGTGTTATCAACCCAAAGTTGGTGTCCCCACAAAGTCTCCACATTGAAATCCTAACTCCCGACGTGATGGCATTGGGGGTGTCTTCGGAAGGTGATGATTCAGGTCATGAGAAGGGGGCCCTCAGGAACTGGTCTCTCTGTGAGCAGCTCTCTCTGCTCTCTGCCCCATAAGGGTGCACAGAAAAGACACCCGCAAGCCCTCACCAGAACGGGATCTGCCCGCCCCTTGATCTTGGACTTCCCAGCCTCTAGACTGTGAGAAATAAGTGTTTGTTGTTTTCAGCCACCAGGTCTACGGTTATTGTTACAGCAGCCTGAGCTAAGATAGCTGGGTTTGGAAAATTTGTCAACAAAGCTTTCTATGATAGTGACATTTGCGGTAATGAAATTTTACCTACATAAGATCTTAAAAGATAAAAACGGAAACCTGGTTATTCCATTGGATTCATTACCATTGTCAACCGAATGTATCTGTCAGGAACACCAGGTTCAAAATCAAAACCTATAAATTAAGGAAGCAGGTGGAGTTTTTAGAAACCAGTGAGATTTAATTTTCAGACAAACATGTGGTAGAAGGATTCTCATATTTATACCTGTGGATCTAAATGACATCTTAATAAACAACTTCTAAAGTCAAAAGTCTGAGATGAGATTCCTTGCCCCCAGTAAGAGGTAAGGAGATCTCATTCCGAAGAAGAAAACCAAAGTAGAGAAAGTAAATGCCCCAAAAGAGGAGGAATTAAGAACAATAAAAACACTCATCTTTTGTTTACTCCCCAAGACTGAGGGGAGGGAGAAGATTTTCAAGAACCTAAAGGCTAAGAATTTTACAAATATCCCTTCCTTCAATCCTCAAATAGGTAATCATCATACCCATTTCACAAATGAAGAAACTAAGAGACTGAAGGACTTGATGAGATCATGCAGGTTATGCCCCAAATCCCTGCTGTCATACCACAATCAAGATCTTATCACACTCTTTCCTATGTTCTCCAGCAGGAAAAAGGTGGCTGTTTTGACAATTTTACTTAGATTTGATGGAAAGTACTGGGGTTTTAGGAAATGAAACTAAAGAGGTGAATGTACCAGTAACCAGTAAACAGAGAAAAGAATACGTACAATGAATAAAGTTTCTGTATTTTGTATTAATTCTGTTCCTTAACTGAGAAAACTTAAAACACTTATTTTAATAAGTTGTGGCCTGACGGCTTTCACTGACTTCCATACAACTACAAATGAAGGCCTCGACGACACAACTCCAAGTCTTACACTTCGGTTCAAATTAATAAAACGGAATTTCACTACTGAACTGCATGAAGCTCTGCCAAGCATTCCTGGAACAGTCACGAGAATATTCTCAACAGAATACACTCCTGCTTCAAGTCCCAGATTCCTATCGCTGGCCAGTGAGAACACCAGGCTTTCATTTAGCTGTTAAAAGTAAGGAATTCTGTAAAACTGAAAAGTATTTCTAGCATTGATTAGTCTTCTTTGAATTATTTTTAAATTGAGAGAAAAAGTAGAATAAAAAGCTATTAAAAGTGTAAGCAGACAAGAAATAAAGTAGGATGTTAAAAGGTAGATTTCCATCCTAGAGTTGTTGCTGTTGTTTTTTTTTTACTTTGTTGATTGATACTAGTGAAAGAAAGAAGATATGTGTACATACCGAGAAATACAGAAAGGTATAAATGAAGAGTGAAAGCTCCCCTCGTTTCAAGCCTTCCTTTTGCAGTTTTGTTTTGTTTCCACAAAAAATATGATGCCCATATCTAACAGCGAAATCCTTTACCGAACATACAAAGAAGCCCACCACTTGCACTGCACGCTGTGCCTTGCTTTTTCGCTTGACGGTGCAGTTCTTGGAGACAGTTCCTGAGCAGCACCTACAGGTCTGTCTCATTTTTTTGGAATAGGTGATGTGAAATTTTGTTGGTGACTAGCACTGGACAATTCTCAATTTACCTATCTTACTTTCTTATCAATAAAAGGGTTGCTTTTGATAAAATGTGATACAGGATCCTAAATGATAAAAGGTAAACATTCCTATGTAATCACTGTGCTTTTTAAAGTAAAATGTAAGAGACCCTGAACTCAAATGTTAACAGAATGAAGGAACAGGGGAAAAAGAATTGGCAGAACTGAAAAAAGGAAATAACCCTTTTTCCTTAAGTGGATCCGAGAACCCTGGGGTACACATAATTCTGCCGTGGGAGAACAGGAAGTCGAGACTATAAGACAAAACGGATTCCCAGGACACAGCTCCCCCATCAGTACACGTGTGCCGAAAGGACAAGAGACACAGAAGGGCCTTGGAGCGGCGCTGCTCAGGGTGGCCCCTCTGCCCAAGTGCCGGCCCTTCCCACACAGCTGCCTTCAGCATCTTGGTGGTGGTGTGAGGGATGGGAAAAGTGACAGGATGTACTTTCAGTTTTGAGAAACATGACTCAACCCAACACTCTCAACTACGACCACATCTGTAGTATTAAAAAAGAAAAAAGAAAGCAAAGGAAAAGAGAAAAGCAGAACATCTCAAAACCAGAAGGCCGGGCACTAGAAACCCACATCCTCTCAGTCCTACTGTCAAGTGATCAATAATTCCTCATTTTCACAAAGCTATTTTTCTTTTCAAGAAAAATCTAAGCTTTGTGTGCTCTCAAAATGATTTTTCCTGCTTTTCAACAATTAAAAAAATATTATTTCCAAATACTTTTCCTTTTCTCTTGGATCTTCCACAAATAAAGTTCTAAAGCATAAGAAATCTAGTTTCAGGGTTATAATTCCAGGATATTCCAGGATAGTACACTTGAACAAAATAATTTAGATATGTGGAGTTCAAGAAAATGGTACGCAAGGGAGCAGGTAACCTATGCGTACAGAGTTCAGCGGTGTTTTATTTTACTCCCATCTTTAAGTCGCTCTCTACTTCTGTTCTTCTAGGAGATACGGTCAGTGTCCCCTGGAGGCCGGGTAGCTGGGTTTGTGCTAAGGCTCCCCAGGCCACACTAAAGGCCTGAGATGGCTCTGGGGGAATGAAATTCTCCTCTCCCGAAAGCAAGCACAACTCGGGCCCTGCCAGAAGCTGCTGCCCTACCTCCCACAGAAACTGTCACACGAGCGCACAATGGTGTGCCGACTCAGTGTCTTTCACACACATCTGCAAATACCAAACTGCCCCTCTTAAGTCAGCAGGGCTGGGGTTAGCTACTCCACAGAGAAAAGGTGGTGGGAGGGACCCTGGCTAGCCAGGGCAGTCAAGTTCAGGCCCCCTCTCCTCCCACAATGCTCTGGCCCAGCATTTCATACATGAGGCTGGCGACATGCTCAGTCCACCAAGCTGACACCTTCTAATACAGATGTTGATGTGTAAAACGTACACACTCGCCATGGAGCTGGGGCTTGGGGCTGGAGGAAACTCGAACAGATGAGCAGATTCAGATCCGGACGCAAAGGGCTGATCCGGGCACGCGGCTCAGCAGAGTGAAGGCAGGGCCGGCTCCCGCTCGCCTTCCCTGTGCGGCTGCCACGTCGCAGTCCGCTTTGAGCTCACCTGCCAGCGCAAAGAGCCTGTTTCCAAGAGCTTGTTGTGCCAGAGTAAGAATTCTGGAGGTTTGTAGTTCTGACAGCAAGGAATCCCCTTCTCTGACCCTGTGCAGATGCGAACCTGGGGGGACTGGTGGGAAGCACACTCACACTCCTGCCAGCAGGGTCTCTGCAGGGTTTGCCCACGGACAGCCCGCCTCTGCCCTGAACGAACAGAGCAGGCACCAGGCAACTGCGCCCGACAGCAGTATATTACTGTTATGACACTGTCTTGCGACCCATTTTACTCCCTGCTCCTTATTTCTCGGTCATAAGCAGTAATTAGTAATGTCAGTGTTCTGGCTGGATTGCTCCAGGCCCATTAATAATGCAAAAGCAGGACTGGGATGAATGCGTAAGTGTATGACAGAGGTTTCAAGGTTAAAAGCAGTAATGGAGAAGGCCATGGTGGGATATGTGTATGTGCAGGCGGTGTTGGTAGGAAATAAGTGTGTGTGTGTGTGTGTGTGTGTGTGTGTATTTGTGAGAGAGAGAGAAAGAGTGCAAGAGAGACACAGAGAGTCAGTCAGTTCAGTTAGTTTAAAATCTATTTTTAAAAATGCCTAGCTTCCGTTTAAGGGCAATACATATGGCAAAGCACAACTTCTTAGTGTCCTTGATCAAGTTAAAGACAGCTTCCCCTCTTCTGGAGTGGACACATATCTCTGGCCACCTGGCAGGGAATGTGTCAAGGCTAAGTCTCTGGCACAGGAGAGTTAGTCGTGTATGAAATTGAGGTCAGAGGAAACTACACCAGTATCTTTCAAACACATTTTCAATGTTTTAAATGACTTCTCTTACAAAAGGCAGCACCTGCTTATTCAGCAGAACTGGTACCTTCCCACTTAATGCTTTTACAAGAAAGTCAAGACAAGTGATGCAGAACAGGCCTGGGGCTGGCAGCCAGGTAGTCCGTTAGTGGAGGGGACAGAAGACTACGTGGTTCCAGTAGCTCCCGCACCGCCGCAAATCCCTACACCGGCAGGATTTCAAAAGGTACGATGTCTGACGTTTCTGCAGAGCTTTGCACAGGAACTGAGTGCCGGCAAATAAGTCTGCGATTCATGCCTGAGAAAGATTCAGTATAGACGGCTGAAAAATATTTGCCGGGAGAGGGAGTGAAGAAGCAAGGCCATGGTCACCCATGACTCTTGAGCTGTTCGTATCCACATCGCCTTCTAAGCAGAGGAGGGATTGCCCCCAAACCTTTCACCTGTCCCACACATACCAAAAGTGAACTGTTTTACATACTAGGAAAGTAACAACTTTATCTGCTGGTTTCACGACCAAAAGCAGACATTTTTGAAACCGGTCATCGCAATGCCTAGGTAGATCAGAACCCACCCTTACTGGTTTGTCAGAAGTAGGCTGGGGGGGCGGGGGAAGGAAGCAGTTGGAAGTAGTCCTGAATCACAGTTACTGAAGGCTGTGTTTATCCCCTTGGGGCTCTGACGCCTGGGCAGATTGCTGGCTGCACTCAGGCTCCTGCAAGAAGGCCAGTGGGAAAAAAGGCAGAGCTGCTTAGTCCCAGCTCTTCCCACTGGGTCTCCTCCCCTATCACCTGAGGCAAGGCATTCCTCGGGAGGGTGGTTAAAATCAGCCTCCACAGGGAACCAGGAGAAATGGCTATGGGCTTGAAAATATACAAGCATATTTTTAAAAAATCACATTTCTATCTTCCTTTTCAAGTTCTCTTAAAACAAACAAAATAAAACCCCTTTAAAACTTCAGAGATGACTGTGTTGATGAAAATGGGTACAATTTTTTTAAATTGAAAAGTAATACACACAACACTCTTCTCCCTCCCCCACAGTGAGTCTCCCCAAAGCAATTCCCTGTGGCCAATTTCTTATCTACCCTTCCATACAGATTTTATGTACATGTCAGCACCCATTTCCTCCTCCTCCCATTTGAGACCCAAAGAGAAGCACACTACACCCACCGATCTGCATCTTGCTTTTTTTCACTTAATACATCTTGAAGACAGCTCCCTACTGGCACAACTGGACTTATGTCACTCTTTTTAACGCTGTGGTGTGTGCCAGGGGATGGCAAACTATGGCTCATAGGCCAAATCTGGCCTGTAGCCTATTTTTGTAAATATCATCCCTTTGGGTCACAGCCAGGTTCACTTGCTCACGTACTGTCTGCAGTTACTTGTGAGCTACAAGGGTAGAGCTGAGTAGCTGCGACAGAAACTATATGGCCTGAAGAACCTAAAATACTATCTTGCCCTTTACAGAAAAGGGATGCTGACCCTTGGTGTGTGCCATGTGTGGCTGCACCAAAATGTACTTAACCTGTTTCCTGTTGATGAACATTCTAATGAAAATTCCTTATTCTTTGAAATTCCTCAAGAATAAAGTTAAACTCTGTAAACGTGGAGATGCATTCGATGGATGAGGAAGGAAAGAGCAAGAACCGTCTGGGAAGAAGGTGGCACGAAGAACCAGGCATGAAGAGGGAACTCATGAGCTCTCATCTCCAAAAGTGTCACTTCCTCTTTTTAGAGGAAGTAGAGGCAAACTGCACGTTTTTTGATAAAAGGAAATCCCCCTTTGCTATATCAAAGCTACTCCCTGTTTTTGTATTCTTCTAAGTTAGGCAAGGCTGTCTGAAGCATACCGTTGACCAAATTAGGAAGCAAGCAGGCTGATGTCTCTAAGCGGGACGCCCAGGCATGTGTAGACAGTGATGGATGAGGAAGAAGAGACTCAGACCAAGAGGCAGATGCTATTTGCTGAAGAAATTAGCCTTATAAAAATTACACTAAATAAGAATTAATACTTGTTCTATGAGATGAAATTCACTTGCTGCTACCGACAAAAAACAGAGCTCCCAAGGTTCCCACAGGAAAGAATGAGGTGCGTGGTGGAGACCGACTCTTTTGGGCACTGCTCTGTTTATTCCCAAGGGCAGTGCAGATCTTGAGAAGTCCCAGGGAAAAGTATACCAATTAGCTCTTTGACAGATTAATAAGACACTCAGTTTTACACTACTGAGAAAAAATAATTTAGAAAGGTCATGCTAAAAAAGAGCTGTATAAACTTTCCATTTGACAACTGCCTACCCAATCGCTTTATTTGCCGGAGCGGTAAGGTTTTAAACTAATCTTACCATTTCCAACAAGGTCTCGGAATGCAATACTGAATCATTCATGCTGAGACCATTTCCACCATCGCCGTTTAGTGAGATTTTCTTTCAGAAATGACTTCTGAGTTAACTTCTGATTCTGAGCCAATGAGCTTACAATCTATTCTGACCACCAGCACTATCTGGGCAATAAAATTTAACCTTGAAAATCCTTGCTTTTCCTCCCAGATGTTCAGATCAGCAAGATTCTTGAACATGGTTTTATTCCCTTAGGAATGTGCTTGGTTGAGTTCCAGCATCTGCTATGAGATCAGACATGCAGTTAGAATCGAGGTAAGTTTAAATGACAAATCTTGGTTCTCTACAAGAAAACCTTCAAGGCAGCCAGGCAAAAAGATGTGGGCACTGTTCCTGGCTCACTCTGAGATCTGCCCTCTCCAGGGCGGCAGCCGCTCCTGGTAGAGAAGGCAGAGCCCATGCACAGACCTGCGTGGGTGGCTGTGGCGTGGGCTCCAGTTGCAGCGGCCCTCTCCGTGCCGCTGCGGTTTGCGTCGAGCTGGTATGCCGGTTCCTGTGCCAGGCTGCGTGGGGCAGCAGTTTTGCTGCCACTGCCTCCAAAGTGCTCTAAGTGTTGTCAAAATAGCCAAGTGTCTGCCTTCTAGTTGCTCCTATACTGACCTGGAACACTTACAATTACCTAAAGGACACATGGATTTTATAGATCACGCTAAAAAAAACCCAGGTACTTTCTTAAAGACCCTGGTTGATCCACACACAAACTCACCAATTAAGAACCATATTTCTATTGTCAAGGTTTCCGTGGCTCGTAGTTAACTGAGTCAGACTACACTAACAGTCACTGAAGAAACAGGTTAGGGAGCCACCCTGAACCCAAAGTCCACATATAACCGAGGATGCACACTTGAGGACTTCCTCACGCCGCATGAACTGGCACCAAACCTCTTTCTTCAACTGCACAGTGAAGGCGTCTGGGCTGTGTGACCCTCAGGTCCCCCTTACAAATCCCGCACCTGCAGTTACAAATGGAGAACACGTGCCCACAGTCTAGAACCTCCGGGCAGGCTCAGTGCAGTCTCGTAACAGGCTAG
This sequence comes from Eidolon dupreanum, assembly GCA_028627145.1. Taxonomy (NCBI): domain Eukaryota; kingdom Metazoa; phylum Chordata; class Mammalia; order Chiroptera; family Pteropodidae; genus Eidolon; species Eidolon dupreanum. The sequence continues at coordinate 1,763,491 of CM053515.1, forward strand.
AACGACACGTTCATGGGGCCCCCAGATGCGACGAGATGTCAACGCCGCCCGAGCCTGCTCTGCTCTCGCACTGCTGCCCGCGGCCGGGCCCGGCGACAGCGCTGCTGCCCTGCCGCTGCGCGTCCCTTGCCTGTCTTCTGCTTCCTGACTGCAGCGCAGAGGCACCGCGGCTCTGCACAAGCTCCGTTGCCCTTTTATGGTAGAAAAATGAATTGCTTGCCCAGCAGTGGAGCTGAGAGAGATGACAGAACGGAAAGTTGTCATTTGTTGTGGTTTTGGCAGCCAGAGAATAGAACGCTCTCCCCTCGGCTACCCTTGGACGGACAGCGCACGCCAGGCATTTGCTGAGGGAGAGCAAAACCCCGCAAGCTGCTCCCACACGCAGGCCTCTCCTGCCGTGCCTGCAAAGGGAGGTGTTTACTTACAAATGGCAGCAAGCCTTATTTTTGTGGAAGTGCATGTTTCACAAAACAAGGTATAAAAAGGCCGTCTGTGTTCTACTGAAAGATCTAGCAGAGGCGCCCCAGAAAACAGGGTTCCAGTGAGATCACGTCCAAGGAATGGAATTCACTTCCTCACACAATGACGATGCAGGACTGGGGCTGGGCAGGGGGAGACCTCACTCTGAAAGAGGGGCTGTGTCTTGTGCTGCAGCCCAGCCCAGCCTTGACCCCTGTCTCCTGTCACAGGGACGTGAGAGAGGACCCAAACTTCAGATAAATATATTCTCTGGGAAAATACACCAACATCCAAGCCCCTGTGGTAACACGCAGCAGTTGGTACCACGGGGCCTTAAGCTGTTTGCATCTCTGTCAGGAGGCCCACAGAAAAAAATCAGGCCTCCTAGCAGCTGGGAAAACATGTTGCAAAAGGAGAATTAGGCAATTCTCTGTACGCACATCAGAGTTAGGAAAATTAAGCTTATCTGAGTGAGAGAAATTAAGCTTATCCAACATGCTTTCAGCTGGAAAACAAGTCTTTTTAAACGGGTGGGGAAAAACTTGCAACGATTACATGATTTCTTCCATACTTAAGGCACCCAAGGACTAAAGAAACAGGCTGGCCATGGAACCATAGCAAAGAGCGGCTGAGAAGCAATGTGTTGGGTCTCATTTTTCCGCAGCAACGTGGCTCCAACACAACACTCACTCTGCCAACAGAGGCTGTGCTCTAGGGACAGCCACTTGTGGGCGGGGACTGCCACCTCCACCACTGCTCCAAGCTGCTGCCACCTCTCCCTGGCAGCCCCCCAGCCAGCCTGCAGAAGAGCAGGGTTTCTTCGAGCAGATCCAACCCCACTGAGGCCTTCGGAGAAGGGAAACTACTGTAAAGACCTACGGCTCCACACAAATGAGCTCTGGGACCGGACGGTTTGTTCACCAAGGACTGCGGGAACATTGTGTGCTCCCAGGTTACCAGAAACGACCCGCTCTGGTGACTGAAGCGATGAGAGTTCCTGCTCCCCTAACGTCCGTATCTAACTTCCCCCCAACTCTTCTTACTCCCTTTCATGGCTCTACAAGGTCCAACCTCCCCACATAGCTACGATTGCATCTTCCCTGTGTCACACCTGCTCCCCGAGGTGTCCAGAACCAAACCCACCTTCCTTACTCTGCTTCCACATGGGTCTATTTATTTCCAGAGTCCTAGTTCCTCCGGCTCTGTCACGCCTGTCTACTGGCTGAGCCGCCACACAGCTTCGCTCCAGTTGTACCCTGGCCCTGAAATACATTCTCCGGATCTCCACCCATCAGGGCGCAGACAGGCCAAGACTCAGTTCTTTTATGAAGTATTTCCCAATCAGGCCAAATCACAGTGACCGATCCTCTTCTGACTGCCCAAAGTGGTCCCCATCACTGTCCCACTACTTAACTGTCTGCCCCGCGCTGGCCTCCCCGTCTGCATATCAGGTTAGGGCTATGGCTGGCCTTTGCATTTCTTCAGGCACAGAGCTCAGTGAACAGCTGCTGAATGAATGACCCCAATTCCAACCCCGGCAGTGAGATCCCGCCTGTCCCGGTAAAAGCCTATGCTGAGGGAGCAGCTAACGAGCGTGCTCAGAGGAGATGGAAGAAATGCCAGGGGGGGATGAGGGGCAAGACCCTCAGCTGCAGCTGCTTCTGCACGATGGCCAGGCGAAAGGTTTTAGGAAAAAGTAAGTCCAGAGAAAGAAAGAGAGGGAGGGAGGAAAGGCCCCGCACGGCAGGCGAGGCCATGGTGATGCTCGGTCGGGGCAAGGGTGCCTGCCTGGAGGAAGGGTCTACCTATGGTTAGGCCAGAGTGGGCTCTGGCCCTGCGCAGAAAGGGAGGATCTATCTTATGGGAAGTGAGAAGGCCTCGGAGCTGAGATGGTTGTGGTACCATGAGAAGCAGCAACAGGAGACGTTTTTAGTAGCAAAATCTGACAGAAGAGGGGAGACGGAGACAGAAGGGCAAGCCACAGTGAGAAACGAAAGACGATGAACCTACAATCGACCTCGCTCTCTTTGGGCTAGAACCTGGATGGCTTCTCAGACGCCAGGAGCTTTTGAAACTTAAATGCTTTTCATGTGAACTTCTGATGGGAAATAAAACCGAAAAGAGCTTTTATAATGCTACAGGGATTTGATCTGAGAAATTCTCTTAGCTTATTTCTCTTTGAAAACCCAATGCCAATGCCAGTTTGAAAATCCTCACTATTCTAAAAATCACACACTCTGGACTAGGATACTCGAAAGGTCACATGGTCTCTCTCCTGGCCTGGAGGCTGGACAGCATGCTGGAAGTCGTCTGAGAGAAAGGACAGCCTGTCTGCGCCTGTACCAGGGTCTACGCGGAGGGCCTCGGCGCTAGGCCCCAGGCTCCCGGGGCGGCTCGCTGCTCACCTTACGGTCTAGCGACCTACCTCATTCCTTCTGGGGAGTTTTCACAGAGAAGCTGGAAAACAGCAGACCAGCACTTCCACAAAAGCATCTCGTACAGAGAAACTACACGCAAAGCCTTCCCTCCCCAGGCTGACTACCCCTTAATCTTCCCACAAATACCTGTTGACATCCTGTCATGGTACAAATTTCCCTCACCTCTTAAAAAAGCGACCCTGCCATAAAACATGTAGAACAGTAAGGATCTTTCCAGTTCCCCGACTAAGGTGCCTCGAAGCAGCAGCGCAGAGCTGGTAAGAGCACAGACACAGAAAGCCAAACAGACCTGGGTTACTTTAGCTGGTATTTCTTTAAAAATTAGCTTTTTATGAAAAAGTTTAAATATATACAAAAGTAGGGAATATAATGAATCCCAAGTAGCCACCGCTCATGTTCAATAACTATCTACTCCCGACCAGTCCAGCTTATCTATGCCCTACCTACCCTGCCATCCCCCGCTCCAGTGTAATTCTGAAGCAAATCCCAGATTACACATTGTTTCTTTTTAGGTATTTTAGTTTACGTCTCCAAAAAATAAGGACACTTAAAACCAACTCATCACACCAAAATGACACCTGAAAGCACACAAATGACAACAAGGAAGCCCTGGTGACTCCTGACGTTGTCATCTCTAGCCGTGTGCCTGTGAGCAGGTCAGGGGTGGGAAGCCCCTGAAACCTGCCAAGGGGTCTATTGGCAGTCTCCCACATCTGCCTCTCCTAACTCTGACGCGAATGCCACCTCAAGGGGCTGGGCTGCACCCTTGCACCGTCTGGTGGAGCAGTGCCGTGCGCGGGCTTCTGGCTGTGCACCTCGCCCCGGCCTTGCAGGGCCCGGCTGTTTCTCCGCACTGCTCTGAGTTACCAAGGTGATCCCAAGTCTATCTTCTCAAGGGACATTAGCATGTAGTGCAGACAGAGAGCACACAGTTGCCATCTGGTCTTGAAAGAGATGGCAAGGCTGGTCAGCCTGTCACATTGGCGACAAAGGGCAGGGGGTGCCGTGGGTCTGGGTGGGCGGCCCACTTGCACTGGTACACCGGCCACATGTACAGACACGTGTTTCTAACCATGGTCTAGGAGAAGGCCATGTGACCTCTGGAGACTAGGGTGTGACAGATGTCTTTCTCATTCTCTGTATGCATGTGGGGAGGACACTGAGGAGTAAAAGGCCATTTATGTTTCTCGGTCACCACAGAGCAACCAGAAAATCACCTTGAATTCAACAGTAAACATGAAAAATTCCAGCCAGTGGCAGCTTTAGCCCCGGCTTCACTCTAACTCTGCTAGGTGCTCTCTCAACACTCCCCTCTGCTGCTGCTTCCCTCGCCCACGTCCCTCCTCCCCGACAGACCCACAGGGATATAGCCTGTTTTCATGCTTGTGTTATTACCATAGCAACAATTTCTCTTTTACCTGAAAGGCTGGAAGCTCTGCAGTGCTCTGTGCTGAGAATGCAAAGAGGGGACACATTCGCTCTGCACTCACACGCGTGCGCACGGACGGACACACACACACACACACACACACTCCTTCCTCAAGGACACTGCAATGAGAATCACTAAAACAAATTAAGATGCTGACACCTGGTAACATACCATTAGTGTAAAGACAAAAAGGAGGCAAATGACTCTATAAAAAGATATTTTGTAGATATCAATTCTTGAGGGATTTTTAATATGAGATTTCTGAAGACTCTGAATTGAAATGCACCTTTCCTTTGATGAGGCCACAGGCACAGAAAAATGCCATTAAGTTATTTTAGCAAAACATATAAAGGCACGAAAAAAACGTGTGGTTTCAGAAGTAAAAGCATTCAAAGCATACGATCCTTTTATGGTTTGTGAACAGGGTTAAGCTACGATGAGTCTGATAAACAATGGCTAATGGCGGCCACAAAAACCATGAAACAGGGTCAGAGTTCCTATTTTAACAAAGCGCCTATGTAAACCTGTCTTAAGTGCTGTAGACAGTGCATTTTAGTAGACACCAAAACAACAAGAGTGAGGCAAGGAGGTATGTCCTTTCGCTCCAAGGCCAGTAAAACGTGACAACCCCTACCTCCATGTATGCCGGTCGCACTGGGGGTAGGTGAGGTGGTCAGGACCCAAAGGTCAGCACCCTCCCAGAAAAACAAAAACACTACCGATGAGTCACTGAAGCAAACCATGGACCTTTATCTTCATTTTGTGACAGAAGTTTTCCAGCAAAATGTACTATCGGTTTTGTTTCTAGGCCCTTCCTACCCTCGACTCTTTGAACATCATCCCCTCAAAAACCAATCCTTCCAGATAGAAATAATAACAATAAAAAAAGGCAACAAGAACCCTGAGCAGAGGGGACACAGCGGTGCTGTGGCTCAGGCCACTGAGGCCCTGGAGAGCAGACCCGCACGGCCTTCCTTAGCCCACAGCCCTCCCTGGGGCAGCGCGGGGTCCTCTCCGCCCTCGGACAATGGAGGCTAAAGCGAGAATGAGCATTTCTTACAGAATATACTGGTTAGCAAAAAATTTAGCTTAAAAAAAATCTTTGACTATAGCATGCTAATAAGAAGTGTTTTTTGAGTACAGTCATATGCCACATAACAACGCTTTGGTCACCGACCGAATATATGATGGTGGTCCCCTAAGGTCATACTGGAGTTGAAAAATTCCTATTGCCTAGTGACTTCGTAGCCATCGTAACATATTACTCGCCTGTTTGTGGTGACGCTGATGTAAACAAACCTACTGTACTGCCAGTTATGTGAAAGCAACACACACTCATGTTGTGCACATAGTGATACAGAGCACACACGTGGTAACAAATGACAATGTTACGAGTGTGTATATTTATTATGCTATGCTTTTAATCATTGTTTCAGAATACGTTCTTTCACATTAAAAAACAGCTGGCTGTAAAACAGGATGCCGCGGCACCCCGGCGGCAGCCTCACGTCTTACGTTCACTGCTTCTCTTAATCACATCGTGTTCTCTTGTCCTCAACCTAATCTCATGTTTTGTACAGGAACGTGTTGTACAGGCGTGTAGCCTGGGAGCAACAGGCCGCAGCACACGGCCGCAGTGTGCAGTAGGCTGTGCCATCTGGGTGTGTGCAAGTGCACGTCACGATGTTCCCGTGATGATGAAATTGCCTAAGGATGCATTTCTCAGAACATGTCCCCATTCTTAAGCAGCACGCGACTTTACATGATTTGAAAAACTGAGATAACTGAAGAGTCACCTTTTGGTCCCCCGATGAGACTTCACATCTGCCCATTTTAGGGGAACTGTATGCTCTTGTGGAACCAGATTTTACAAACCTGGGAGAAGTTCTTTCTTTCTAGGAATCCCTTCCCTCACCTGGGTCGGCACACACTGTCGGCACCAGTCTCCATATTCTTTACATTAGCAGCGACTGCTTCCTGGCTTAGGAAGCATCGAGCACCTGACTAAGCGCTTTCTCTGCATCATGCCCCCAACTCTTCCCACCCCCTCCCCCAGTCTATTGAGGTACAACTGATGAGCCGCCGCGTACTTTTCACCAAAGCTCTATGACGTAGGCACGACTCATTTTATAGACAGAAAATGTGGCTCAGGGAGATGATGTATTTACCCTGGGTCATAAAGCCACGAAGTGGAAAAGCTGAGATTAAAGCATAAGGTTTAACGTCAAAAGCCCTGTCTTAACCATGGTGCCGGACTGTCTCCTTAGCTGCAATGTCAGTGACAGCTGTGGGCTTCTCTGACAGTCCAGCACAGTGCTGGACCCAGAGCCACGCCGCAGTGAGTGCTTCTCACATTCTGTTTTCGAAAGAACTCTCAAAACAGAGAGCACACTGATAAAGACCAGCCAAAGGACTTTTTCCAAGCAATGCCAACAGAGGAGAAACTCAAAGCCTCTTCATTCTGAACCGAACGGGAAATTCTGTGACTTGTCTCCGGGAAGGTGGCAATATTTAAACCATCTAAAGCAGCGTCACTGGGTGCAGGGACATTCTCTGGGAGCAAGGCAGGACAATGCCCATGTCCTGGGGGTCGGGAGTCGAGTCCACACCGACAGCTAGCCTGTCTGGACCACCTTGGCTTGGAGATGCACCCCAGCACCTGATGGAAAGTCAGGAGTCGACTTCTAAGAGGTTCAAGGGTTGAAATCCTTGGGAGGGGGCAGGCACAGTAGTGCCACCTGTGCCCACTTACCAGTACCGTAATCGCCTCTAACGCAGGCCAAAAGGGAGAGGCAGTTGTTTTAATCATTCAATGCCTGAATCAAGGGATAAAGAGGACAAAATACAGAAATAAAAACTACTTCTGGGAGCTGAGGGGAAACAACAATAAATGTTTTACCCATACTGACATTTTGTTTAAGACGTGTATTTCCACCTTTCCCTACTTTGGGTAGATATCTATCTCCCTTTTAAGCAAGGACTGCAAACAACAGCAGATGTGGTATTTGACTTTCATTGGGAAGGTGGGGTACGAAGAGAAGTAAGCAATATTTGTCTTTGTTGCTTTTATTCTTCTTGGAAACACACACACACACCCTGAACCAGGTTCTCTATCCAGTGTTCGATATGGAAGATGTGAAGTAAGAAGTGTGTGTAATTATCAGCCAAAATCACTCAAGGATCAAGAAGCTATGACGAGCAGATGCATCATGCTGTCTACTATGGGGAACTTTAAAAAGTGAACACTGACAAAAAGAGTTAAATCCTGAAGCCTCACTGCTGCAATGCCAGCTGATGGGAGGGTGACTCACAGGGATGGCGTTTGGGACCAATTCCGGGGCTGTGTCGGAGCAGCGAGGCCTTCCCCTGGGTTCTCAGCCCCATTTACCATCACTTGACTTCATACTTCACAGGGTGGCTGTGGGGACCAACGGGGTGAGGGCTCTTAACAAGGCATGCTACCCAACGCACCTGGGTGCCACAGCAGCCTGAGGTCTTAAGCTCCTTGGCTGGGGACCCCCAGGCTCTGAAGGAACCGCCTCAGCTTGAGACAGGCAGGGACAGGCTGAATCTGAGAAAGAATTCCCACCCCACCTGACTTCTTTTGGGAACTTGCATTATGCAGCATGGACTTCCATGCCAGTAAATGAGTCCTCATTGGGAGACTTAAAACTCCTTTGTTACTCCAACATTCGGTTCTTGTCAACGCCACTTCCTGAATAAAGGTCCTCCCTGATAGCTGGAACAAGAGGATCAAGCTTCATTCACATCTAGATAAATGTAAAGGCCTGTGCTCAGCACAGGAGTCAGCTGACTGACTGGGCCTCAAATTACAGTGCTGCTAATAAGTGCCAACCTCCACTGTCACAGCTGGAACCACCCTGGCACTGACAGCTGGTCCTGACTCATTTACATTCTCTTCACGCAGCCATTCAGCTACTGCAGGCGGCTGCAGAAGCCTGTTTTTTAGCAATAAACTGGTTCATTGCAGATGTAAATTTCAGTCATATTTCACTGCTGTAGAGTCAATAACACTTAATGCTACAAAGGATAGGACAGGGCCTGGATAGGGTAGAAAAAGATGAGTAGAGAAGAGAGTTGGGGGGTGAGAATGAGATATAAAAACAACTATTAGTGACATCGGAAAAAGATGAGTGTTTACATATTCACGTTCATGTTCTCACAGTCTCCACTAAAAGACGCCATACTCAGAGCTCTTCACAGTTACTTTCAGCAAAGCCTCACCACCCGGTGGCCTCCCTTCCTTTAGCACTTGCTTCGTGAGTATTCTTAAACCTCTACCATGTGGCCCTGGCTACCTTTCCAGGAAGCTCGACTTCATGGAGCAAAGTTACGGTTCTGGGAAGATAGAAAAAAGACTCAACAGAGAAATTTCTGACCCTCAAGAATAAATATTCCAGAAGCATTGTTTTCAAATATCATTTTATCTAACACTCTGCAGTCCCAAACTCAACACATCCAATTCATTCCTAAAAGCAACAGTTGCAAACATACTGATAAGTCCTTTATCTGAGAACACAGGGTGAGGCTGGCCCTGAGGGCCTCGATAAAGTGTTCCAGCGTATCAACAAACAAAGACTCTTCCTCCATTTCGACAGAGACACAGTGTCTTATTCTTCAGGGATTTGGGGCCATGGTTCCAGGCATTCCAGCCCTCCTCCAGTTAATGCGTTAATACAAATTCCTCATTTCAGAGTGGCAAATTCCTGGAAATCTAATGGGAGTTCACATTACTGGTAAAGACATTGCAATGAGGAAGCAGATGCCCTTAGTCTCACATGGGCCAAAATTAGCTTGGGGCCAATTTCTTAAAAATTAAGAATCCTCAAAGATTAATAGTTGGTTTAGCTACCTAGCTGAAGAGAACGGATGCCACAAGAAGAATCTGTACAAGTGAAAAAGGTAAAAGCATATGCCCTCACAACACTGACACCTTGGACGTTAAATTCTGATGTGCACAGAGGTTTGCTTCGGTGCTAAGCCCGAAAGAATTCAGTCAGTTCTGCTTACGCGACAGCGTTCTGCTGACACAGACAGTTTGAAAATGCCCAAGAGAAACACCTCTCCTCATGGAGCACCAGTGCCACCTAGTGGCCACTCTTTCCACAGCGCATAGTAAGGATGAACCCACAAGATTGTAATTGTAAGCTCTCCCTTCCCCTTCAAAGGACAGAGTGAGAAGGTCCCCCGGGTGAGGGTCAAGTTCTGAATCAGTCACCAACAGCTCCTTATGATGCATTCTCTCTACTGTAAAACATTCCTGAGGAATATAAATAGACATGAATAAACAGAAAGATGTACTGTGAACTTAAGAGAGCAGGACTCAACATTTTTAAGGTAATAATTTCCCTACACTCATCTGTACATTTGAAAAGACTCTAATCAAAGTGTCACCATTGCTAACTCCTAGCCCCCAGCCCCTCCTCGCCTTCGCGAGTCCTCTGCCTGTCCCCTGGGCTCTTGCAATGCTCCTTACTCCTGCCTGCAAGATCTTCCTCCAGCCAGGTTCTCTCTTGTGTTTCTGACCCTAGTGACTTATCAAATAATGACTGAGCACCTATTACGTGCCAGGCATTAGAAAAACATGCAGAGCGAATAACTCCACCCTTAAAACTCAACATGTCCGAAACAGAATTGATCTTCTCTCCCGGAATATCTTTTCTATTTTCTTTCTAATTTTGTGTGAATAGCTTTATCACCTACTTAGTGGTCCAAACCAGAGCAGTGAGTCATCTGGACTTCTCACCCCATGGTCGGAATAGCTCCTTAACCCTATCTCCCCTACAGTCTTTCAAACCTGCTCCCCTTCTCCATTCCGTGGTCAGTGTCACTTCTCACACTATCACTCAGGATGTGATACAAACTCAAACTTCAGCAACCCAAAACAGAGACTTATTTCTACATGTCTACCTTGGCAGAAGGAAAAGACAGTGAACCATATGCTCTTATTTATTGTGGTAAAAAAACAAAACAAAACACACATAACACGAAATCCACCCTATTAATATACTTTTAAGTACACTGTACAGTGCATTAAGTACATGTGCATGGTTATACAGTAGATCTTTAGAACTGCTGCATCTTGCATGACTGAAATTCCACACCCAATGCATGACAACATCCCATTTCCCTCCACAGCCCCTGGCAATCTGACTTTCTGCTTCTGAATTTGACTACTTTAGACATATCCTGTATGTGGAATCATACAGTAT
>CM053515.1:1774549-1839464 GCA_028627145.1 Eidolon dupreanum
ATGTCAACCACCTCTCTCAGAGTACTGATCTTCATCTGCTTTCACAGAGAGGAGAGCACTCAAACCCTTCCCACCGGTCAGCATGCAGATAACCAATGGCTACTCGGGCCATGAAGGAAGCCCACACTACTACGATTCCAGTATAAATGCAGGAAAAAACCTGCCTACCTTTCGGCAGCGTGGATTGGGACAACTGAACCTCTTCACATCACTGTCCAGCAGAGCAGGAAAGCTACAGGAGGGGCACCTAGAGTCAAACAGCAAAGGGACGTTACTCAGAATAGGCAAGCCTCGCCATTTATCCTGGGATGGAGTTTTCAGCTGGCCGGCCATACCTCTTTTACTCCTTACTTTTCATTAATACATGGACTGTTGCAGGCGGGCTCTCCTATGTGCTGGCTCCTACCAGGAAGTGCAGGTGCCATTTGGGGTCCTGCTTCAGTGCACACTATTCCATAAACATACCCGTCTGAGAACCTCTCACGCATGTCACCTTCCCTCCACCCCAATGTACAACGTTTGTACCTAGAGGCCAGATGATCAAGGGGCACTAAGGAAGGTAGGCGAAAATTTGGACTGTACACTTTCTCATTAATACAATTATTCTTTTATTTCCCAGGAAAAAATCCCAGAAAACCTGGAAGATATACGTGTTAATAGAATTTTCGTTATCTGATCAAAGTGCTCAGGCGGCCTTCCTAAAAGGAGACTGAGTTAGAGATGACACCCTCCAACTGAGAACTCACCTGACCAGCTCATCAGCATAGGCGGCAGCGACTTCCTCTTCAGCTTTCCGCTCGTAGTACCTGTACAGGATGGTCTGCGGAAGCACCTTCTCCAGCTCGCTGGTCGGGAATGAGCACGTGCAGCTCCCTTCCATGCAGCTGAGCTCTGCCTAGAATGAGGAGATCAGAGGCAAAGAGGACAGCAACAAGTTCAACCAAGTTGTCAGAAAAAGGAAAAGCCTCAGTGGCTAAACGTGTCTCTCAGTGGGAAGTAAATGAACCATGGTTAAGAACACAGGCTCTGAGGTAGTAAACACCTCTCTGTCCTCTTTCTGGTGAAACCACACTCATGACAAGGAAACCAGGAAACAAAAGCACACAGTATGCCTTTGACACCGCCGGGACCGCCATCAGCCCGAATCAATACACGACGACGGAAAGTGGACAGGGGAGGGTAAATGGCTGATCAGACCTGAGGAAGAAGGTCATAGCTTAGTGTTGGGAGATCACGTGAGCAGCAGGCACGTCCCTCTATGGCCCCTGGAATGGCTGGAGGTCTGGACCTCTTGGAAGGCAGAGTGAGTGGTGGGAGGAGAGGGGACTGACAGAAATATAAACTAAAAACTGGGGGACTGTTTGAAAAGCCTCCAGCTCCCACCCCCTTCAGATGAGTCAGGTACCCAAGGCTCTTCCAGGAGGGCAGAGCACATTATTTGGAACACGTGGACTCCATCTTAAGAGCCACTCAGTGGGGCGAGTCTTTCTCACACCACCGCACTCTCACCCGGTCAGCCACTCTTGCCCATTTGTAAGGATCATGTTGGGCCCACCTGGACAATCCGGGACAACCTCCCTATTTTAAGGTCATCTGATTAGCAACCTTAATTCCCCTTTGCCATGTAAGGCAGCATATCTCCAGGTCCTAGGGATCACGAGGGGAACATCTTTGGGAGGGGGAATTCTTCTGCCCATTACAACCTTTCTGCTCATAATTGTTACTCAGTCCTTGACCAAACTACAGTGGACTGCAGGACAATTGATGTTGAGTGATTTGATTATCGGTCAGGCATTTATGAAAAGCAACTGTGGTTTTTTTTAAAGTGTTCATCAAAACAAAACAAACTTTGCATACTGTGTTATGCTGGTATCAAGAGAAGCTAACTTTGGGAAAAAAATATGATGTATAAAATAGTTGATTTTAATATGACTATAAAATCCTTTAAAACATTTGTGAAAAAGTACAATTTGCTCTCTCGTACATTCAAATAGGCTGCAAGATTCTCTTTTTTGATTTCATCCTTCATTTTTCTTAGAAGCAAGAAGTTGCGGGAAGCAGCAGGCATGCCTGAGACATGGAAGGATGGGGACACAGAGGAATCATACCAATCCCTGAAAAGAAATCTGCTGTTGTGCTTGCAACCAATACAATTGCACAAACCAGGGACTGCCTGGGAACCACACACTGGACGTCTTAGCGGAGTTCCGGCTCCCTCCAGAAGGCACTCCCACAAGGCATTTACGCCAGTCTATAAACATGGTCTCCTCAGACTCTGTGAACGTTTCCTACCTGCAGGTGTATTCCACAGGTCTCTTACCTTTCCAGATCCAAAGACGGCCTCCTGTGCGTATCTGATGAGGCACTCCTTGCAGAACAAGTGAGCATCTGCACACTGCGTCAGCTCCTCGAATGGGAATTCTCCGTAGCAGCAGCGGCACTCAATCAGCTGGCCATCCTGCAGGCCGGCAGAAATACAAGTGACAGCCCCAGTCAGTTTGGGGGGGGGGGGTGGCAGGCTTCCTACTGCCCCCTCCCAGGTGGCAAAAAGCAACCCCAGAGGCCATAAAACAACATGGAGCTACTTCCTTCTGCATACATCTAGGCTGATATGTCACCGTACAAACATTAATACATAGCTAAAGACAATGTGAGTTTCATTTTTTTTTTTTGGTATTTTTTTTGGGGTCATCCTTTGTATAAAGTTATCATATTCATGAATTCCATGGTGCCAGCAGAACTATACCACTTGCAATCAGATTATACTGCTGACATGATAAAAGTCGGGGACAAGTGGCATGAGGGATGTTATCTAAAAAGCTTTAAAAGTTAGATTCTGTTCTTCCTGAAGTAAGACAGGTGTGAGAAGGTCACGGCCAGCCCAAGCTTTATTTCAAGAGACTACTGAGCTAACTAATGATGCAATCCCAGGCACCGTGAGTCCCTGGAAACGTACTCTTCTTAATAGCAGGGATTGGTCCAGTCCCTAGTCCATCCCTACCACATATGAAAAGGCCTCTGAGTAGAGATGGCAGACAGGATGAGGCCCGTCTGGCCCTGGAGTTATATGTATCTCTTCCTCCTAACTCTGTGTAAGGGATATGTGAGTCCTAAGTTTTCCTCTAAGAGTTTATCCAGTGGATCCCAGGTAGCATTCCTTAACAGGAACACTTCTTTCATCATCTTCCCTTCAATTCTCATCCGGCTGGCATTAAAAGCGACTATTATGTTTCAAGCATCTGTCACTTGGCCGAACCACAAACTCAGCAGATCAACAGGAGGCTAACTGGGAACCCATGTGCCATCAAAATGCCAAGGAAATGTGATGAGAGACAAAAGGCCACAAAAAAATACCAGAATAAATGAACAAGGTGAATTTTTGAACTACCTTTTGATACTGTTCTTCATTCATCTGCAGAGCAAGCAAAAAATCTTCATGCTGAGGAACAAAAACACCAGACATGCAGATACAAATTTAGTAAAGACTCCGCAAACCATCTAGAATTTACTTCCATAAACAGAAAAGAACTCTATTATTAACAGTCATTTCTTCAGTTACATAGCTTAGCAGTTGAAAAATTATTTATTGAACTTTGACCCTTGAAAACACCTTTCGATACTCTGACAAAATGGGAAGTGTGCACCAAGTGCTCTGCTGCATCCCGATGACAGTGGCCATCTCCAGAAGCACTTGTCACTGGTTGCAAGCTGCTCAATTAGGCACTTATTTTTTTTTTCTTAACAAAACACCATTGTTACTTGAAAAAATGATGGAAAAACTGTGATTATTCAAAATTATGTATTTGGCAAGACACTTTCTCAAAACTGAATTAAAGTGATTATTTATGGCTAATGATAAAATTCTAGCTCTCAAGCAGAAATCAAAATTTTGGAGGTCTTGAACCATCTGTCAGAGTTACTTGATTACCTATCATGTTACATTAGGTGACACTGCCTTTTTTTAAAAAAAAAAACAAAACATAAGTGCACGGTGGTGAAGAAAATGATTATTGGGTACAATTTGGTGCCACTGGACTGCTTCACGCTAAGGTATCATTGCTTTTGTTCTGTCAGTACAAATTCAACATGGTGAAAAAATATCTTATCATGAAGAGAGCTAAATGACTTCCCGAACCCTCAAAGAGTCTAAGGGAAGCCAGGGGTCCGCAGGTCATACTTTCAGAACTGCTAATCTAGAAAATACATATTAAACAACCAATATACTCTGGTTGGCTTGCAAATTAGTCTATTTGGAAGAATTAAAGAGCTAAATGGACCCTCTTTGGCTTTTCTCTGCCACCAGAGGCTGAGGGAGGTCAGATATGTGTGCTAAGCTCCAATTAAAATTCTCTAACATAAACCTGACTTACGAACCTGCCGACTTTAGTATCATTACTAAACCCAACTGTTTTCCCTCTTAAAAACTCTATAGTTTATTGAAGTTAATTGCGTGAAAGAAATGGTAAATCTTAAAAGACGGTTTCATACTAAGCCATAACGGCATACCAGAATGCCAGAAACCCATGCTCAGCATGTCTCCATACCTCTGCCATCTCTTTGATTTTCTGTTCATAGAACTCCTGCTCTTGCTGCACAGCTGGAAGGAGGGTATGCCGGTCATAGGACCTACAATGTCGCCGCTTATTTTCCAGAAAGAACATCCTCTTTTCTATTTTTATGTCACCTAGTAGATACATAACAATGCAAAATCATTCAGACAACTGTTTGTTAGGTGTCCATGCCAGGCATTTACCTTCTGCGGCCCACGCCCCACCTACTTTCTAGCGGCATGTTTTGTTCTTCCTAGAACACTCCACCATTTGGGAACAATGACGGGCTCATACCATCTCTAACCTGCAGTGCACTTCTGACTTTCGCATCTTTATCCTCTGTTACGCTCCAACTGGAGGGTCTCTTCTATCCTGTTGGTATTGGGCTGTGTGACTATAACACAGGTCATTGTCCATTCTGAGGACAGGTGGTTTATAGTGTGGGGTTAAACAGGGCTGCTGAACATATGTCTACAATTCAGTTGAGGAGAGAGCAAGGAATAAAATTGCTGGATCGGCTTCTGAAAATAGGCCAGTTTTCCAACATGGTTGTTCCAATTTACGCTCTCCCTCCCCCAGCAATGCACGTGAGTCCCTGTCATTCCATGTGTTCATCAATACCTGGTATCATCGTTTTCTAATTTTAGCCAGTTTAGTAGGTATGTTTTATTTATATTTTTAAAGTTTGTATTTTGAGGATTTCAAATAGGAAAAGTGAAAGATTAATACCTAGATTGACAATAACTAACTTAGAATAAAAATAAATGAAAATGATCATGTAATTGGTGTGTTCAGGTTTTCTATTTCTTCTTTGATTTGGTAATTGACATTTTCTAGAAAATGGTCTACTTTATCCAGATTTCCTATTTACTGACAAAAGTCATTCTTTATAACTTTCTTTTGATTTTACGAATATTTACTTTATTTGGATCCTCATACATTTTATTTTTTGTTCTAACTAGTTTTTAAAAAGTAACTTACTATTATTTAGAAAACTAGTTTTTCATTCCTTAGTTTCAATCAATCTACTTGTGTATCTTTCTACCCCTGTGGGTTTTAATCACTGTAGCTATGCGATTAAGTCCTGAAATCAGGTAGACTGATTTCCTCTACTTTATCCTTTTAAAAAATTATTTTAGCTATTATACTACCTTGCCTTTCCATATACATTTTAGGTTCAGCTTGCCTGTACCAAAAAATCTTGCTGGGATTTTGACAGGAATTATATTAAGCCTGTACAGACACACCTTGGCAGTATTTCCGGTCGGGTTCCAGACCACAGCAATAGAGCAAAGAGTGCCATAAAATCACATAACCTTTTTGGGACTCCAGTGCATGTAAAAATTACATTTATCTTATACTGTCATCTATTTAAGGTATGTAATAGCATTATGTCTAAGAAAATATACATCTTAATTAAAAAATACTTCATTGCTCAAAAATGCTAACTACCACTTGAGCCTTCAGCAAGCCAAAATTTTTTTTCTGGTGGAGGGGTCTTGCCTTGATGTAGATGAGAATACATTATTTGCAAAGTGCAATAAAATGAAGCACAATAAAATTAGGCCTGTGTATAATGTGGGAGGAATGACATCTTTACTATACTGTCTTCCAATCCATGAACACAGTATGTGTCTCCATTTATATTCATCTTGAGTTTTCTTCAGTGTTTTGTAGTTTTCATCATATAAGCCCTGTCCGTATTTTAATAGATTTACACTTAAATTCTTAAGTGTAAATTTTGGGGGGAACTACTGTAAATGGTATTCTTTTTAATTTTGGTCTCCACATGCTCATTGCCAACATATAGAAATGAAATTGGTTTTTCTAGGTTGATCTTTTATCTGCAACCTTACTGAACTCATTTATTAGTTCTAGGAGTTTGGGGTAGATTCCTTGGCATTTTCTATTCAGACTATCATTTCATCTGCCTATGGGGACAGTTTTACTTCTTCCTTTCTGATCTGTACCTTTATTCCCCTTCTTTGTTGCGGGGGCTTGGGCTTCAGTACCATGCGGAATGGCAGGGAACAGAAGACATTCTTTCCTTGCCCAATCACAGGGGAAAAGGGTTCACATTAAGTCTGAGGTTAGCTATGAGTTTTCTTGTAGCTGTTATCAAGCTGAGAAAGCGTGAATCCTAATTTTCTGAACATTTTAATCATGAATAGGTGTTCAATATCTTTTCTGCATCAACTGATGTGGTCATGTGACATTTCTTTAGTTTAACATGACAGACTGAACTAACTGGTTTCCAAAAATTGAACCAGGCTTGCATTCCTGGAATACACTCCATTTGGTCCCAGTGTATGTTTTAAAATACATTTTTTATATTTCTATAAATATATTTTATATATTTAAATACATATTTTAAGTTGTATTGGCTAATATTTTGTTAAGGATTTTTGCATCTATATTTATAAAGACTGTTGGTCTGTAACTTTATTTTTTGTAGTGTCTCTGGTTTTGTTATCTGAGTAACACTGGCTTTATAAAATGAGTCAGGAAGTATTTCTTACTCTTCTATTTTCTGGAAGAGATTGTGTAAAATTGGTGTTGATTCTTCTAATAACGTTTGGAAGAATTTTCCTGTGAAACCAATTGGGACTGGAGATGTCTTTGTTGGAAGATTTAAAATTATGAATTTCATTTCCTTTATAGCTATATATAAGGCTATTCAAATTATCTGTTTTATATGGATAAGTTTTAGTAGTCTATATTTTTTAAGTAATTGGTCCCTTTCATCTAAGTTGTCAAATTTACATGTGAAAGTTATTTACATCATGCCTCTTTGGATGTCTATAGGGTCTACCGTGATATCTCCCATAAGAAGTGATCACTCCTGATAGTGGTCATTTGTGTGTCCTCTTTTTTTCTTGGTCAGCATTGCTAAAGGAGATATGTTGTATTTTTATCGAAGCTCAGTTTACATCCCGATTCTAACCAGACTCTTCATGAGAGGCTTATGGTCAGCTCATGAGGACCATAAAAAGGGCAGTCTCTTTCAGCAAAGCAACGTATAGCACATATAGCAGTGATTAGATGGCAAACAGGCTGAAAAGGTGAAGGGACGCCTGCAACAGGTGAAGGATTCTTAGCCTATGTGCTTATAAACTGCTGAGAAGAAAGGTTAAGTGTATCTATAAGTCACAAATATTAAACTACTAATGTATGTCAAGTGTATTTTCCAACTTCTAGTGTCTTTAAAGATGACCTAATAAGTGTAATATAAAAATCAGAATCCAAAATTAAAGGGATATACCTGAAACAATGAGCTGGAACTGAGATGACACTAACAGGGAAAATGTCAGATGCAGCAAAACCGAGAGAGCTTTGTGACTTAAAAGCAAGGTGAGTGAAAAGACCAAGGCTGAATGTGAGCCAAAGGTGGGACCTATTTTGATTTTCAAAAGCCTTGACAGTCTCGGGCTATATGGGCTTAACACAGAATCTAGACCTCAGCCACTGTCTCTGCCCGGCAGACCTCACTTGAGTCCCTGGTCCAGCCTGGCACACCCAAACTCTCCAAGAGATACTGATGTGCTAGAGAAGGGCACACAGAAGCAAATCAGAATGATGAAGCAGTGACAGACTCCAAGTGTTTGCAGAGTTAAGAACTATACCATGGCAGGAAATGTCAGGAAGGTACCTTCTGGCTTGGTATAAAAGAACTTTCTAAAAGAGAGAGCTGACCAACAATGGAGTGGATCATCTCACCATGTGGGACTTTCCTTTCTCTGCCACTTACAGTCAGAATGAGCACGGAATGGCTACATATTTGGGATTCCTAGTCTAAAATGTGGATAAACTTAGCTGAGTGAAAAAGCACTTACACGCTATCCCCACTTTCTCACCCTGCCAAAGACCTGTGAGAACGTCATGTCAGGAGGGCACTGCTCCACGGACTAGCTTGGGGACCTTAGGAGGCAGAGCCTAGGGCATTTTCTTTTAGGTCTCGAAGAGTTCAGATATTCAGACACTTTCCAACTCTATAGCTATCTCACTGAGTTTCCATTTAGTCACACCTGAAATCAAGTTATATAATTAAATACAGATGTAATAGAAAGATAAAAAGGAAATGGAAATATTCCTTCTTGAGACATCTATTGGAAAATTAGTGGACTCTTCTTGGACACAGTAACTCAGATGAAATTTGTTGTAAAATTCAACAAGTTTACCTTTTGGGGGGATCAGACCTGAAGCAACCTCTTCGAAGAGCTTTCAGCAGTTACTTCATCAATAAGAATCACAGAATTTTAAATAAACAGTGGCTACTTAAGAGCTGCTTGTGTTTTTCCTGTGAGAAGCCACTCTCAGGGGTATAAGTGACTCCCTTGGCAGTAAGCAATCAATCATTGGTCTAGACAGTTTTTACTAGTAATAAAGCTAATTCTCGTCAAATATCCAAGACCAACTTTTTCTGAAACTTAAGAGTGTCCCCAAACTTTTCCATGCACAAATTCTCTGACATTCTGCTACATTTTCCTGTCACAGTGTATCCTAAGCAGAAAGAAGGGAGATGACAACTGTAGCCACTTTCTAAAACTACTGATGTGTCGTCAGAGCAGACCATGTCGGTTACTCCTCAGACTGGCCGGGAGACACTCCCCAAGCAGATATACCATGACAACCTTCATAGGCTGCACAGGAAGGGGACAGTTTTGCATAAAAGCTTCACAGTCACAGTTTGCCATTACCTTGTTCAAATTTGAAATCTATGTAAGAATACTGATTCATTTCTTTTCTCTTTTTTCTTTTTCCACTGGTTTCTGGCGATAGCTCTTGCCATTTTTTAATGGCATCAGAAAAGGCCTAAAAATTGAGAAAGAGAAAAAAGGTCAGCACTGTAGATGGGACAGAAGAATATGTGAAACACAGGCAATCCCCAAATCTCATTTTGACTCAGTTTCAGCTATCTCCCCTGCCCATCTTACTTAAATAGTTAGTGGCCAAATAAGTAGGTAGCATTTCATTATTTTTTTTTCTCTTTCATAAACTGCTACGATGGCAGAACCAAAATGCTCACTGACAAATTAAAGGGCGACATAATAGAAACTGCTCAAACTTTCCCTAACTACAGGTTAAATCACGTAACGAATGGCTAGTGAGTTGTACTTCACAGGCCATCTTACATGGTGTCCCTCAGGTGAACACGCCCCTTCCACTCGCCCCCAGTCCTCGCTGCTTCACCTATACCCACCCCCTTTCTACTGCACACCGGAGCGCAAAATTCTCCTGCCATACCTGTAGCTTCTCCCTTTTTTAATCTTTCCAATAGACATTTAAGTGTGCTCAGGTCTTTGCCATCTTAAAAAAGAAAACCCTTCCTTCCTCAGGATCCTTCCCCTTTCAGTTACCAGCCCCTCTCTGTAGCCAAACTTACCAAAGGAGCCAGCCAAACAATGTTTTATCACCTCACCTCCCACAAGCTTTCCAACTCCCTCACATCTAGCATCGAACCCCAGCTTGTCTACTTCATAACACAGGGTCAAGTCTAACACTTGCGTCTCAGCCCTCACCTTGACCTCTCAGAGGTATTAATAATGCGGACTAACGTTCAGCTGTCCTGGCTTCCTGCTTCTGGCCTCCTCCCTGCGCTGCCCCTCCTCCGCCATCCTCTCTGCTCGGTGCCTAGATGCTGCAAGTCCTCGGGGCAGCCTTGTTCTCGTCACCCTCTAGGGTACCTCGTCCAGGCTGGTGAGGTTTCCTTCCATATACTGATGACCCCAAATCCCTTCTCCTGTATTTCCCACCTTTGGTGCCCACTCAACCGCCCAGTGAATTATTTATACTTGGCTGTCTCATGAACCCCACTTGGCATGTTGGGGATTCAATGTCCCCCACGCTGAATACACGATCCTTTCCCTCCAGATCGGCTCTCTTACAGTGTCCTTATCCCAGGAAAGGGAACCACTGTCTTCCATGCCCCCTTCCCGAACTCCAACTTACATAACACTCAGGTTTGTGGTTAAACGTCACTTGCTCAGGGAGGCCCTCCTGGAGCCTCTCAGTCTCCCTTATGTCCTACTACACTCTTTCAAAGCACCTTGTATTTTTCTTTCAAAACACTTATCAGCTGTAATTATATACGTATCTGTCTGATGCTGTTGCATCTCCACCACTGGACTGGGAGCCTCTGGAGGGCAGGGATGCACCAGAGCTCAGGGTGTATCCTCAGCCACCTGCACAGTTCGTATTTAACACCTGATTTGCTGAACAAAAGGTTATAGGGCCATGTACATATTATAGGAATGTTGCTAATAAATCACATTCTGACCTGCTTATCTTAGAGAAACATCTGTGTATCTATGTGGTAGGACAGCAAAACAAAAAGTATTTTAGTTACAGAAGAAGGAAGGATCACTCCTCACCCTAATCCACCTCCAAGCCCTTCCTCTTCAAGCTCCTCAGATGGGGGAGTATATGGCATTTGCTATACACACCACCCATGAGCTAAGCCCGACACCTGGACCTTCCTACTCCGTTATCTCACTGATTCTCATGATGACCTCCTGAGGGAGGTATTAGTTCTTTTACAGCAGAGTGAAGCAAGGCTTAGAGAGAAGTAACTTGCCCCATCAGACCTTCCTTAACGCTAGGGTCTGAACTCAGTGAAACCCCACCAAGAGCTGGCCAACAACGACACTCATCCTGCTACTTTTCTACCTCCACCAATGAATACCCTCTATGGCTGCAGGACAGCTTCCTTTGCTACTTGTTTCTTTTTCCTAGAATTCCCATGACCCCAGGGGTTCCCTACAAACCTTTAGACACTAATCTTAAAGTCACTCACGTTTGTACTCAGCTGCAAGACTACTAATTGATTTTTACTCAGCTTTACCCAAAAATAAATACTCCACCATGAACCAGGACCATTTGTAAAAATTCAGGGGAAGTGGCAGGACAGGAATCACGATTTGCATTTTATAAACAAGGCAGACTTCATTTACCAGCAACTAATGAAACTGGAATGTGAACTCAGAGCTCAAACTTGTAGTCCACTGAGTTTTCAACCACACCGCACTGCCATAAAACACAGAGCCTTCTGACTACAAGTGAGCTTTACCTTGGTCCCATTTAAATAATGTTTCTAGTTAGCAGAAAATAAAAATCCACACACAGAACACAAACTGGTACTTTCCAAGGAACTGTTTCTTAAAACAAAATGTTGTCTACAAATTTAAAGGAATCTACAAAATCTTACCTAATAGTTATAACAATCATCATGTAACAGTGACTAAGGGTCTAGTTACGTAGACCACAAAAAGTTAGGTCATCTGAATGCCTTCCTTCTGAGATCTGCTAGTTATAATTCACACCTATGCACCACAAACGCACCGCAAGTACTTTTTCTTGCCTCTTACCCTTTGCACTTATCATTCCTCTAGCAAAAACATCTTTTATTTTTTTGAGACTGTTCAAACGACACCTTCATTTCCTTCCTAGTGTTCTCTCATGTATTTCTCTTTTATAATACTCATCGCACTGTTTTAATCTTTTTAAAAAAACTCTCAGACTTAAAGCTCTTTGGAAGGAAGCTAATTTGTGTTCTGCTGATGTCAGTGTCCCCTGCGTAGAGCCAGTAACGACCACAAAGTAAATATTCAAGAAACCTAGTGGGAGGAACGCAGGAACAACAGATCACTGAAGAATAAATTTCCCTTTTGCTATTATCTGGCATTTCTCCCTCTAGCTTGCACATGTTCACAAATCAAATATCCACCAAGAATCAAGAATACAGTCTGATATGATTTTTATGATATCTGTGACAATGGCTAAAGTTCCTTTAAGGGACCTAAAAACACTATAATGGGCATTTGATGACAAAAAAGTCTGCAGAGACTGCAGCCTGGGAGAAAGAGGACAGAAAACTTACACATTAAAAAGGATTGAAATAATATACCGACTAAAATCAAGAGATTTACTTGGAACCCCAGATAACCAAACAAACTGCTAAAATGATTTTGATACATTCAGAGATATTTGAACATGGACTGGATATCTAATGATGTTGATTTTTAAGGTGTGATAACGGTATTTTGATTATAGTTTTCCAAAGAGACTCTTTATCTTTCAAAGGTAAACACTAAGAGAGTCATTGATGAAAAGGAAATGAGATGAGTCTTGGAATTTGCTTCAAAACAGTCTGGAAGGAGGCAGCAGGTGGGGTGGAGATAAAACCAGACTGGTTAGTAGTTGGTAATTACTGAAGCTGAGTGATGGGTGAACATGGGCTCATTATAATACAACCTCTTTTATACATGCTTGATGTTTACAATGAAATGTGAAAAAAAAAATCCAGGGAAATGTGACTCTGTTTTCACAGTGAACATGCTTCCCCAAGCCATCGTCATATGTGGGGAGCAGCCCAGCCACGCACAGGGAAAACGTGCTATTGCCGTAATTACAAAACATCTCTGGGCATGTCTTCCTCATCGCTGTCCCCACAACTGTCACTTCCTACAGGGCAGAGCTCTTGGGCACTATCTGCATACAGCAGGGAGGAGTTCTCAGCTGTAACTGAGCATGCCAGATTTTAGCTCCTGCCAAACAGTACTCTCCCTTAAACACTCCACTTTTATTCAAACAGCCCAACTTCATTTCAAAACCCTGTAAATTTTCAAACCACCCACCAAAACAAGCAGACACCATAAAAAACATAAAAAGCCAAAAAGACGAGGAAAGGGACAGGAAGATATAAATGAGAATGAGCCACAAAACCGTACACCCTCCCACCAAGTAACAAGTGCACTATGGGATGAGCACACCTGTGGCAGGGACATTACAAATGAGGGCCACAGACCACAGGGTGCGTCTCCTGCCGCTGCCCTTTGATTCTTCCTCTGGACTCCCTGCGTGCTCAGGAAAGGTGTAAGGCACCACTGGAGCAGTAGAGTGCCAGGCAGGGTCTCGTGATAAAAGAGCCCCAGCTTTCTTGCAGTCTCTGATTTTGGGGGAAGCTCATTCATTCACTTTTTAATGACAGTACAGGTGTTTCCCAGTTAACAAAAATGGAGAATGAGATTTAGAAATAGAAAAGACTAACTCTGTATTCCCTTCAGAGTAATTTTACTTAAAATTAATCTACAATCAGGAGTTCGCTGACAGTTGTCTGGATCTTCCTGGCAATCTACACTCAGCATGAGGCCACATCTGCCTGGGGGTTTACCTGCTTTCAGGTTAAGACCCCATGGGTGTTTTAACCATTAAAACAACTACCCATTTGTTTTTCTTTTGGAAAAAAGCAGTTTGCTGGGAATCAGGAGAACTTTAACAGGAGAAATGGATTCCATGGCAGAAGAGAAGAAGAAGGACTAGCCAAAGACCTGCTGGTGCAGCTCTCCTGTCCTGGCTGACCACCATGACACAGGATCCGTGCGGTGGGCTTCGCCAACAAGGTGTGTCTGCGTTACCTGGTGACTGGCACCCTGCTAAGCCTTAGGACATCGGCCCTTAGTGGAATATTATTTAGGGCCCTGGGGAAAACAACACAGGACACTTTCAGCAGCTGCCTACTCTCTTCCAAGGCAAATCAGCACTCGGGCAGTGCTGGGCTCCTGGGCTCTTTGCAGACCTTGCCTCATGTGACTGGTAACAGCCACTGCGGCAGGACGGGGAGGAGCAGCCCTGGACACCCTAGAATGTCTCCCACATTCTAGACACCCTGCATCACCCAGTAAAATTCATTCCCCCTACGTCGTCATGGTCCCGCCTGAACGTCCCTGCTTCTAATCTAGCATCTCTCTGCATTCGGCTCTTCCTGATCCACAAGCACTTTTGTCTATTGCTCTTCACCCTGACACCCGCCTTAGCACTTTGCCATCATAAACCATCCAACTTCCACAAGCAGAACTCTTCACTCTGTTATCACAGCAAGTAGTCAAGAGGTGTGACCCCACCAGGAAGACCAATAGAGCACCTTTCGGGTGATTGCATAGTGTCCTTTGAGCTCGTGCAGGGCCCACTTGATGTCCTGACTGCTGAGCATTTTGAAGTCGGCCATCAGGAGATCGGCAGCTTGGATGAAGCAGCGCTGGTCAAGAGGAGCCAACTTAGAGTAGTCAAAAAAGTCTACCTTAGGCAACTGAAAAGAGAGAGGGGCACGACGTTAGAGCCAGACAGTGTACGTGCGTCCCATGAGGGGATGTCACTTGAAGGATTGCTTAGTCCAGAATAAAACCATCCCACTCCTAGTTACTCTACAAAGAGATTACCAGCCTTGAAAAGACATGAAGAAATAGTGATTTTGAGAAACTTAAACGGCTCTCCAGAGTCTGGAGACGAGTTTCACTAGTTAGAGCTAAAAAAAGGAGAGCTGGAGATTTGAACCCGATCTTTCGGCCATCTTCTTTCCACAAAATGTTTAGGAAAGTTCATTGTTTTCAGACTACGGAATATGTAAAAGAGATAGCCAGAAGAATTTGTGGGGAGTAGAGAAACTGAGCAACGTGGTTCTGAACTACACTTTCCTTACTACTTACACGAAACACTAGTTTGGATCACAAACGAAGGCAATAATTGAGATTTAAAAATCAAACTGTTTATATCTTGATACAGGATTTTGGTGACACAGGTGTATGCACTGTATACAAATCTTACATCAAAACCATGAACAGATATTGAACTCTAGGCAATGATTCACATGCCATCTTCGGGGCAGTGTATTGAGGTTTTAGTGATTTATGTTGAAATGAATTATAATGAAATAAAATGTAAGAGATGTGCTGATGGACAGAGAGATGGATTTATGACAAAGTAGAGAATGTGTTAACTTCTAATGGTACTGCTGCTGGGTATATAGGTGATCAATGTAAGATCTTTCAACTTTACTGTGTAATTAAAATTTTTGATAATAAAATGTTACCCCAAGTGAAATGATACCAAAAATCTTGGCCAATTCTTGTTTCATTTTAGAAACTTGCTTTGTAGTATTAAAGAAATAGAGAATTTGTTTTGTATTTTATGGGAAAGGGAAGAGAGAATTGAAATTAAATACAGACGTCAAAGTGGCTCAGGTTAATAAATTCCACTGAAGTCTAAGTATATTCTGAAATCCTATTTTCTCAGCTAGTCTTGAAAAATGTGTCCTGACAAAGCACTTTCTTCCCATAAAGATGAAAAAAGCAGAGCATTTCCAGGTAGAGACCATAGAAAAGAGCACGACACTTGCCTTTGTCTCATCTTGGCTGGCAAGCAGGCTGCTACTGGGGTTGATAATGACTCGATCTTCTCTCTTTGGATAATCCGGATTTTCCAGAAGAAAATTACAAAGTCTGCAAAAATAAATGATGTCACTTTCATACTGTTTCCAAACCTCACAACTGCCCATTGATTCAAACACACTATTTGAAAAGTTAAGTCCCTAGTTACACATTACAATTGGCCTGTCACAGAATTAAAATGTTTGCAGATCAGGAAACGAAACAAATAGACAAATAAGACAATTACACTGAATTTCTATTTTTTCTTGCTAGTTTCCAAAGCAATAAACATACTGAAGAATGCAAACCCCTCTGAAGTTTTTCTATTAGTTGGTGGCAATGTGACGAAGTCACTGAAATTCTTATTGGTTGAACTACATAGAACGACAGAATTTAAATGAAAAGTATTTGTCAGAAAACTATATAACAAATAAGGGGTGGGGGAAATATGTATACACATTCACAATTAAACAAAGTATGCTAAAAGAATAAAGGAAATGTTTTGTTTTGTTTTTTAACACCTACAGCACCTGGTATTCCTAGGTGGTCTCCCATTCAAGTACTAACCAGGCCTGACCCTACTTAGCTTCCGAGATCAGACGAGATTGGGCACGTTCAGGGTGGCATGGCCATAGAAGGAAATGTAAAAGCCCTGTTAATTCACCTCTACTTTTGTAACTGTGTGGTTATATAAATTCCTATGAGCGATTTGAGTGACGCCCAGTTTACTCAGCCTACGAGGTGAAGTAACAGATCATGTCTGCTCTTCATACCAAACCCAAGCCTGCCTCTTTATCACCACTACGTAATACTGCAAAGGTACAGATGCGAGGAGTCAGATATACACAGATTTACAAGTGTCGACGGGCAACGCTCTTCAGCCTGTAACCACCAAATTGGGCAACAAACTGTGCTCCTGGATGATGCCACAGTGCGAGGTCAGTTTGGGTGGTGTGCAGCCCGACTCTTCACTAACAAGAAGGTCCCTCTGCTCATAGGGCTTGGGATGTCCCTCTCTCCATCCTTCCTTCCCCTGCTCCTGCAGATTCTCAGGACGATGCTGCCCCCTCATAAGTGCCCCACCCATGACTCTCACTTGACTCCCTTCTTCCCAGGTCCTTCCTGTGTAGTGTCAACAGTGGACCTCTAATGCTAAGACAAGTCCGAAAGGAAGAGAATGGAGGAAAAGTGTCTACCTCTAGCTCCTTCCTCACTCAAGTAATTGGGGACCACATAATGATGGGGAGGGGCACACTTCCTCTGCAACCCCCTGAGGACCCTCCACAAAGCCCCTCCTCATCCTACTCCAAGACCAGTCGGCACACCTCAACACCATCATTTCCAGGAGCCCCAAATGCTTCTTCTCTAAGCTCTCCTCTTCCTTATCACCATGCCCATCTCCTGGAACACAGTGCCAGAGGCCCGGTGTCGGGAAATAACCCTTTTCCATATCATGGCTATAGCAAGGGAAGAAAAGAATTCTGAGCACCTCTCCCTCTAAAAGCACTGCCATGTGATGAGCACTGTAGGTTACACAGATCTCTGAAGGCTGACCCGAGAGTTAACAACCACCAAGAACTCACTACCTGTGGGGAAAGGCCTACTGTTCTCAGCAACTCAACTCCAGTCACACACACCCAGAAGGACTACACACCAGAGGCGGGGCAGCTCCTCCATTCAACATGCCTGTTTGTAATGTTCTGGTCAGTGTGGCTGCCACAGGCTAACAAACTGCCAGATACCAGAAATGTGGGGAAAGATAAAATAGCAATATTTGCCAGAATGACCACCCATCAGTGAAGCCAGTGGCTTCCAAGTGGGGTGCATGGAAGATGATCTGCTGGGGTGTAGGAAGAAAGTATTAAAACTCCTATTTCTATTTTTAAAAATCTCATCCTTTAAAATTTTCTATTTTTATGTTTTTTCTAAAGTACATAATACAGCATGATATAGAGGTAGAATAGTAAGTCTAATTTCTGAGGGCAAAACCCCCCACATTTTAGGAGTTCTTAATTCATTTTATACTTTCAACACTATTAAGAACTTCATGTACTGAATTGCTACAAGATGTGAAGTTCCACATGGCAGAAATGAGAGGCATTTGCTTTGAACTGTCAAAAATCATTTCTATTTAATATTTTCTCTACTCTTACTAACAGAACTTTCCTGGAGGTTAACAGACTTTTGGTGACACAAATAATTAAGGACAAAGTTCCCTTCTACAGAAGTAAGCTACAATCCAATGCATTAATATTTATAGCCTGGGGCTGAGGCAGTGGGAGGTGGGTCTAACTCAGATCTGCCCACCTATTCTTGTTATTTCAGGCTTGATCTTCTCACCTGACAAGCTAAAGGGTCTCGAGAAAGCACTCCTGCTAAGTAAGCCAGACTAGCACCCCAAGCTTTTATTCCTTAGATACCTCTTGCTGTCTGGATCCGATTTAAGTGAGTGAAAAGTCTTAACCAGTCAAAGAGTAGAGTCCCATCACAGGAGGTTCTCTGGTGGACAGGCACCCCCTTGCTAATATGACCAGCTGGTTACATGTAGCGGTGATTTAAAGACCCAGGGATGAGAAGAAAGCTCTGTTAGGAAAATCAGACTGCAGGTCTGAAAAAACTTCAATACAATTACTTTACGTTCCCTTTCTTTTGGACTTCACGAGAATTTTTATGTCTTTAAGAATATGTTTCTGAATGATGCAAAACGCTAGTCAGTTAGGTTTCTAGGAAAAAACACATGAGACTCAAGAGTCAGGACAGCAGACCTGTCACAGAATCTGTCAATTCGGTCACATTTTACTACTATTTCACAGACAACTACTCTTGCAGATAGTTAAAAAATAATATGTTTGTTTGTAGAATGAGAGGGTAACATTAAGGTATACTAAAATTTTTAAAGGGTTACTTTAATATTTACTATAAATTATTAAAAAATACACTTGGTATTTCCTATTCTAATCAGTATTGTGTAACTAAATCTATTATGTCTATATTTTATTATTTATATTTTCTAAAATAAACAAATATGTTTCATGATCAGGAAAACATTAACAAAAAATTTCAATGAAAAAAAGGAGTTAACAATTCACAAAGGAGGGAAATACAATTATTAAATAAACATATGAAAAATGCCATCCAGCCAATTATCAAAAAAATGCAACATAAAATATTAGATTACTTTTATGCACAGTCAACGACAACAAAAAAACCCAGCACCATTACTCAATATTATCAAGAATTATGAAAGCAATTCACATATTTCCAACAGCAAGGTACAGTGGTACAACTCTGCTGGAAAGCTACCTGGAAAATATTTCCAAGGACCATGAATTTGTTTATAATCCCTGACTCCAAATTTTAATTTAGGGTTTCAGCATGTAGTAAATAATTTAAAAAATGCTATATGCAGAATATGTTCATCAGAGCATTAGTGAAAACTATGAACAAAATATTTAACAAAGAGGAAAGTGCAACAGAGTAATTGTTATTAAAGGTGATCATTAACACCACGAAAGAAAAAAATGGATATCATTTCTTACTTAACATTATTTTATAAATAAGATACCCCAAACTGTACTTCCTCTCTGGAAAAAAAAAACACGTTTTCATTCTGAGAAGAACTAAAAGGGTACATAAAAATAAAATTAGTTGTTTTTCAGTTGAATGGAAGTTTAGGAGATATTTTTCATTGTAAAAATGGAGTTGTTTCTGCTCCACTTTGCTATGAATCTAAAACTGCTCTTAAAATAAAGTTTATTAATTAAAAATAATACAGCTATCTATCATGTGGTATACATACTCAAAACATGCAGAACACAAAAAAGCTATGTTCACTGTATTTAAAGAACTAAAAAAATTTTAAAATACAGGCAAAAAAAAAATAAATAAAACATTAGAATAACCAGAAGATTTTTTAAAAAATACTAGAAATGAAAAATGTAGAAACTGAAATTAAAAACATAATGGATGGGTTTAATAGGTTATATCCCATGAAAAGAGAATTAGTGAACTGGAAGATAGCTCTGAAGAAACAATCCAGAATGTATCTCAGAGACAGAGAGATGGGGTTGAGAGGAATGGAGGACAAGGGGAGAAGAGAAGTGTTACAGGATGAGAAAGAGAATGGGGCAAAGGGATTATTTGATGAGATAATGGCTACAGAATTTCCGGAACTGACCACCATCATCAATCTATGACTCACTATAGTCTACTTTCTAAATGTTTTGCCTTAGTGTAATATACACTAATTGTAAGAATAACTATAAGCATTATTCACTTTACTCAGTAAAGTTAGTATTAGTAGTAACACTAGCACTATAGTTTAAAAATTATTCTATGTATACTGTAGGATAAAGAAAATTAATATATTAACGTTATTAGAAATTACATTTTTAGTGGAAGAAAAAACAACTCAAAATGTAAAACTTAGAAAGACTGAGGAAAAAAAACCGTAACATTAATGGCCAAATGGGAAATTATAAATTCATGATTTAAAAAACCATATTTCTTTGGTCTGTCCCTTGAAAGGGCCTAGAAATAGTGACATGCTAGTAGCGATGTTACTTTATAAATATTAATCCTCGTTCCGATAAACCTGGATTTCTTGGAGAAATGACAGATTCCAGGTTTGAGGCAGAGAAGTTCAAGGTAAGCCTAGGGCAAGCTGGCATATTAGGAAGTAAGGACGTGCTTAAAGGCTAATGGAGTCATAACAAAAAGCACAGGTACATCAGAAGAGGCTCCTCCTACTGGTCAAATTTAGGATACTTCAGTATCGAAAAGAAAAAAGTGTAACTGATTATAAAACACCACTTATACAAAACCTTATGTCCATAGTGATTTTAATAAAAAAGAGCAGGAGGAAGTAAAAAGGCAAAATCTTCTTTACAGTAGAATGCCAGATAATAATCTAGGTGGTGGGTATATGGGTGTCCATTGTACAGCCTTTCAACTTTTTATGTTCAAAACTACTGGAGAAAAAAAAATCAGTGACATTCTTTTAAAGTATTAGATTTAGTACTGATTAAGTTCTTAATCTAGTACTAGATTAAGGCGCTAAATATAAACAAATACACAATGAAACCTTGATTCAGTCCTGGTTTAAAAACTGGCAATAGTGGCTGCCTCTGGACCGAGGTGGAAAGACAGGGCTGTTGCTGGCTTGCTGGCACCAACAGTGTGTTTAAATAAATTGGACCTCCTCTGGGCTGCTGACCTGGGAAAGGTGGTAAGTGAAAAAAGCCAGTCATAGGACAAGTGTTATGAGATCCCACTTATATGAGGTTCCTGAAGTAGTCAAATTTACAGAGACATAAAGTAGAATGGTGAGTGCCAGGGGCTGTGGGGAGGGAGTGGGGAATGGAGAGTTAGTATTTAATACAGTTTCAGTTTGGGAAGATGAAGAAGTTCTGGAGACAGATGGTGGTGATGGCTGTGCAAAAATGAGAATATACTGTACACTTAAAAATGTTTGAAATGGTGAATGTTATGTATATTTTACCATCATAAAAAAGAAAGAAAAAAGGCAGGTAGTATACTTACACATTCAAATCATAATAATTCTTCAAATGAATTATTTCTTCAATATATCCATTTGCTACATCTGGAAATCTCGCTTCCTGGAAAGGAATAAAAACATTTACATTTCGTCCACTAGAATGGTTTCAAATTGTAATAAAAACCAGATGCAAAAAGTATACAAAATGACTACAGACTAGGAAAAGGCTATAAGGCAGGTTTGTGTCTGGCTTAATACTCCATACGAGGTGCCCAGATTTATCTATCTACATAAAATACAGAATCTAGAAAGGTCCCTAGAGATCATCTGGTTCTCTGCTCCCATTTTGCATGCCCATTCTTCATTATTTCAATAAATACTGAACATCTCTGCCTAGGCAAAGGATGTCTCAAGATGAATACAGCACTATTTAGTGCTTACCCTCAAGAAGCACATGACCCAATGGGCCAGATGAAACCTGAGGAAAGAAGGGTTAAGAGACTGTTCAAAGGCAAATGACAGCTAAGCCAGGACATAAAGCCCTTCACTACTTTCTGGATCAGTGATATCTAACAGGACTTTGTACAGTGACAGAAACATTCTATTATGTGCTTTCCAATATGGCAGCCGTTCAGCCCCATTCAGCACTTAAAATGTGACTCGTGCCACTGGAAACAGAAATGTAATTTTACTTGTTGTAAGACATTTAAACTTAAACAGTAACATGAGGCTTCCACATTGGACAGTGCAGTTCCGGGTAAATCTTATAAGCCCACTTTAAGGATTTGACTTTGGAGTTAACTCAATGCCTTTTTAAAAATGGGATGACTGCTCTTATGACAGCACCAGGGCACCTGTGATCTGTACCTCGAATCCCAGAGGGCTTGGTTGGGGGTAAGAACAGATTAAAGAATCCTGGTTCGATTTTCATGTTTTCAGAGCTTCTCCTCTATGTATCCAGCTAGATACTCCTTAGAGAAATGAAGTACACACACACACACACATTTTTTTGCAATAGAAGAAAACTTAGTCTATTTAGTGTCTATAATTATTTACTAAATAAAATAAAACTTACTGTTTCTTTCACTAATAGTGCAACGACTTCTTGATCTACCTCCGCAGCTTCTTGTCCCCAGAGGTTTTCCAAATTGGGCTCCTGAGATCCTGGCAGTGGAAAGGCTGGGCCTGGCTCTTCGTCATCTATTGCTAACTGCTGGTCTTCAAGCTCCCTCAGAGGCTGGGCAGGAGGAGGAGAAGAGGAGCCCAGAATCCCATCCTCCTGGGACTCTGGCCGTGGGAAAGCCCGCCCTGGGCGCTCGTGCTGATACAACAGCGGGCCCAGTTTCCCTGCCGGCTGCCGCTCCTGAGGGACCACCTGGTTTGTTATCTCGCGTGCCTGCTGGTTTAAAGACTGAAAGTAAGGGTGGTCTAACCAGTAGTCGTCATCGATGGTCTGGTCATCTAGGATGGCAGCCGATTCTCCGAGGTTTGATAACAGCTCTGTCTCTGAGTCTTCAGATGACTGGTTCCGAGTGCGCAAAGGATTGCCTTCTGGAAAAAGAAGACTATTTTCTCCCCAGATAATGATTTTTGGCCCTGATCTGGGTTTGACCATATCATTTGCTGCTTGGTTATGACTTGGTCCAGGCTTGGGTTCTCTTTCTGTTTGGCCACTTGGCTTAATGAATTCAGAAACTCCAGGAGTCCCAAGATCCAGAAATTCACTGTAGTCATCCTCAGAATCATCCTGTGCCCCAGAATCAAACAATGAGCTGTTATACACTGAAAATAAGCTGTTCTTATTTGATTCAAAGGCTGCTCTAGACTTTTTAGGCCTTTCTTCTCCCAAACTTTTGAGATCTTGCCACTGGGCAGCTGGTTTGATGAGATTGGGTCGTGATGTTTGCGGTTTGCTTGTCTAAGAAAAAATGAAATTTTAATAATAATAATTCAATTTCTTTCCTGTGTCTATGTCTCCTTATGTATTTATATTGAGCTTCTGAGATAGGACAGGAAAGAAACAAAAACAAAAACACCCTTGTCCACAAGACCTACTTCTCACACTTATTTTAACACTGAAACTTGATCAAACTATACTAACTATAAGAATGAAGGTAACAATTCATAGATTGAAGCCTGAATTATAGTTTGAATTATAATTTCACATAAGACCACTAAATCAAAAAAAAAATGCATAGTAAATAATGAAAAAATGACAACACAGTAAAGAAATGAGAAATGTTCAATAAACATATGAAAATAATCTAAATCTCAGTAATAATCAACAAAATTAAAATTGAAATAAGATTCCAAACCTTCCTCATAAGACTAGCAAATTTTTTAGCTAGATAATATCAAGCCATTGGTAAGGATATGAGAAAACTGCTGGTGAAATTCGGAAAGCAAGCTGGCATTATTTATTAAAGTAAAAAAACGTATATCCTTATGTTATTAACATCACTTTTTTCATATCTATTCTACAAACTGTTATGTATCTAAAAGGGGCATATGCAAGGATATTCACTGCCACAATGCTTGTAACATAGAAGAGAAATGGAGACATCTTAAAGTTTGTTCCTAAGAGACAGTTAAGCAAATTATCATTTATTTGCTCTACAAAAGTCTCCAACTCCCCTCTCCCCGAAAGGAGTAACTCCGTATATCCTGAAATGGAAAGCTCACCAAGAAATGTCATTTAAGTGAAGAAAAGATGCAAAACAATATACAGAATGGTTCTATATTTAAAAAAAATCAGAACAGACATAAACATAACCAACTATATTTAAAAGCATATAGATGCATACACATATACACACACATATTCAAAGAAAAAGATCTGGAAGGGTACATGCCACACTGATAACAAAAGTTCCTCTGGGAAATCCCAGGGAGAAAGGGGCAGGTGAAGAGACTTCAGTTTTATGCATATTGTTTCGATTTCTATAGAGAATGTAATACAAATGTTTTAAGTCATTGTTTTATAGAAATAAGGTAACCATCAAAAGTTGGGAGGGGAAGTGGAGAAGCTGGGAGTCAAAAAATACAAGTAAGGCTGGTAAATCCAATGACATATATAAGGACAGCATTTTTATTTATTAATTTATTATTTTTTTAAGACAGCATTTTAAAGTATAAAAGTAACTACTTGAAGAATTAGTAAGAATAAAACTACAGATAAAAACCTTTCAAATTAATCAGCAAGAACGCACTCCCAATATAAAGAAAAATAAAACTCTAATGATGCAGGTAATATAGTGAAAGATTATTTTTAAAAACAATAAAAATATAAAGCATATTAAATACTATGAGAGAACTAAAGACAAACTATAATAGTCACATTAATAAATATAAATGAGATCAATTCACCTACTAAACTGAAGTCTCTTTAAATAGAACCACTAGGCAAAACTACATAATCAACTATATAATCAAGAATTATTGGAACACAGTGATTCAGAAAGCACGTAGGTAAACACACAAACGTGGACTTCTGACTCCAGTAATGGCATGCTAGATCACTCAGATCAGTCCTTCTATTGGGGAAAGCAGAAAATCTGGTCAAAATTTCAAGGCAAAACCAAAACCAAAACTAAAACATCTATTTGACGGACTCAAATATAGGCGAACAGGATCCAGGAGGAAGAAATCCAGCATCAGGATACTTTCCCCCTACAGATGCATCTGCCAATTCCAGACCTGGCTAAAGAATGAGAAGATGAACAAACCCTTTGATATCCTTACTAAGGAGCTATGGGCACAAAAACTGGAATTCAGAATTCACCAAGGGCAAGGATGCTGGTAAATCTCAAGCTCTAATTTGAGTCCTTGAAGGGCTACTCCACTGAATAAGGGTAAATTGGAAATATGTTGGAACTCTCAGAGACTGAATCCTAGTTTGGAGAGTTTAAATCTATGAATCTGAGACTGGTGGTCCCCTAACCTTTGAGACACAAAAGTGGGCTGTTTTTAAAGAAAGATGACATCGTCTAGAACCTCAAATTTTTCATGCACAATGATGGCTATTATTCAATAAAAAATAACTAGGCATATAAGAAGCTAATGCAACAAAATACAAAATCAAACCAAGAGAAGTAGCAGACAAGAGAAACAAATCTACAGAGGTTTCAGATAGTGAAGTCACCAGATATGGATTCTAAAATAATAACATGCTTATTTAGCATGTTTAAGGAAATAAAAGACTAGATTGAGAACTTCAGCAGAGGACTAGAAATTGTCATAAAGATCAGTGGTTATTAGGGCTGGTCAGGATAAGGGGATTGAGGGATGACAGATAAAGGGAATAGGATTTCTTTTGGGGGTAATAAAAATGGTCTAAAATTAACAGTGGTGATGGATGTACAATTCTGTTTAGATATACTAAAAGTCACTGAACTGTAAACTTTAAAGTAAAGGGATATATTCTATATAACTTATATCTCAATAAGCTGTTTAAAAAGGGGAATGAAGTACTGATGATACATGTACCACATGAATAAACCTTGAAAACATACTAAGAAACCAGTTATAAAAGACTATATGAGTCCATTTATATAAATGTGCATGTGTCAAATCTACAGAGATAGAAAGATCAGTGGTTGCCTAGGGTTGGGGAGGGCAGAGATTGGAGGTGGGAAATGGGGAGTCACTGCTAATGGGCACAGTTTTTTGGGAGGATAATAAAAATGTTCTAAAATTATGTTAACGGTTATAAAATTCTGTAAATACACTAAAAACCACTGAACTATTGTATACTTTAAATGGATGACTTGTATATGTGACTTTTATCTCAATAGTTGTTTTAAAAAGGGAAAGAGAGATCCCATGTAGAAGCCTTGAAGAAAGCAATGCCTGCCAGCCTCCATTCTCCCACTGTCCCAGCCCCATCACCTATGACAACGGCCACATGAGAGATTCCAAGCCAGAATGACCCAGCTGAGTGCTTCTCAAATTCCTGATCCACGGAAACCATGAGAGAATAAAATGACTTGTTTTAAGTAATTAAGTTGAGGTGATATATTACATAGCAATAAGTAACCAGAATAACATAAAAGAATGAATACAGGATGAATAACTCAAGAAGTTAATAAAAGGACCATAAAATAAATGCCCAAAAAGTTATGTTAAATATGCTAAAGCAGAAGGAAAGAATAAAGACAAATGCAAAAACGAATAAGAAAACAAATGGTAGAATTACAAAATAAATCTCAGTAGCTGTTCTGTGATAAAGGAGGAAGGAAGAGAACAAGGTGACGAAGGAAGAAAATGATTAGCTCATCAAATCAAGAAAAAAGAGGAAAAAATACAAAGCACACAAAATAGAAAAGGAAAATGAAGCCATCGTAAATTTAAATGGCAGTAGAAAGACCAGCAAGCTATGTTGTATATTACTATAAAATACATTTAAAAACCTCGAGGAAATAAATGATTTTCTAGGAAAATATCAGTGAATAAAACTGATATTGAAAGCAACAGATAATCTAAACATGTTAATTACCTTGGAGGAATCCGAGAGTTTCAAAGAACTGTCCTTCACAAAAAACAACAGCTTAGATGCCTTTAGGGATAATTCTACCAAATCTTTCAGGAACGGTTAACGTTTTTTAATGTTATTTTTTTGGTTGTTATTTAAATGTTATTTAAAATATTATTATCAAACTATAGAAAAAGAAATAAACTTCTCAATTCTTCATAAAGTCAGAATCAGAATCATGTTTATAAAAAATCTGTCAAGGATAGCACCCATGGGCCAATCTTGATTATAAGATCTATGGAGAAAACCCTAAATAGAATCTTAGCAAACAGAACCCACCAATTACAATACTACTACCAAGTAGAGTCTACCCAGAAACAGAATAATTTACATTAACAAATCAAAGAAGAAAAATTATATGATAATCTCCATAGATGCTAAAATTGTATTTGATAGAATTGTACATTCATGCCATTAAAAACTTGAAATAAAGTAGATGGCTACTTCCTTACCATAATTTTAAAAAATGTTATCTTGAGCAAAAAGCCACCACCATACTCAGTGAAGAAACATTAAAGTATTTCCATTTATGTCAGTGGCTATTTTTCTTATTCCCATTACTATTATTACTTAAAATTTTTGAGGAGGTATCGCTTAATAAAATTAGACAAGAGAAGGTATAAAAACTGAAAAGAAAGAAAGTTTATCATCTGCAGACAGATCAGACGCCATCCCTTGAGAAATTATGAGGGTCAACTGAAAAAATGATGAGACATTAAAAATAAGGTGACGAGTATGAATACAAAAACCAACTTTTAAATAACAAAAATTGTTCTTAGAAAGGGTCAATATTATAAATATCTAGGGTGATTCTGAAAAATGTAGAGTAATAAGGGGAGATGAGTATGGACTAGTACATGAACAGTCAGACAGAGCAACGGTGCAGGGAAGTCCAGAAACAGACACAAACATACAGCTTCTAACGTTAAGGGGACCTCAGGCAGGGTGGAAGGGGGCTGTTGTTCTCAGCAGCAGAACAAGTGCAGGCGATGTGCAGCACAAGTGGTGCTCTCAGCTGTTCACAAGGCCCCGGCACCCTCCACTGAGTGGCTGAAGAACCAGATTGCTAACTTGCAATGATGCTTTATCATGGTAAGTTTAAGAAAACTCACTTCTGTCAGGATGACATCATCATCCAGGTCCTCTTCGTCATGTTGCTGAGGAGCTGGGGTGACCAGCATTGGAACCCCTTCCTCATCAGAGTCGTCGGATATGGTGATGGGTCCATCTCTGAGACCGATCCAGTCTAAAAGTAGGCAGAGAACACTGTCACCAAGAGGTGGGTGCAACCACATTCAGTCCTTTAATTTAGCAAAGGGTCAAACCGAAAGCCAAGTTCATGGCTACTGGAGAGTTAACTTATCTCAAGCAGCACTTGAACCTAAGTGTTAAGAGCCATGTTTCTATCCTAATCTTTTCCAATAATACATTTTAAAAAACACCTGAGAAAATCTGACAATTGCTATGCTCAAGATTATCAACATCTCCTTATATGAGAGAAATCTGTTGATGAAATCGTTCTGTCCTGACTGCCAATTTCTTAAAAGTTAAATCATGGCCTTCTACCTCATCTCCAATTCTCCCAGGGAATAAAATACTGTTATTCAAACTGATAGGTCTGAAAACCTTTCACTCAAAAATAGTAAAATTTTCATTTAATATTTAAAATATTAAAATTTGCTCATCTTAGACATAAATCTTAAGTATCATTTTATATATTTCTGTGTTTTAGCCAAACACTCAATTAGCATCTATGACAGTAAACAATTTAACTTTCCTAGTTTCCTTTTAAATATAACTAGAGTTAAATGAACCACCTAGATATAGCAATTCTGTTCAAGGTCTCCAACTTCTTTGATCTGTTTGAAAATGGATCATGTTTGATATGAATTACTGAAAAACACAAACTAATATTTTTTTCCTGTCTGGTTCCATGGGAATGTTAAAGCTAAATAGGCAATGAAGAGAAAATACATTAAGTATCCCAGGAATAAAAAAGTTAAAAAGAAAAAAGAAACAAGAGACGTCACATTACAAATTTTGAAGTTCTTTCATTAAAGCTCTAATGTCTTTGTCATGGTTAATGCCTCATATTTTTATGGCACCCAACAATTTGAAAAGCAATCTAAAATCAATTATCTCATTTCACTCCTGTAACAGAGCTGTGGTAATGTGAGGGAGAGCAGTTTAAAACAGGTTAAGTCTGTGGGATCTAAGGTCAGACTGCCTAGGTGCAAACTCAGCTCCACCATGCTAGCTACTTGACGCTGTTATCTAATTTCTTTAAGCATCCATTTCCTTAATGTTAAAAAAAGGTTAACAATGGTGCCTACCTCAAATAGTTGTATTCTTTGAGAAAGCTCACAGAGAATGCTTGTTTATCACAGTATATGACACACAGTAAAGGTGTCTAATTTCAAGTCCATTGTCACCTACACAGTAGACTGATAACAACCAACTGAACTGAAGGCCTGGGAAGTACATGATAGAGGACTCTGGTTAAACCTGGCAGAATGAATTTAAGTGATCATCACCATCACCTCCTAAAGTATAACCTCTCAAATACACAAAAAAGAGGAAAGGAGATAAGTCTACAGCCATGCTACCCTGAACAAGCCTGATCCCATCTGATCTTGGAAGCTAAAGCAGGGTTGGGCCTGGTTAGTACTTGGGTGGGAGACCACCTAGGAAGACCAAGTGCTGTAGCTGTAAAAAATGACAGATTATAAACTGACAAAGTCCTTGCAATCTGTGAGGTCAACCAAGGGTTGCCCTGCCTTAATTAAAAAGGGGGAAGAAGATGACAGCTGGCAGGAACTCTAGCAGAGTGAAGGAGGTTCAAACTCAGCCTGCAGAGGGGGCAGCCAAGCAGAGCTGGGCTAATTCACACTGCAGAATCCTAGATGTTCTTGAACAAACGTTTCTTTGGTCACTTCCAGTCTTAAATGGTAGTTTTTGACAATCTTGTTTAACTTTATCATTGATTTTGGGAAGAGGATTTGCCAAGCTCCTTAGGTGGCCACTCCAGAAGACCTACCCTGTGGAGGTCCATTCTAAAGAGACTCTGAGGCAGAGAGGCCCAGACACCAGGCCTGGGGTCAAGAGAGGAAATGGGTGCCACTGAAGTGGTGTCATGAAAAAGGCTCTGGCTGCCTTCTGCTGCTTAGTTCCCCGAATGCCGGCAGAGTTTTAGATTTCATATGCAGGAAACTGTAGACTCCTCTCTGAAAGAATGAGCCCAAGAAAAGGACACTTACAGAAAACAACGTTGGGGGACCAATGAAAAAGTTGGTTTGAAACCTATTATCTTACAGTAAAACTCAATGGTTAACAAGATACTTCCCAATACACCAAGTATCTTGTTAACCATCAGCTTTTGAAAATATACTTTAAAAAAGTGTAACAGAGTAAAGTCTATGAAAAAAGTGTGTAGCTCCATGAATTAATACAAAAAGTCAGTATCTCCATGATCACTATCGCTAAGGTCAGTAAATATAATACCTCTAGCACATTAGTAGCCTAACTCCCCAGATTAGTTTTGCTTGTTTTTGAGTATTCACTATTTCTGGCTTCCTTCCAAATAACATATCTGAGATATGTCCATGCTGCTGCATGTCACTATAGTTCTCTTTGCTGTATATAATGCTCTATATGATTATATCATAAATAATTATTTATTCTTCTGTTGACAGACACTTGAATTGGTTCCAGTCTTGGCTATTTTGGATAATGCTGTTATGAACATTCTTGTACATGTCTCATGGTATACTCATTTTCAGTTGGGTACACTCTAGGAGCAGAAGTGCTGAGTCACAGGGAAAGCACATGTTCAATTTTAGTAGACAACACTAAACAATTTTCCAAATTGTATGTGCCAATTTACACTCCCACCAGCAGTATATAATGTCCTTACAGGGACACAGCCACACTCGTTCATTTATATATTTATATAAATATAAATATATACTGCTTTCACAGTACAATAGTACAGCTGAGCAGTTACAGCAGAGACTATATGACCTGCAAGGCTAAAATAGTGACTATCCGGCTCTAAAGTTGCTGAGTCCCAGTTTAGATTATTTTCTCAGCTTTACTTCTTATCCAATACATACATTTTAGTTTTCTTGACTTTTAGTTTTTGTTTTCTTATGAACATGTAAGTTTCTTCAAAACATGACATTAGATGCATCTCATAAGCTCTAATAGAATTGCATTTTCAATATCATACAATTCCAAATATTTGCTAATTTTCATTGTGATTGCTTCTTTGAACTACAGGCTGTTCTACAGTGCATTCCTATTTTCCACATATACAGGGATTTTCTAACTATATTTCTGTAATTGATTTATGGCTTAATTCCAGTGTAGGTAGAGAACATTATATGATTTCACTCCTCTGAAACTTGAAAACTTATTTTGTGGTTTAACATATGGTCAATTTTGGTAAATATATTGGGTACGATATTCTATATATGTATGTCATGTCAAGTTTGTTGATTGTATTCTTCCAATATTCTGTATTCATACAAATGTTTGTATGTTTTTGCTCTTTCCCAGTTATTGAAGGAAACAAGTTCAAATACAAATATCCCATATGGGTTCGTTCATGTCTTCTTTTAGTTCTGCTAATTTTTGCTTTGCATATATTTTAACACCACGTTACTAAGTGTGTAGGGATTAGAGCTGTTTTAGCTTTCCAGTGTTTTGATCTTTCTATCATTATGAACTCTTTATCCTTATTAATACTTCTGGCTGGAGTATCTATTTTATCTGATAATATGCAAACATACCAGCCTTTTTTTTTAAGCTATTTGCATAACACATCTGTTTTCATTACTGTGCTATTAACCTTTCTTTATATGACCTTCATTTTTAAGCTTATTTTCACTGGTTATAGAATTCTAGATGACTATTATTCAGCAATTAAAATGGACTGAATTATTTACACATGCAATAACATGAATGAATCTTGAAAATGATTATGTTGGGCAGAAGAATTCAGGCACAAAGAATATACTGTATGCTTCCATTTATATGAAATTGTCCAATAACAAAAGGCAGATCCATTAGATCTTTAAAAAAACAAAACCAAAAAAGCCCTTCGAAGTCAATAATTTCCAAAAAGGAATTGGGTGTTCTTAAAGAAATGTTCAAGTATATTTAAGACTCAATTAAAAACCAACTACAACATTAATTTGATATACTTGTTCAGAAAATTTGTAAATGATCACATGCAGAAATTATAGCTATAATCACCACCAAGAAAATACTATTAATGAAATTATAAAAAAAGAATCAGTATTCTTTTGTAGTACTCATAATTTGCATAGCTTAAGCAATTTTATTTTTCTGAATTTATTTGCCTAATAATTTTTTTTTTTTTTTTTGCTATAAACACCAAATATATCTAATTTACCCTCTGCTGGAAAACAAGTCAACTTTATAAGCACAAAATATTATCAATGGAAAAAAACTGGTACGACCTCTTCCATGTAATTTATACTTGCAAAAAATGATCTTTTCCTACTCATCAGCATGAAATCTTTCCTTTTAGCTCATGTATTAAATGTGAATTACAATTTCACAGGAAAATTTCATACGCATTCAGGAATGAAGTTATAGAAATGCAAGCTCCATTTTTTTATGAATCAAAGAATTTCCCCAAATTTACAACACTGTAAAATGAAAAAATACATGTCCTAAAATTCCCTGTAAAGCTAAAACATAACTTTATGGGGGGAAAAAAAGAAGAAATTAAGCACCATAAGGGGGTGCAAAAATGCTTTAGCAGCACCCTTAGCACTTTTAGATCCCACAGGCCTGGAGGAGTCACCATTCCTTCAAAAACAGAAACATGCCACTGTTCTCATACTCCCGCCTCTTAAGATCCCGTGACTACACATTCACAACTCCTTTTAGCCTGCTAATTAATGGCTTATTTATCTACTTATGATGGAAGATTCTTAAACTTCATTCAGCAGATATTACCATTTGACACAAAATTCTAGTCT
Source organism: Eidolon dupreanum (assembly GCA_028627145.1). Classification (NCBI taxonomy): domain Eukaryota; kingdom Metazoa; phylum Chordata; class Mammalia; order Chiroptera; family Pteropodidae; genus Eidolon; species Eidolon dupreanum. Next base: position 1,807,339 of record CM053515.1, read on the forward strand.
AATGAGTCCATTTACACCTGATGTTCTGAGGTCTAAAAATGAAATGTCTCTGGGTTCTAAATGGTACAAAACAGGTTCATTTCAAAAGTGATATAACTGCAGTACTTAGGGAAAAGCAACAATGAAAGGGTGAAAGTGCAAGAGAACAGGTACCTTGTCCCTGGTGGCAGTGAAAGCCCTTGAAGTGAATCACCTCTTCATTGTTACTGCCCTCTGCCATCTTCGAATGCCGACACGCACAGGTGTGCTTGCTAATATCTAAACATGGTGACTATCTGTTCCAAAGAGTCTGAAAAAGAAAAAAGAACATTAATAATGAGGGAGTATGAAAACTCTTTCCACATATCTGGTCAAGGTACCATTGTAAGCTTATGGTGAAAATACTAAAAAGAAAACTAATGCATAACTATAAAGCTAATAGAAAAGAACATATGAAAAAGAAATAAAGGATCAAAAACATCAGATATATAAAAAACAAAAGCACTTAAAAACTCAATTACAGCAACCTATGGAGTGGGAGGAAATATTTGCAAATTATATTATCTAATCAGGGGTTAAAATCCAAAATATATAAAGAACTCACACAACTCAATACCAAAAACACACATAATCAATTTAAAAATGGGCAAAGGACCTAAATACTTTTTTCCAAGTAAGGTATTCAAAAAATTAACAGATATGTGAAAAGGTGCTCAATCGCACTAATTAGGAAACTGCAAATCAAAACCACAATGAGCTATTGCCTCAGACCTGTCAGAATGTACTATCAGACAACAAATTACCAGTGTTTCTGAGGATGTGGAGGACAGAAAACCCCTGGGCACTGTTGGTGGGAATGTAACTGAGAAAAAAGCCTGACTTTATCACTTACAGCGGAAGATCTATGTCCCCTAAAGACCCAACAACCCACTGCCAGAAACCTGTTATCACAGAAATGTATGCTTACATGCACCAGGTCTATGACAAAAATGTTCACAGCAGCATTATTTCTGAGAGCCAAAAACTGAGGACTCACGTCAATGATGGAATGGACAAATACACTGTGGTATGTTCATACAGTTAAAACCTATATGGCAGCAAAAATGAAGCCATTACACATACCACACGGATGGATATTTAGACAAAATGGTTGAATGAAGGAACCCAGACATAAAATATACACTGAATGACTCTATTTAGATAGTTTAGGCTCAGGCCTAAGTTTAGTTTGGGGTGAAACTTCTTTGTGTGTGTTGTATTCCACAGTGGAAAAGTTAGGAGAAACAAATCCGTTTTAACTGGAAAAAAACGGCTGTTTCTGGGAAACAGCTGGGGATGAGGAGGAGAGGATTATTGCTTTTAATTAAGTCTTTCTGTAGTCTGACTTTGAAACTTTTTCTTGCTTTACTTTGACAAAAATTAGAAGAATGAAAATCAATAAGAACCAAAGGGGTAAAATTATAACTGCTATGAGGCCTCTTTAGTTCCAAGATCTTATCTGTAACCTACCCACTCGACATTTTTCTTCCTCTCTTAAGAAAATCTGTTTTCTTTCCCTTGTTGGGAGAAACCACATGCTTCATTGGAGGTAGGCCCCAGATTCTGGTTTCTTATTAAATGTCTACAAAGAGTTAATAGTCAAATAATATCAGCATTTTTCCAACTTAGAGAATACAAAATTGTATACCAAGACTATGTTTAAGATTTACAACAGAACTTTCTGGTATCTATAACTGGATGAAGATATTTCAATTTTGAAGAATTATAAATCCAAGTCTATGTTTGGGTCTGTCACTTGAAATAACAGTAATGTTATTTACAAATATTACAGTATAAATGAAAGAGTTCCAGTGTCAAATCTGAAACTGCATCTACTCAAACTTTACTTTTTTTTCAAGTACAACTTTTAAAAAGTATTCTGAACACTTAATTCCAATAGCCAAGGTTCTTATTTCTTCTTTCACCACAACTAGGTTCCTTCAATTTTACATTGGAAATCAAAGGAAAATATGATTCATTTTACATCTAATTTAGTTAGAATGTCAAGCTTGTTGTTAAGCAGATTATTAGTGGTGCTTTTAAAGCAAGATTCCTCATGAGTGGCACATAAAGTGGCCCTCACCTGCAGTGAGAAAAGGAGTCTAATAGAGGAATTTCTCCTCCTAACTAGTTTCTCTGTAAAGGTCACTCGACCCCTGACATTCAGTTCTCTGATCTGGGCTTCAGATCAAAAAGCCTAAGTATGAATCCCAGTTTCACCATTTAGTGAATCAGTGACTGTGTAAATTGCTTAATCTCTTGAGCCCAGTTCCTTCATTTGTAAAATAAGGTTGTTTTAAAACTGGAGTTAAATATGTATAAAGGGTTTAGCATAGAGCCTGGAACACAGCAAGTGTCCCATTATGACTATTAGTATCTGTGAAATGCAAATAGCTATTTTTCTTATCTTCTAAGACTGTGAAGAATAAAATATGAAAAGGTACCTTATATATGGTAAATGCTGTGAAAACAAGAGCTTTTTTTCTTTATCACAAGTACACAGTAGATGCAGTGTTTTTTATAAGAGTTGAGAATACAGCCAAACTAGAGAGGGAATCTGTATTTTCCTCTTACAACCTACTTTTCACTAGTATTTTAACTTTTCACAGCAAAATTTTACTTTCTTCTATAAAAGAAACTTCATTTTCTCTGGAAGTAGCAAGAAGCTAAATATTTTTTCACTTCTGGATCAGACAACCTGAGAAAATAAACAAAACTGGAGTCCAGAAATAAGAAACAGCATCCAAGAAGAATATTTCAGTTTTTGCCTCTTCCCTTTATTATAAAAATATGTACACTTATGACTATACTCTATAGTCAAATATCAGCTAATGCTTTGAAAATAGAACCAAAAACTAGCACATATTTCTTTACTTCATAACTGTGGAGAATCTTATACCTCCTCTTTCTTGTATAGCTGAATCGACATGAGAAAGAACTCACTTTTTAATTGTTTTCTCCACATGCCCTTGACTATGTCTTACTCAGCTTTGTTTCCAATGTCTCACACAGTTGATGAATAAATGAGTGGCTCCAAAAACATATTTCTCTGTCAGAAACTAAAGCTGTGAATCACAGCCACATATATAACCAGTCAGGTAAAATGGCTTAGGTGAAAACAATCAAATTCATCAGGATTTCCTAGGTATAAAGTATGGCCCATTGCAGAATATTTGGAAAACAAAGAAAGTCAGAAAAAAAATGGGAATCACCCATGGTTCTCTCCTGCAATTTTCTGGTTTTCAAAATTACATCTTTGCTTCCTCAGGATCATAGGCAAAGCAGAACCAGGAACAGACTGGGAGACGCTGATAAAGACCATCACCCAAGCTCCCCACAATGCCTCTTCCTAGTATATTTTTAAAGTGTCTATAAATGATTTTTATTTTTCATTCAAATACTAGCTTCTCATCTTAACCAGTATTTGAAGAGCCATTCTTTGTAAACCTGTACTAATATTTAATCGATATTAATCAAAACAAAAAGTTAATAATGGTTATTTCTAAGTAATAAGTTTAAGGTAATTTATATTTTTTGCTTCCATATATTTTGATTTTTCTATGCTCAATCAGCATTATTTGCATTAACACTTAAAATTTAAATACATTAATTCAACATATATTTATTGTGGGCTTGCCATGTGGTATAGATAATGTGTTGTGCATTATGATGAATAAATAGAAAGAAAATCATACGTGGATCTTACCTCAGAAAACTTGGAATCCCATCAATGAGGGAAAATATGCCTACAATTAAGTATACTACAAAGTATAAAGTCATTAGTGCAATAAAGAGACTATTCCATTCTGGGGATGTAAAGTATAGCACAGGGAATATAGTCAGTAATACTGTTAATAACTATGGAGTCAAGTAGGTACTAGACTTCTGGGGGATCACTTCATAAGTTATATAAATATCAAACCACTACGTTGTACAACTGAAACTAATATAACATTGAATGTCAACTGTAACTGAAAAATAATTTTTTTAAAAAATAAATAGTTATAACCCCCTCCACTCCCCAAAGAGACTATTCCAGTTGTGGGAGGACAAGTAGTCAGGGATTGCTTAGTGCAGATAGCAGTATTTAAGCTAAACTTTATGTTGTGCCCGTTCCAAGCTCAGTCTTTAAGAGAAAAGCAGCTTCTACCTAGGGTTCTTGAAGCTTAGTCACCACGTGAGAAGTCTGACTACCCAGCTGAAGAGACCCCACGGAAACCCCAGGACACTACGTGGAGCGAGAACCGACAGCTAAGCCCCGCCTTCCCATGAAGAAGCCATTTTGGAAGTGGATCCTCCAGCCCCGATCACCTCCACAGACACCATGTGGAACAGAAAAAAATGGTCCAGGAGAGCCCTTCCCAGTTTCCTGACTCACAATATTGTCAAGAAACAAAACTGTTGTATTAAGTCACTAAATTTGGGGGTGGTCTGCTATGCGTCAAGAAATAACAATTAGAGCTCAAATTTTATTTTCTATCCAATGGAAAGCAATAAAGTTGTGCTTTAGGAAAATCAACCCCGTTGCAATGTGTAAGACTGGGGAAGATGTCTGGTGGCAGGAAACCCGGAAAACAATAGCTAGTGAACAGTATGAACTAGAGATAACAGTAAGCAGGGGGAGAAAAATACAAGATATTGACTACAGAATTATATTTAATGAGATTTTTTAATGTAATTGGTCATCAGGGCAAGAGAAAGGAGTCAAAGGTGACTTACATGTTGAGATCGGGTGACTGGAGGATGGAGATACTATTAAGAAAGACCAAGGTAGGTGGTAAGTTTAGAATAAGAAAATGCAATGTGTTAATTTTAATACATCAACAAAAATGAAAGAACAAAGGTAAAATAGCATCCATAATTACAGGTATAATTATACAAATAATTAGTCTGGAGTTTAAGTAGAGTTTGAAAGAGCTCTAAAAATCCTGCTATCAGTGTCTTTCTACAATAGGAAAGATTTTAAACCCAAAATTAAATTCAAAATCTTCAATGGGGGGGCTAAAGAGTTTAATATATAACATTAAGATTTTCCTTAACTGCCAACTGAATATTGGTTCAGAAACCCGGTTAAGTAAGAACATCCTGATCCAAAAGGGGGAAATTCAATGTTTTCAATTATCTTTTTTTGTAGTTGAATCCTGTGAATTCATGACACCCTGTCCCTTCTATCCCAATACTGCCTACAGGTTCTACCCACTGACATATTTTAATGTAGCACTGAAGATTTGTTTTAAACCACAAACCTCAAAGTAGAACCAAATCCTTACTGTGGCCTACGAAACGCTGCCTCATACGACCCTTGCTGACACAGCTAGCTTCACCTCATACCTCTCCCTCCACCCCGCACTCAGCATTCCGCAGTGACAATGGCTCAGTTTCTTGCACTGGCCATGCTCCTTCCTTCCACTTCAGACTCTTTCCTCTGGCTGGGTTACTCTTCACTGCCTCTCTCAGACCAAATGAATTCTTATCATCCCCTTCACTTTTTCCTCTTAAATGTCTCTTCCTCAGAGAATAACCTTTCCTGACTCTCCCCAGTGTTCATGCACACATCTCTCACTCCTTCAAAGCACTTAGCACAATAATAATTACAATTATTTAGGAAGATGTGTTTAATATCCATTCCCAAAAACAAGTTACAAGAAGGTGGGACTCTGCACCTTATTCATCCCCATAGCCCCAGGACATAGTACAGCTCCAGGCACAAAGTAAATGCTCTTGGCACAAAGTAACTGCTAGAGAAGAACATTCTGAATAAGTATCATTCACAGATATTGCAGGAGAACTAGGCATTGGAATCGGACTGAGTTCAAGTCCCCGCTCTGACGCTTACAAACTTTGTGATGAGGTGACTTATTTTTCAGCACTTCTGTTTTCTTCTTTTAAAATAATAACAAAACCCACGTCACTGAGGATCAAGAGTTAGCATATGGAAAATGCCTCGAACAATATCTGGCACGTAGGATCACGTTTTGTCCTATTAACTACGAAGATAAAATAACTGGTGTGAAATTAGTTACGATGTCTGTAAAAATCTCAACACAGCCTAGAATATAGTAAACGCTCATTAAACAGTAGCTATCAGAGTTAGCACACACAGATCCTCTCATCTATCCTATTTCATAAACTTTCAGTCTCCCTGATTCAAATCTTAAACTTCCTTAGATTTCTCCACAGAGGCTGCAAAGCTTCTCTTTGACCAGCTGCGGCTGGCCCTCAGGATAAAAATCTCAAACCCGCGATTAGGATGACAGGGAGAGGTCCAAAGTCTGGCCGCAGGCTCTCCAGCTATCTCCCCAAATTCAACAACGCCCTAGCCCAGCCATAATAAATTACTTATACAGAAACCAGAGCACAGCAAGGCCAATTCTCAACGGTCTCCCTTCAGGCAAGGTACGAGCCGGGGTCTGTCCTACAATCTCCCAGCAGGGTGCATCATCCTACTTGCCATCCGCCGAGAGCCAGGGACAGGCCCTATCAGGGGACTTATCGCCACGTCTGAGTTGTTTACAGGGCGCCTGGCTGGTTCAGCTCCGAGCCGGCCCCAGAAACTTCACCGGGACCCCGCCGCGGGCACCCGGCGCGTGCGTCACAAGACCGGGCGGCCCCGAAGTTTTCGACGGCCGTCCCACGCAGGGTTCGGGTCACCCCCCCCCACGCGGGGACACCGCGCTGGTTCCCACGTCGGAATCCCACTGTCCGCGCTGCACGGGGCTGGGACACACTGGGGACGCCCTCGCGACCGCGCCGGGTGGGAGTCGCCGGCTTCCCGGGGGAGACAGCCCTCCCGAGCCCGGTCGCGGGGCTGAGGGGCTGCGGCCCGTCAGCGCCCCGGGCCCGGGGCGCCCGGGTTCAAAGTGGCGGCGCGTGGCCCCCCGCGCTCCGGGCCGCGCTCGGCGCCACGGACGCCGCCTCCCGTGAGGTGTCGCCCAGGAAACTCGGGCTTTCGGCGCGTTCGCCCTCGCGCAGCAGGCCGAGGGACCGGCCCGCGAAACTTCCCGAAGTGGCGGCCGCGGGGGAGGGTCCGCCGGCCGCCCGCGCCTTTGTCGCTCCCGCCTCAGCGGCGGCCCCGCTGCTCCGGACGCCCGCGGCCGGCGGCGCCCCGCGCGGGCCCCGGCCCCGCTGCCGTCCCGGCCGCCGCCGCCGCCGCCGCCGCGCCGAGCCGGAGCCGCGGCTCGGACCCCCGCCGCCCCTCACGCCCAGGCCGCCGCCCCCACCCCCGGACCCCGGGGGGCGCCGCGCGCGGACGCCGCTCGCCTCACGCCGCCCGCCGAGGCGCCGGGCGCGCCCCGCGGCCGACACTTACTCGCCACTCAGGTCGCCGGCTGGCGAGGCGGGCCCGGCGGCCTCTGTCGCCGGAGCTTTCAGTCAGCCGGAGCGGCCGCCGAGAGCGCGCTCGCCGCCGCCGCCGCCGCCGCCGCCGAAGCCGCCGCTGCGCTCCTTCCGGCCCTGGCGCGGCGTCACCTCGCGCCTGCGCACAGCGCCCCCTCCCGACTGAGCACAGGAAGAGCCCGGGAGGCAGCGGCGGGCGGGGCGCGCGGGGCGCGGGGCCGCGGCCGGGTCTGCGGGCGCCGACGCCCGTGCGCCGCTGCGTCCCGCTGCCCGGCCCGCGACACCCGACTCCCCCCGGGGACGGGAGCACGCAGGCGGCGGAGACGCCCTCAGCGCTGGAGCTGGGGAGGGCGAGGGGCGGGCGGCCGCGGGGTCCGCGCCCCTGGCCTGTGGCAGGTCGTCCCTGAGCGCGTCCCCTCGGAGGGCGCGCCGGGCACGAAGGGACAGGGCCCTGCGCTCGCGAAGCTCGTGTCTCAGTGGGCAAGGCAGCGCCACGAGGACAGAGCCGACCGGCGCACTAACCCACCGACGAAATGCCCGGCTCAGGCAGGAAGCGTCCGGGGTAAAGAAAAAGGGAAAAAATAAAGCAGAGAAAGGAATCGAGAGTGATGGGGGACGATAGCGTGGTCAGGGGAAGCATCTTCTGAGGAGGGGACATTGAGCAGAAAACTGAGTAAAGTTAGGGGGTGAGCCATGGTGACCCCCCCACCCCCGAACACAGGGCACTACGGGCAGAGGGTGCAGAAAGGGCAAGGGCCCCGGGGTAAGCGGAGGCCTGGTGTCGAAGGAGACCGCATGGCTGCCGTGCGGTGACAGGTAGTGGTGGCGAAGGGGGTTGGCGAGGCGGTAGGGGACCAAATCACACAAGGTCTTAATAAGGAATTTGGATTTTATGCTAAGCGCGATGGGAAGCGACCAGAGAGCATTGGGAGCAGGGGCGGGACTGTCAGCTTAGGTTTTGTGAAGATCGCTCTGGGGGCTGTTTGACGAATAGACTGTGAAGAGGTAAGATCGGAAGCAGGAAATTCTGTTAGGAAGCTATCGCAGGCGTCTAAATAATAAACGTTGGTGACGTGGACTAGTGTGGTCAAGGAGGAGGTGAGAAATGAAAAGATTAGAATTTTTTTTTTTTTAAGGTAAAACAGAGATTGGCAGATGGATTGGACGTGGGGTGAGAGAAAGGGGAGAGCCAAGGGTAACCACTGGGTTTTTGGCTTCTGCAACTGTGGTTCCATTCACATATACGGGGAAAAATCAGGAGGAACAGATTTTGGTCAGAGTAGGGAGGCGTGAACATATTTTGGACGTATTAATGCAAACTAGACCTTAAGGACTGCTGTCAATAGGCAAACACAGTCCTGTATCGCTTAACAGGGTAAAGGGGGGAGATGTTCTGAGAAATTCGTCTCTAGGCAATTATATCATTGTGCAAACATCATAAAGCACACTTAAACCAAGCTAGGTGATATAGCCCCACTGCACACCTAGGCTGTGTGGCGTAGCCTGTTACTTCTAGGCTGCAAGTCTATACAGCATGTTACTGTACTGAATACTGTACGCAATTGTGACAACAAATGGTTAAGTATTTATGTATCTAAACATATTGAAACATAGAAAAGGTACAGTAAAAATGCAATATAAAAGAAAGAATGTAGCTGACATGACTCGAAGTTGCTCTGGGTGAGTCAGTGAGTGGTGAGGGACTATGAAGGCCTGGGCCGTGACCGTCCACTGCTGTAGGCTTTATAAAGACTGTACACACGGGCTACCCAAAATCCATAATCTCAACCTGCTGTAACGTTTTTCTTTATAAACTTTTTAGCTTTTTTAGCTTTTCGACTTTTGTAGTAACACTCAGCCTAAAACACGAACCATTGTACAGCCATATAAGGAAATAAAGAATGCTTGCTTGCTTTATATTCTATAAGCTTTCTTCCTATTAAAGTTCTTTTTTTAACTTTTTAAACTTTTTTGTTAAAAACTAAGATGCAAATACACACATTAGCCTAAGCCAACATGGGGTCAGATCATCCATATCACTGTGTCCCACAGGCACATCTTGTCCCACTAGAAGAGGTTCAGGGGCAATAACGCATGGAGCTGTCATCTCCTGTGATAATGTGCTTTGTTCTGGAACACCTGTGAAGAACCTGCCCGAGGCTCTTTCTTGAGGCGGTGTAACACTTTAGAAATATGTCCATGGCGGTTTGCTTGGTTTGTTTCTTTTTTCATCATAGATTTGCTTGTAAACAGATAGATACTGTACCGTGAACATTCCTCTCTTACTAAAAACCTTTTGGCAATGGGGTCCATGTTTTCAAAACTTTTAAGGAGCTCGTTGAGGTCTGCAAACGCTTCTGCCAGACTCTTCACTGTGAATATTCTTGGGTGTTTTTATCTTCTCTGGAAGTTTCTGTTTTTCTTGCTTTTTTTTAGCTATGTGTTCCTGTTCCATTTCCAACAACTTGTTAGTCAGTTCCTTCGGAACCACCTCTAGGGGCTCCTCAGTGTCAGCCTCATCTGCATCCTCGTGACATTTGCCATCTCAACTACAGCCTTGGCGATTTTTGCAACCTCCTCATCCTTGGCAAATCCTTTGAAGTCATGGGCTACAGTGTTACTAGGCAATAGGAATTTTTCAGCTCCGTCAGAATCGTATGGGCCTGCCATCGTATATATGGTCTGTCTATGACTAAAACATCGTTATGTGGCACGTGACTGTAGCTGTGAGTCCGTGGCCTCAGAAAGACAGAACTCAAGAGGCTAGGCTTTAAGTTGTGAGTCACTAAGATAAGATAATATATAAAGCCATGGGATTGGCTATAATAATACCTAAGGAATGACTGTAGATAGAGGAGAGAGGACAACTGAGGACAGAGCCTAGGATCATTTCAAGATTTAGAACCTAGAGGAGGATGCTGAGAAGGAAAGGCTGGTGAAGGAGAAGGGAAACCAAAAGAGTATGGCCCAGAGGCCATGGAATGGAAAGGAAGTTGTCATTGGTGCCAAATGTTGCTCAGACACTCAGAGCGATGGGATTGAGTCTCAGAAAAACCAGAAGGGGGACGTTAGCTGAGAGTGAAGTCGAGGAGAGGGTCTTGGAGGTTTGTGAAGGAAAAAGTGGAGAGCGAAACGACTAGCAGAATGTGATAGGCTTGCTTGCTGGCCTTGAAGTTCTGTGATCATGAACTTAAAGTGAGGCCAGGCAGCAAGGTTGTGCATCTTTCTCCAGCTACCTGCTTAGATGCAGGGAAAGTAAGGAGCTGGGAGATGGAAGGGAATCAAAGAGAGGGCAGCTTGAAATAGATTTTGGAGATGGTACAGTTGTTGGTAACAGTGAAGCCTAGGATATGACAATGAGAGTGGGCGGCTCAGGTAGAGAGTTCTCCACCATCGAAGGGGAGAGATTGAGAAACTAAGAGGCCTGGGTACAGATAGTTATTTAAAAGGATGTCAAATCATCAAGAAAGATGTCGAAATGGGGGTAGGGCATGGAATAAGACAGGTTCTAAAATCTTCAATGAATGAGAAGAGAAGACCAGCAGACCAGCAGTTGGCTGTACAGAAGGAGGGTGGTACAGTCCCATAGCGCATGCCTCTTTCCAAAGATTCAGTTGTTTCTGATTTGCTGACTGTGCTGCATCCTATGAAGATGCCACAGATGAACCCACACCTGCCCTCATGGAACAACAAAGCAGGAGAGCTGAAAAGGGAACAGCCTTTCCCAAACCTCAGGCATTTGAGCCATTCTACCACAAATCCACTTATAGCCCACTAGTAATATTTTTCTTTAGACTGGTTCATTTTTCATTAAAATATATTTATTTTAAAGGAAAACTTTATTTCACTACTATAAATAGAAAACAAGTCTCACTTTTAATAAACAGAAAGTAACCATATAAGTAGATTCCAGGACATAAAATAATGTTGTTGAATTTTTTAAAATCTATAATTAAAGCAATGAACTACAAATAATTAAATCAAGGTGTGGGACATGTAAGTGAAAATAAGCTTTGTTAAGAGAAGAACAGAATCATTTGTAATCAGAAGTAAAGGAATATTTGCTCCATGTTTTTAGTTTAAGGGAAAAATGATGTTCTATGTCAATAAGAGGAATCACATTTCTTTTTCTTTTAATGTTATCCAACATCAAGAATCAAAAAGGGCAAAAGCTATCCCCTCACAGATGAAACTATTGTCAACAAGTGATGTTTTGCTATTTTCCTGGGAAAAAGCATGGAAATTCCATCCACGGACCTCTCTCGTCTGTACTGGCTATCCATCCATGCGGGTATGGCAAAAGGTGTGAAACATACATGAGCACGCTGAGCCTTCCAGAAAGCTGTGGTTAGAATCCATACATCTCTGTGAGTCCTCACAGCACCATTTCCTTTCTTTCGTTTTCTGGTTACAATTAGTATAATACACCTATGACCCGTAAAATCATTTGTAATAGTAGAGGACTGCCGTTTTCACAATTTGTGTATTGTCACATTGTTCCCAAGAGCTTATATACTGTAGTGCCATCAACTTTCTCTAGATGAAGCAGTGCTAGTTTGGCCGTGGGGGAAATTACTCCTGAACTGTCTGCTTTCAGAAGTAGTAATTTCCTGCCATTCTGGCCCACTGCTTTTTTGTTTTTAAATCAATGTTATTGTGGTATAATTTATATGCAATTCAGTGCACCCAGTTTAAGTGTACATTTCTATGAGTTTTCACAGATTTATGTGCCCATATAACCTCTACCACAATCAATTTAGAGATCATTTCCATCACCCCCAGATATTCCCTTGTGCTTCTTCCTAGTCGATCTACCACCCCATCCCTGGCGCTAGGCAACCACTTATCTGTTTTCTGTCGCTCGAGAATTGCTTTTTTTCTGTAGTTTCAGGTAAATGGGATCATAAAGCATGTACTCTTGTGTCTGGTTTCTTTTGCTCAACATATGTTTATTTTTTTCATATATTTTTATTATGGTAAAATATACATAACATAAAATTGACCATCGTGACCATTTTAAGTATATTAAAATACATTCAGAATGTTCTGCAACCGTCATCGCCATGCATCTCCATAACTCTTTTCATTTTGCAAAACTTAAATTCTATCCCTATTCAACAATAACTCCCCATTCCCTTGCCCCTAGTCCCTGGCACCCGCCATTCTACTTTCTGTTTCCATTAATTTGACTGCTCTAAGTACCTCATGTAAGTGAAATCATACAATATCTGTCCTTATATGACTGCCTTATTTTACTTAGCATAATGATCTCTAGGCTCATTCATGTTGTAGCATATGTCAGAATCTCCTTCCTTTTTAAGGCTAAATAATATTCAATTGATTGGGTTAACCACATTTTGCTTATCCATTCATCTATTGATGGGCACTTGGGTTGCTTCTACGCTTTAGCTATTGTGAATAATGCTGCTATGAACATGGGTATATAGATATCTCTCTGAGCTCCCGCTTTCAATTTTTGGGGTGTATACCCAAAAGTGGAATTGCCGAATCATTTTTTAAATCCATTTTTAATTTTTGAGGAACTATCGTACTGTTTTCTGTCATTTAACATTTCTACCAACTGTGCACAAGTGTTTCAATTTCTCCACATCCTTGTCAGTACTTGTTGCTTTTTTTTAAATAGCAGCCATAATAATGGGTGTGAGGTGGTATTTCAGTCATACTTTTGATTTATATTTCCCTAATGATTAATAATCTTCAGTACATTTTCATGTGTTTACTGACGATTTGTATATTTTCTTTGGAGGAATGTCTATTCAATCTTTTAGCTATTTCTGAATGAAGTTGTATGTTTCTCTGTTGTTGAGTTTTAGGAGTTCTCTATATTTTTTGATATTAATCCCTTATCAGATATGATTTCCAAATATTTTCTCCCATTCTGTGGATTACCTTTTTATTCTGTTGATACTGTTTTTTGATAAACAAATTTTTAAAATCTTTTCCATAAAGTCTAATTTGTCTATTTTTTGTTGTTGTTTCTTGTGCCTTTGGTATCAGTCAGGAAATCATTGCCAAATCCAACATCATAAAGATTTTACTCTATGTTTTCTAGTTTCAGATCTTACATTTAGGTCTTTGATCCATTTTGAGTTTATTTTTGTAGATAGACTTAAGTAAGGGTCCAACTTCATTTTTTTGTATGTGAATATCCAGTTTTCCTAGCACCATTTGTTGAAAGGCTGTCCTTTCACCCATTGAATGGTTTTGGCACCCTTGCCAAAAATCATTTAACTATATATCCAAGGCTTTATTTCTGGACTCTTTATTCTATTCCATTAGTCTATATGTCTGTCTACATGCTAGTATGATGCCGTTTTGATTAATGTAGCTTTGTGGTTAAGTTTTGAAATCAGGAAGTGTGACTCTTTCTGAAAGCTTGGTTTTTCTTTCTCAAGATCACTTTGGCTATTTGGAGGTCTCTTGGGATTAAATATGAATTTTAGGATGGGTTTTTCTATTTCTGTTAAAAACACCATTGGGATTTTAATAGAGATGCACTGAATCTGTGTATTGCTTTGGGTAGTATTGACATCTCAACAATATTAAGTCTTCCTATCCATGAACATGAAATGTGTTTTAATTTATTTATGTCTATTTTCAGCAGTGTTTTGTAATTTCTATTGCACAAGTCTTTCTTAGCATATGTTTACCAGATTCCTCTATGTTGTTTAAGTGTATCAGTAGTTTATTCCTTATTATTGCTGAGTAGTATTCTATTGACTTGCATTGTTTGGTGACTTCATGGGTAAATTTTCTGACTGTGGCTGATTTCAACGACCAACTTGAGGTCAACTGGCTTGCAAAATTCTTTAAAAATTAAAAGCAATCTCTTTCAAGATGGTATCAGCAGGTAAGACAGGAGGTATTTTGGAATCTCTTATTTCACTGGAGTCTTCAATTATTCCTGCTGTTCCAGGCTTTGTTTCTGACACACTGGTTATTCCTGTGAACTTCCTCTTTCATCTTCGATCCACCATCCCAAACCACAACTGGCCCCCAATTCTAGAGTGCCAGATCTATCTCTATGACTATTCAGGATTTGAGAGGCTTTCTGGAGTTATGAGGCTGCCACTGCAGCCTGACTTTCACATCCAGCCCTGAGAAAAGCCTAGAACCCCTCTGCTCCTCCCATGGGCTGCAGAGAAACCTCCCACAGCAGCGTGGGTTGACTCATGACAAGACTCTCAGGGTTGCTCTGCAAGGCCTTACTTTTTCTTGGTCAGCTCTTTCACTTTCCCATGTCAGCTTTTCCAGCCCTCCATGTCTGTTCATGCCTGCCCACCATCTGATCTCACTTTCCATTACATTGAGGAGAACCTACAGTACATAACTCATATCAGTTAAAAGGCTGTATTGGCATATCCTGCCTAGACTCCCTCAAATTTCCATCTCCAAGCCTACCCACTGATTTCCAGATGAGCCCACTATCACTCCCTACCTTTCTGATTTGAGGAGGTGCCTCTTCCTCTATTTGAGACTGACTCCTCTACCCTCCCTCTGAATTCTATCTCCTCTCTTTTCTACAGGGTCCTTCTTTTACCACCTACCCTCTCTCTCCTGAATATTCCAAATTTCCCTCTCATTTGGGTTTTTTCCTCAACACATTCATACTTTCAACTATTTTCCTTCTACACACACACACACACACACACACACACACACACACACACACACACTCTTTATCAGTTCTGGATCCCACTCTAGCTATTATTCTGTATCCCAGCCTCCCTTTGCAGTACATCTTCATAAAAACATAGTCCTTGTTTGTTGCTTTCACTTCCTCAATCTCCATTTGCTTCTTAACCCCAGAAATCTGGTCTGTCCTCATTAAACCTGAAGCCTTAGCTACTGCAGTGAACCACTGAGCCAGTGGTGTGTAGGAACAGGTGAAGCCCACTATATGCAATTCTTCCCAACTCTGTGTTCAGCGATGTCACATGGTAGCCTGAAGCAAGCTGTGATGGGAGTGTTCACACCACAGAAATCAGCAAACGCTACACACCTGAACTGTACCCCCCTACCCCACAGAGAGCCAGTTGTTAGACTTTTACTGGCACACCTTTAAACCAGGTGGTCTCTGTTGCAAGGCAATGACTTAAGTCCTAACCATTTGTCTGATTTCTAGATTTCTCTTCCACTTGCCACTGGATAACATCTGACCCATTTTCCTGCTCTGTGTGAATTTTGGCCTCAGGTTAGGCTTGCTCTAACCCTAACATAACCTTCTTAGTCATCATCATTAGTCAAGTAGAATTTCTGGAGCTGATTTCGTTAAAAGGATGTCCACTCCTGGATTTGAAATTCAGGATTTACCTACTGCAGTCAGGTAAAATTTATCATTACATTTGAAGATAAGCATAGTAAGGTACGCATTATTGATGAGACATTGATGTTTGAGCTATAATCTCTCATGACTTTATTGGTTGACTGGGCTCAGCTGGGCTGTTCTGCACCCCAAGATGTCAACTGGGGCTGCATCCTCCCAGATGAAATGGCTAAGATGGCTCACTTGCTTGGCTCCCATTCGGTGTTAGCTGAAGGCTAGAAGCTCAGCTGGAGCTCAGAGCCAGAGAGCCTTGGTTTTTCTCCCTAGGGTCCCTCTATGTGGGCTGAGATTCTTAAAAAAGGGGAAAAAACGCTGCATTTGAGGAAGCACCCCAACGGTAAACATTTTAAGAGAGAAGAAGCAGAAGGTGCAAGTCCTAAGACCTTAGCCTGGAATTCTCAGAACATCACTTCTATAGCATTCTATCAGTCAAGATGATGGCAGGGGGAAGTGGAGTTAGAGTGTTCTAATGTCCTGGCGTTGTCCTGGAAACAGATAAAACTACAAATGTATAGTAGGCTCTAACAATTCAGTGATGTATGTCGTAAGCTCATAGGTAACAACTAAAAAATAATGAAATTGTATATAACTAACACGTTAGTAGAGGAGAAATAGAATAATTAAAATACTCAATCCAAACTTAATGCAATAAAATTTGAAATTAATAATAAAAGCGGGCTGAAGAATTCTACGTTTGAAAATGCAGAAGCATATTACTAAATAGCTCAAGTTAAAATGGAAACTATAAAGGAAATCAAGCATTATTTGGAACAGAATGATAATAAAAACTACCTCACGTCATCATTTGTGGAACACAACAAAAGAAGTACATAATGACAACTGTCTAGCTTAAACGCATTTATTAGGAAACAAAACAGTCTGAATATCGAACTCAAGGGACAAACCCAAAACAAGAAGGAAGAAAATAATAAAAACAAGGTCAACTCAGGATCTAATCAAATTTTAGATTCTTTGAATCTTTGATTTCTTGAAAGCGATTAAGAAGATAGGTACACCTCCAATCAAGAAAATAAGAGTTAAGGTTCAAATAAACTACAGGCCCAAGAGAAGTTGTGTATATATATTTTTCTTATATATAAGAATATAATCAATAACCATATGACAATAGACTTGAAAATTTATAGGACATGCATGGTATCTTGGTTTGTGTTCTTCCCAAAGACTCGGAGACAAGGATTGAAGTGCAAATGATATCTTGGGTCCGTGATCTTAAGTGATACCCACTGGGGAGTGGAGAAGTGAGGCAGAGAAGGAAGCTAATATGTTATCAAGCCGGTTTTCTTTGGAGCTTAATCCCACTGGGACTCTAGGAGACAAGCAGAACACATCTAGAAGTTAACCCACATGAGGTATGAGGATGCTGGGGGTTTTATTCACTAACCCACCATCTATCTTTGCTTGAGGGCTGTTTCCAGGGGCGTCTTCCCTCTAATACCTCTGGCTCGCCCTGCACATGGTCCGAGTATGCTCCAGCAGCCAGCTAAAACAGCTCTGAGGCCTGATACTGCTGCTGTTTACAGTAAGCAGCCTCTGAAGTAGAAATGAATGTCAGACATGATAAGGCACAGACAGCTTCTCCTCCAAGTCACTCCTGATTCCCTCCATCTACAAGCGCCCCATTCACTCTGTCCCGCCACTGAGTCTCCAAAAGTGGTGGCTCGTCATGATTTCTAAAAAAACAAAAACAAAAACAAAAGACTAAAAGACTTAAAACAAGATTCCTGGGATAAACTACTGCGATTGGTCCTTCAATTTGTGCTGTAAGTGACATGTGTGGCCTCCTTCTTCCTCCACACAATGCCTCATTTTCAGCCAGCACTTCTGTTGATCTAAACTGATTCCTGGGTAGGGTGACGTTCTCCTCTGAGAGGGCTGAGCCTCCGGTTACCATGTGCTTTGTTTCGTGCCCTTTCCTGGTTATCACCAGGCACAGAAGCCCTACAATGCAATTCAGTGACTGGAGTTCCAGACGAACTCTTTCCTGCTCCCAACATACATTAGCAACATGGCCCCTGATGACTATCTGGGTCTATTATCCTCACCAGTGAAGTAACTCCATTCTTTGACTGGTGGTCTGTTTGCAGAAGGAGCCCCAAATGATCAGGTAGCAGTCACAGTTTTTGGTTAAGTGGCATCCTTACTGTACGCCCCGGTAGGCGGATTTGCTCTGCCTCTATCAGTCAAATAATCCTCCTTTGTGTCTAACAATGCAGGACAAAGCTTCACATTTGAAATCAGCCTAAGAATCAGCAGCCAAAATGGATACTACCAGGCTTATCCTATTTGAATCAACATCCATTATAAACAGTCCGAACAAAGGATACGTACAAGGATATGAAGGCTCTGAGCGACAACTGACTTTTGTGTGTGTTGTGTTTTGTTTTTGTTTCTGTTTTCATCTAAGGGGTTGGACTAAGTGAGCACTATTGCCACTGGGCTCCAAATGACCACGATTCTATGATTCTTTGTTGCTATGGGGATGAGATTAAATGATTCCCAGGCACAGCATGTTCCGTTGCTAAGGTAATCACAGGCATCTTCACCCTCTCTATCAGGGCCTGCTTTGTCACAGATATTAGCCATGGGATAAAATGAGCTTGGGGCCTCAGATACTAAGAGAGAGAAGGGAAAATCAGCTCCATGGAAAGTTTGGGAGGAAGTGTAAAATTCTACTTGCTGGCTGACCTGGTGGCCTCATGGTGACAGCCAGCAACATGGATGGCATGGTTACCGGTGTCATCAGAAATCTAGTTCTGGAGTAGGACTCAGTGACTGCCATTTCACAGGGCCCGGCAGTATCATGGCTAGATGGCCTGCCAGGAGCCACCGGCAAATGAAGAGACCCAGAAGGCATGAGTATTCCAGAAGGTGTCAGAACTTGTAGTGCAAGTCCAAACTTGTAGTGCAAGTGTGGGATGGAGATTAAGTAAAATGGGGCATGAGGGAAGTTTCTGAGATGATGGACGACTGTATATCCTGACTGGGTTTTAGTTACATGAGTATATGTATCGTTCAAAACTTACCAAATTGTGCCCTTATGTTCTGTGCATTCACATAAAATATAAATTTCATCTCAATAAAATGAACACTTCAGACTGGACAGGGAGAAGCAGCCTTGGAGAAGCACTGAATGGCCCTGTGGTACCTCTAAAATTTCTTTTCTATGGCATAGAGATAGGTCAGCGTTTGCTATGGTGTGTGTCGCCTGATTTTAGAGGCAGAGCATGACGTTTGGGCTCTTGTCTCACATGCACATTGTCCACCCCTGTGCTGGCCTCTGAGGATGACCATGCCAGCCTCACCTTCCTTCTCCCTCAGTCACCAGGGTGCCTTGTCATTCTTTGTTGCCCTCCTCCCTTTTAGGACAGGGAAGGGTGTCAGGAGAACATAGCGTGGGAGTAGGAAAACAGGGGTCAAGAAGCAAGGTTCTGGTCCCCATCTGGTCACTAGCCCACAGAGCACTAGCTAAACTCTCGGGGCTGCAGTTTCCCCAGGTGCCACCGTGAAGGGACAAAGTACACTGGAGGTGCGCTGCACAGAGGGGAGGAGAGGAGATCTGCAGGGGAGGGGACCGTAGGCTCCCTGATGACATGAAAAATTGGCATAATGCAAAAACGTGGGTAGCCAGCAGGCACGCAGGGGCTCCGTGGCTTCTCTTTTGGGGGCTATCAAGAAACAAATCATGTGGGGGGCATTTCAGAACAAGGTGACCAAAGTTCAGTTCCAGCTTTGATCCCTACATCTTAAAGTGTTCTGTGCCTAAGCTCTCCTCTGAGCCTCAGTTTGCGCATCTGTAAAATGAGAATAACAGGAATAAAAACCCAGAAGAGGGGAGGTGGGCCGTGGAGAAGCTAGCGTAAGTGTTGAGGATGCTGTAGAATTTCCCACAGCCTGGATTTTGCGGATTGTCTCATTGTGACATCACATGACAGTCTTCTGCTACCCGTTGTTTTCCTATAATTTGGTAGTTAGATCCAGAAGCTTGGTCAGACCCGGGTTGCAGTTGTTTTTGTTTTGTTTTGTTATGATTACTCATAGGTGATGTTGTATACAATCATATAGATGGATAGAATGTCTGGTTTTCTGATTAAAAAAAAAAAGATGTCAGCAGTCATTGGTGATCACTGCTTAAGGGTTCATTGGGGATTGCAAAATGATAAATATTATAATTCTATTAATTCTTAATTTACTGATTCCACCATATCAGCTATTTGATTACTCAAGGGTACTATTTAGACAAGAAAGGTAAAATATATGGTTTATTTTTCTCTCTGTATATAGCTGCTTTCAACATATCTGATAAATGAGAAATGGTGTCTTGTGTGCCTCATGGCACACAATGGAATGAGATTGAGCATCTTTTCACATATTTTAGGGAACTTGCTTTTCTTTTTCTATGACCTGTCTGTTCATATTTAGTGCTCACGTCCTCAGAAGATTTTTGTCTTCTTTAATTTTAGGAACATTTTCTATAGTACAAAGAGTAACCCTTTGTCTGTGACATATGTCTCAAATATTTTCCCCAGTAAGTCATTTGCCTTTTTACTCTGATTGTGGTATTTTATGTTATGTAAATGTTTTCCATTTTAATTCAGGCAAATTTATCAATCTTTCCCACTATCAGGTCTGAATTTCAAGTCGTAGGCAAGTTTTCACCATTCCCAGGTATAAAGGAACTCTCCGATGTTCTCTTCTCACACTCGTGTGGCTTCATTTTTTGTTCTAAATCTCTGATTCCTTTCAAATTATTGGGTATATGGCAGGAGGAATGCATCTAGTTTTGTCTAGTTATCCCAGAATCACGTATTAAAAAGTCCTTTATTCCTCTCACTGGCTTGAGATGCTGTCTTTATTGTGTGCTTACTTGTCTTGCATCTGTAATAGGCTGTGTCTGGATTTTCTCCTTCTATGACTAGGCCAGTGTCTCATTTTAATGACGGAGGCTGCATATGTGTTCAAATATATTGGAATCTGCCTGTTTTTTAGGCATTATCTAGTCATTGTAATTTGTTCTTTTCCAAATTATAATTGACTATTTAATTTCAAAAGAAGAATACGCATGGTATTTTTATTGAGACCATGTTAAATTTATAGATTAACCTAGGGAGAATGGGCATCTTAATGAAATTGTCTTCCTAGCTAAGAATGGGGCATGTCTTTTCATTTCATTTATTCAAACTTCCCTTTTAGTCTTTTGGAAGTGTTTTTACAGTTTTTTATACGCATTTTAGATATTTTAAGATTATGCTTAAGTATTTTATTTTTTAGCATAACAGGGTCATCTTTTCATTACATCTTTATTCTTCTAGTATAGCTTTTAAATGGCTCTTATTTATATAGAATTTTGCGTGTTGGTTTTAATACCTTCTTTTACAAAATTCTCTTATTTTTGTAGTAGATTTTCCATTGATTCTTTTGTGTATCCTAGAAATACAATCATATCATCTAAAATTATAGTTTTATCTCTATTTTTTTTTGCTCTGATTTGCTCTCTTTTATTTTGTGGTAGTGTTAACACTCCAACATAGTGTTAAAGAGTGTTAGGAAAAATGGCTTTATTTTAATGGGAAAGCTGCTAGCATTTTCTCATTAAGTAATATCCTAACTTTTTAGATGAAGTGTGTATATATATATATATATATGTGTATATATGTGTGTGTGTGTGTATGTGCATATATATATAAAATTTATCATGTTAAGAAAGTATCCACTAACTCCTATTTTGTACAGCAATTTTAAAGTCAAAAATGGATGTTGACTTTTATTATGCCTCTTCTGCTTCTATGAAAATGGTCATACAGGTTTTCATTAATTCTGCTTTTCAGTCTTTCTTTTCGTCTTCACTTTTCAGTTTGGGAGGTTTCTATTAAGATATTCTCAAGCTCAGAGATTCTTTCCTCCGTTGTGTTCAGTCTGTTAAACCCATCAAATCATTCTTTGTTTCACTCACAGAGTTTTCAATCTCTAGTGTTTCTTTTTGATTCTTTGTTAGAATTTCCCATCTGTCTCCTTACATCGTCCACCTGCTCTTGCATGTTCTCTGCTTTTCTCATTAAAGCCCTCAGCATATGAACCAGTTTTTAAAAAATTCCTGGTCTGGTAATTCGAACACTCCTGCCATATCTGATTGCCATTCTGCAGCTTGTTCAGTCTCGTCAAAGTGTATTTTTTGCCTTTTAGTTGCCTTGTAATTTTTTTGTTGAGAGGTTTATGATGTACAGTAAGTCCTCAACATAGTTGACAGGTCCTTAGACTTTAAGCAAAATGACTAAAATGAAACCAATTTACCATAGGCTGATCGATACAAACAAGAGTTAAGTTGCTCCCGCATCTCATCAACATTAAACCGAAATGACACTGAATGAAACAGTGTAGTTCAAGGACCTGCTAGTCCTGTCTAGAAGAAAAAACGCTGTGCATGTAGCTTTAGTAACGTGGTGGTGGGATGTGGGGTCAGGGGAAGTGTCCGTAGTTCAAGTTCTCTGTCCTCTAGTGAACTTGTGCCTCTGGACTGTGAGCCTCGCGAGTGCTTCTCACTGCACCCCCAGTGGGACAGCAGCCAGGGTGGATGTCAACATTATACAGTTGGGGATTCCCTTCCTCCACGTGGGAGGCTAGAGCCAGCTGCAGTTGGATCTTCCCCTTCCGGGTCAGTCAGGCTCTGATAAAACCCCAGCAGGCAGGGCTCTGGTTAACTAGTTTCTCCTGAGGGCAGACCTTGTTACCAGCAGATGCTTTGGGTGAGTTTCAAAATGGTTACTTTTCCCTCCTCCTGCATGAAGCGAGGGGATTCCTCTCCCCTGGTGGAGCTCCAGGAGGTAAAACTCACAAAAGAGTGAGGACCTCCCCGGAGATTGTGACTCTCACACTTGTCCACACTGAGCCTCGGAGCAGTTCATCCATTACAGTGGATGTTTCCGTTCTGGAGTTGGGGATTCAGCGAATTTGCCAAATCTGCCTGTCTCTCCAATTTTGGGGACAGCAGCTTGCCTTGTGACCTCACATCTTTGATAAATCTAAGAAGAGTTGTTGATTTTTCATTTTACTCAACTTTTAGCTTGTGTGGATGGATTAGTGTGGCTTCTAAACTCCTTTCACAATTTTTGGATATATAGTTGACTAGTTTGGATTTTGGAAAAGTGGGCACTCAATAGTCTTGGGGAGAATTAATCTACCTCCAGACGTGCCAGAGGAAACATTAGTGTGCATGGAAGACAGTGCAGGCTGTAGACAAAAGGCAGATTCTATTTAGGCCTCATAGACCACATAGGTGGAGCTATGCAGGATTTTTTTTAAGTAAAGGGTAAGAGATTTAGTTAATTACATTTTTCTAGAAAGAGGAGATTTTATTAGGAGACACTGATTCCTCAGTTTAAGCTTGATGGTACCATCGGTTCCTATTGAAATCTAGGACTGTATAATGTTGGCATTGTGATATTTTAACCGTGCTGTCTTTGGCTGCTCATTAAATTGTTATTGTCTCAAGAAGTATGAGGCTGCCTTACTATCTGGGTGAATTTCCATCTTTGAAGAGAGATTTGAGGCTGAACCTGTAATCTGGAGTGGCTCTCCAGGGCACTATTTCTCACAAAAATGAGTGAGAAACTCTGTTTTCTAGTTGCATTAGGGATTCTGAGTCCAACTCTCCAAACGAAGGAGCCTCAGAAACCCATGGGCCCCCAAGGAAGATGGCCCAGGCTTTGGCTTTGCAAGGAGAGCAGATTTACCTTGCAGGCCACATACTCTGGATTCAAGTCACTCATTATCTAAAAGTCTAGTTTGATAAGCTACTTGACCAGATTAAACCAGTGGTTCTCAGCTTGGGGCAGTTTTTCCTCTCCCATCTCCTCGGGGATATCTGGCAAAGTCTGGAGAAATTTTTGGCAGTCACAACTGCCAACGTTTTTACTAGCATCTGGGTATTGCTCAACTTTCCACAATGCACAGCACAGTCCCCCCTACACCCAGATGTCACCAGTGCTGAGGTCGAGAGACCCTGCTCACTCAGCAGGTTACCCCTCAGGTGGGATCACTGGGGCACAGGTGAAAGCCTGCTTACTTTTAACGTCGAATGCCAAAATGTTGCTCCATGTAGTTGTATTAATTTCCACTGTCACCAGCAATGAGTGCCCCAGGGGTTTTGCGGCTTTGCTCGTCCTCTGTGCCGCCAGTGCCAGTCCTTTGTCATTACTGAAGTTGAACACCTTTTTGTACCCTTAATTGTCCATGTGGATTTTCTCTTCTGGAAAATGCTTGTTCGAGTTTTTTAATCATTTTTTTTTCCCATTGTATCACATGCTTTTTCCTTATTGATTTGTAGGCAATCTTAATTCTACAGATGAGTCTTTGTTAGACCGATTATAGATATCTTTTTCTACTCTATGGCTAGTTCATCCATTTATGGTGTCCTT
Organism: Eidolon dupreanum; assembly: GCA_028627145.1. Taxonomy (NCBI): domain Eukaryota; kingdom Metazoa; phylum Chordata; class Mammalia; order Chiroptera; family Pteropodidae; genus Eidolon; species Eidolon dupreanum. The sequence goes on from CM053515.1 coordinate 1,831,471, forward strand.
ACTCTTGATACAGCCATACCAATCTATTCCTTTATAGTTAACAATTTTTGTATTTTTTCTTAGAAAATCATCTTCCCTATTCTAAAATCATAAAGCTATCCTCTTTTATCTTCTAAAAGTGATACAGTTTTGTCTTTCACAGCCATGTCATGGAGTTTTGAACCCCTCTAATTCCATTTATTTTCTGTTTTATCATTTTTATCCTCCAATCTTAGTATCATTTTCTTTTTAATTTCTTTGGGTTTAATTTGCTGTTCTTTTTCTAAAATGTTTAATATGGAAGCATAAAATAATAAACACACACACAAAAATAAAGGCAACGTCTATGCAGAAAAAGAAGAAATTCTGCAAGTCAGAAAGAAAACAGAATTACATTTTTTCAAATGCCGAAAGAAAAAAGGAAAAACCCCATCAACCCATAATTCTATTCCCAGTGAAAATCTTTCAAAAATGAAGGTAAACTTTTGTTTCTAGTAAAGACAGAATAACAGGAACCAGATTTACCCTTACAACTGAAAAAAAAAAAAAAAAAACCAGACAAAATATATGAAACCATTTGTGAGACATTGGATATCAGGAAATGAACAGTGATTCATGAGAGCTGGGAAATAAATGAAGGAATTGTCTGATTGTCCCAGCTTCCAGCCTTGGGAGAGTTTTCAGGCTTAGGCACAAAGAGGGTAACCCAGGAGAAGGCCAGCAGCTTCCCTGAGTTGAGGAGCTGAGCCTGAGGGTCCAAGGAGACCACAGTAGTTAAAGAGTTCTAAGGATAGAGTGCCAGACAGGGCCACATATGATGTCCTAGAATATCACTTGAAGATAGCTTATAAGTTAGAATGGATACTATGAATCTAAAACAGCCACTAAAATAAAACAGAGTTATAGCTAATAAGCCAACAAAGGGGATAAAATAGAGTTCTTATAGACTAAATGTGTCCCCCCAAAATTCATATGTTGCCACCTACCCACCCCCCTCCAATGTGATGGTATTAAGGGTTAGGGTCTTTGGGAAGTCATGAGAAGGTAGGGCCCTTATGATGGCCTTATAAAAGAGACCCCAGAGAGCTCCCTCGCCACTTCTGCCATTTTAGACACTTCAAAAGACCTGCCTCTGTGAACCAGGAAGCAGGCCCTTACCAGACACTGAGTCTGCTGGGGCCCTGACTTGGACTTCTCAGCCTCCAGGATTGGGAGAAATGTCTGTTGTTTATAAGCCAGCCAGTCTATGGCATTCTGTTACAGCAGCCAAAAAGGACTGAGAAAGGAATCATAAAAAACATTCAATTAATCCAAAAGAAGTCAGGAAAAGATGAGAGAACATAGAACAAATGAGACAAATAGAAAACAAATAGCAAGATGAGAGATTTAAACCCAACCATATTAATAATCACATTAAATGTGCATGATCCTTGGATGATTTTAAATGATTATATAGAGGTAGGAGTATTATTGAAATAATAGATACTAGGCTATTCATATTTGTTACTTTGGAATTTGGGGAATTAGCTTTCTCTATATGTTTGTATTGTTTGATTTGTTACACCATACGTGTATAATATTCTTCAAATAAATTGAAAAACATGAAAATCTATAATCAGAATAGTTAGATTCTCTTGTCTTCAGTTTTATCCAGCACATCCAGGTAGCTATTACTGCTTATTGTTTTCACTCCCATCCCTGGAAGATTAAATTTTGTCCTCTGGTGAAATGGAGAAAATAAATAAAACTCAGTGCTATCTATAGTCTAACTTGATGAAGTGGAGGGAGGTTCATGGTCGATATCACAATCGACTTCACTGGTTTGGCTGGCATTCTCTGTGACATCTTGTATCCTCTCTTATCTGCTATGGCAGAGACTGCTGGTTATCTCTCAATATCTGTTCTCTGCTTCTAAAGTAATAGAATCCCCAATTTTTAGCTGGAAATATTTCCCTCCAGGAATAAAGACTTCATTTTCCAATCTTTTCTGTAGAGAACAGTGGTTGTATGACTAAGACCTGTCCATCGAGATGTGAGCAGAAGTGACTGAGATTCTTCCGGATTGTGCCCTTAAAAGGTTGGGTATTCTATGCGTTTCCTTTTTCCCTCTTACTACTGGTTGAGAGGTAGGTGTGATGTTGGCCATCTTGAACCATAGACATGGGGGAAACACTCAAGGGGTGGTAGAGTAGTAATTTAGGAGCCTAGTTTTCTAACTCCCTTTGGAGCTGCCCAGATGGGTTTATGAGACATAATTGTCTATGATTTTTAAGGCATTGTTGTTTTGGCGTCTCTATTATAGCAGTGTTAGCCATGTCCTAAATAATATAGCTCCATCCATTTTTAGTTCTTTCATAATTAGAAGTGGAATATTCCCTTTCCCGTTTAAAAAAGTTTCCATGTACTCTTAATGTTAGAAGATGATAATTATGAGAGTTTAATTTTCTCTTTCATTAGAGAAGGAAAGGAAAAATCGAATTAACAAATCTAAAGCATTGTCTTTGGAAAAAATGAACAAGTGATAAACAATTTTCTGGTTGTACTAATCAATACAAAAGAAATATCAATTCTTGGAAAGCTCTCTAAAATAGATCTGTAAATTTGAAATTATTTAAAGTAGTAGGCATAATAAATAACTTAGTGAAAAACTTGAAAATACTCAAAGGATAAATTGGAAGAAAAATATTTTACCAAAATCAGTTAAGCAGGAAGAAATAAAAGACATAAAACTCAAAAAGAATTATCTTATAAAAAAGTTCTATACTCAGAAAGTTCACAAATGAATCTTTTGAAAGTTTTTAAAAGAGATCATTTGTACTATTCATACTTCTCTAGAACAAACTAAAAGGTAAAAACCTATGTAGCTGAATCTGCAAATTCCTGATGTCCACATCTGACCTAGGAAATAGAAACAAAAGGAAAAGCAATCCCATATTACAAAAGAATATTACTATTTTTTCCCAAAAACAAACAAACAAACAAAAAAACATTAGCCAAATCTAACTGTATTTTCAAAGTTCTAATGGGTTGTTTCCAATACTAATGCAAGATAGATTCATTGATATGCAACTTACTATTTGAACATGTGCATAAATAGCAAAAATGACCATTTTAATGGGATTTTTTAAATCACATGACGTTCCTTGTCCCTAACCTTTCTCTCTCTCACCAAACGTCTTCAAGAATATCTATTTTAGACTGGTTGTTCAGACTCCACAGACAATTCCAGCAACATGATAAAATAGAAAGTACAATTTATTAACGGCATTATGTAATATAGGATATCCCAAAGTTTAAGTTTGATAAATGCTATATGCATATAAAAAGCATCATTTTAAAGTTTTAATTTCTTTTTACGTCAATCTTCTTTGTTGTGAATTTTAAATAAATTTTTAATGGCAAATGATGAGGGGGAAACCACGTTAAGAGTAGCTAATCAAAATAAACAGAATCTACAGAAAAATATTGACAATTATACCCCTGAAAATAAGTGAAGACCACTCAAATTAGACCAGGCAAAAGCTATTTATTCAGAAATCGCTATAGGATAGGAATCAATCACTGTCATACGTTTTGGCAAAGACTCAAAGGTTGGCAGAGGAATGTTAAAAGCTTTACAGTGGAAAAAATGCAGAGGTTCTGGTCGGCCGTCGCTGGAGGCTGTTGGCATGAGGAAGCTGGAGGCCAGCTAACTAGAAGTGGGGTGTCGTTTGTGATGTGTTAGGGGTGCATATTTGATTTTCTCTGGTTGGTCCTAACTTAGAACTAGGGCTAAAAATTAGAGAAATTGTCAGTTATTGATCAAGTCCGGATCCTTTGGGGCCCACTGTTACGTAAATTATTGTTTAGCTTCCTGGACTGTGACTAGAGATAGCCATCTGGCTCCCCGGGGCTGTTTGTTATAGATAAGGCCTTGTTTCCGGGTAGGTTGCAGCAATGGTAGGTCAGAGTTCTGTTTGTATACGCGATCTGGCGACTGTGTTCGTAAGTATAGCATAACTTCGCGATTGCCTTAATCTGTCACGAGCCGTAGACACATTTAGGTAGAGGCTCCCTGAGACCTGGGAATTATTTCAAGGACTCCCCCAGAGTAAAAATACTGAGAAGGGCTGCCTCTGATTCTTCATCGGGGAAATGCGGATAATGATATCTATTTCGGGGATTATCGTGCGGCCCGAAGGATAGATCTTAAAAAAAAAAAAAGTCCGTCCCCACCACCCCGCAGTCAGTAGACTTTCTGGGACGCGTGTTACAGCCTGGCCCAGGTTGGGCGGCCAACGATGGGGTGGCCATAAGCCGCCCCTCAAGACGGCGCAGGGCTGAGATCCGATCAGACCCGGCGGGACGCTGCCGGGTGGGGAGGGGAGCATTCGCCGACAGCCCGCCGGGCCACCATGGGCGCCAGGGCCTCATCTCACGCCAACCCGTGGCGCCACGGCGCCACGCCCGCAGGCACAACAGCCGCCACCGTGGCCGGAAGTGCGTCGCGGCTGACCGGAACCACCTCGCCGCGGAGGCTCCCGGGAGTTGTAGTTCCGCTCAAGTCCAGGGCCACCTACGCAGCGTCGGGAGGACTCTGGGTGCAATCTGCGTGCTTCCAGACTGCAGGCTGGTCGCAGGCGGCTAGCACCGGGAACCTGGTTCGTCTGAGGTGGCCGCTGCACCTCGGGCTCCGCGCCGGCCTGTCGGGCGGGCACGTGCGGTGACCGGCACGCTGCGGAGCCGGGCGGCCGCTGGGAGGGGTGCTCCGCGCGGGGGTCTGGCGGGAGGCTCCGTCTGACGTCTTCGGCAGAGGGTCAGGGTTCCTGTCTGGTGTGGGGCGGGGGCCACCTGCCGGCCAGGTCTCACCGCTTCTCTGTCCTCCCGCAGCTCGGCGTCATCGGAGTCCACCATCCGCAGGGGATCCAGTGACAGCCTTGGCCCCGGTGAGCTGGGGGTCAGCTTTCCCCTGAATGGTCACCCCTCTTTCCCAATGGTGGATTCGTTTTCTTCCCTTGACCCAGAGCTTTTCTGCCCAGCTAGTCCCCTGAACCCCGCTCAGGCGTCCGGGCCTCCTTTGGGCAGGAGGGACTGCTGAGAAAAGGCCCCTTCCTGCTCCCCCGACCCCTCCCCAACCCCGTGGACCTCACATCGCAGCAACGGTAGGCTCTGAGCTATGAGGGCAACGGAGGAAGGCTATGAGTGGATTGTTATTTCAGGGATCTACAGTGTTTGTCTTCATCGGACAAACCTTTATTGAATGTCTAGATCAGGTCCCAGGGAAGCACCAGGTCCCATCCTTGGCTGGGGTCCTGTGGCGATGTTGGGCACGTGAGCAGATAACGGCCCTCACGTGTGGGTGCCCTGATAGTTACCGTTACTGGGTGAATGGACACCCAGGGAGGGCGGTCAGTTCCTAGTAGGAAAGGGTGACTAAAGATGAGACTTAAAGAGAAGTCAGGTCTCTGTAGGTGCAAAGGGGCAAAAGGGTGTGCCAGGAGGAGGGGACAGCACATGCAAAGGTGAGAAGCATCACACCGGCGGGTGCTGCTGGACTTGGCGTCGTAGAGGAGCTTCTAGGAGGTGAGGCTGGAGGTGGCTCAGGGTGCAGATGAAGGTAGGTTAGGGGTTGCAGACTGGGTCCTGAGCGAGGCAGCCGCATGGTTATATTTGTCCTTGAGTCAGAATATGCCAGCAATGAGTAGAGTCGATGGCGGCTGAAACAAAGTAGCGAGCAAAGTGAGTGGCGGATATACCTCAGATGTGAGCATGTGGCATCGGGCCCGGGTACAGAAGCTGGGGCAGCGTGAGCGCACCTGTCTGTGGATAGATGAAGGGAGGCCGCGGAGACAGTTTAGTGTAGATTGTTCTTTCATGGCAATGGTGAAGGTAGGGAGTGATGCAGAGATGACGGATTTGTCTTTCGTTGATGCTTTCTTGTTCAAGAAGGAACGGACTTGAGCTGGGGGGAAAAAACGAAACCAGTACTCTAATTTTCAACCTTCACAAGGCCCAAGGTACCAATGTTTTCTCATTATGACTTGAACTTGGGTCTTATTAAAGGAGATTTTCCCTGTGACAGTTCACATTTTTTTTTTACTGTTTTTATTTAGTAATATTAGAAAATATCTCAGATGCCTAGCAAAGTAAAACAAAAAACCTTTGAACCCATCATCCAGATTGAGCAAATGTTAAAGTTTATTTGCTTCAGATTTTCTGAAGAACTGAAACCTTATACATATCATATGGACCCCTTTTGCATCCTACCTGTTCCATTTTCCTTCCTCTTTCTCTGGGGTCACAACTCCTGAAATTGCTATGTATCTTTCTCTGTTTTTGTTTACTTAACAAAATGTTAAGTAAACAAAATGTATGTAACTGTAAACAATATATATGACTTGTGTGTTCATATATTTATTTGCCTGTGTTTCTTTTGGATTGTCTTTTTTTAATTATCTTTAGTATTTTTCATATATTCTAGATTCAAATCCATTTCAGCTATTGCACATTGCAGAAATCTTGAACAGAATTTGTGTCTAGCATTTCTTCTATGGGTATATTTTTTAGCATTAAATCATTTGTAGTTGTCTAATAATTTTTTAAAATCTCTACTGAAATGGTCTTCTTTTTCATGTCTAAAAATTATGTGTATTTGCCTTCTCTTGTTTTCTTGATCAGTAATACCTGAAGTCAGACTGTTATTTTTAAATACAAGCCAATTAGTTTATTGGTTTTAATAATTCCTTTCCCAAAATTGATTTTAGTTTTCTCTTTTTAAATTTTTATTGGGGCACAATTTCAGACTTAAAGTTGTAATAGTAGAATAGTACAAAGAATTCCTGAATACCTTTCATCTAAATTCCCCAAATATTAACATTTTACACTTTTATGGGGGTGGGGGGATGTCAAGGAATTTCAAGGCCAGTTAAGGAAAAAGTTATAACCGTGAGGTGATAGGAGCACATGCAAGCTTTATTTAGGAATTCCAGGTCATGTCCCTGGAAGCACAAGACCACCAGGGGCCACTTCCCAGAGGGCGGAGGACAAGGGAACTCCTAGGCATCTCTGGGTCAGAGCCTCTTAGGGGTAGGCAGAGCAGGCAGGCTGTAGATGACTACAGATCTACTTAGCTTTGGGCTGCGTTGAAAACACTTGCATGTTGACATTTCAGTTTGCTGTTGCTGGCCTTCTAAGCTAACAGTCTCAGGCAGCTGAGAAGAAATAAACAACCCAAGGATCACTGTACACAACCATCTTTGGCTCATTTACACAACAGCTTGCTTTATCCTTCTTTTCCTCCCTCCTCCATATGTGTATGTGTGACTCCTTCAGTGTGCATTTCCCCAAGACAAGGACCTTTCTGTCACACCATCACAGTATAATGATCAAAATCAAGATAGTAGCATTGATAACATACCGTTGTCTAACCCACACATCTTACTCAGATTTCACTAATTATCTCAATAATACCCTTTCTAGCTAAAGAAATCTCAGATCATGCATTGCTGTTTTTCTTACATCTCTTTGGTTCCCCAATATTTCATTATGTTTAATAACGCTGACATTTTTGAAGAGTACAGGCCAATTATGATAGAATGATCCTCAATTTAGGTTTGTCTCATGTTTTGTCGTGAATGGATTCAGGCAATACCTTGGTGGCAGGATTTTTTTTATCTCCTTTATTATTTCTTTGATTTCTTCTTTTTAAATCTCTGCTCATACTTGTTTATTTTATGTTTTCTAGATTTACTCTTTTTTTCCTATTTTTCAGTTTTTATTTAATGCATATCTCAGGGCTATAATTTTCCTTTAAGTGTGTGTTTGTAATTATCCACCAATTTTTATATGTAGTATTTTGCAGTCGTTACAAACATTTTCATATCCTTTTTACTATTTTCTAGTTTTATTGATTTTTGGTTTAGATGGTGGAATCTATGCAATATTGATTTTTAAAATATTACAGAGGTTTATTTTTTAGCTTATTTCTCAAATTTTATAACTATCTCAGATGTGCTTAAAAAGAATGTATATTCTCT
>CM053515.1:1839964-1888889 GCA_028627145.1 Eidolon dupreanum
GGTTATAAGAAAGAACAGTCCCCTGACACCTCCGTCTAGAGCACGCTTCACTCTCACATCCGGTTCCAGCTTCTCCCTCCCCCCCACCCCCAATCAGGGAGCTGCAGGTGTACAACTGCCCCGGGGGACGGGCCTGTGACCGTTCTGTCTCTGCTCCTCCCGGCTCTTCTTCTCCTCACTGGATTTCTTCTCCCTCCTCCAGGGTTAGGGTACGAGCGGGGGAAGTAGAGTCAGGCGCCCCTTAACGATGGGGACGCATCCTGAGAAGCGCGTCATTACCTCATTTGGTGGGAGCGTGAGCATCGCGGGGTGCACCTGCGCACAGCCGGCCGCCCGCCAGGCGGTGTGCTGAGCCTGTGACCCCCGGCTACACCGCCGCCTGTGCGGCACATTCCTGTGCAAAACAGCTCGAGATTAAATCAAGAGGAAATGTCCGAGGATGATGCTGGCATCACCTGACATCCTATTTTACAGCAAACTTTTCCTTAATCATAGAAAGAGTGCACTCTAAAGTAACGATAGAAGCTATAGTATCGTAGGTAAACCAGTAACGCTGTCCTCTGTCGCCGTTACCAAGTACGCACTGTGCGTAATTGTATGTGCTGTACTTGCATATGACCGGCAGTGCAGTGGCTGGTATACCTCAGCGTCACACAGACACACAAGTGACGCGTTGCCCTACAACAGGACTTTTAGGCTCCATCAGACTCTATGGGGCCCTGTCACGTATGCTGTCCACTGTTGACCAAAGTGTCGTCACGTGGCACGTGGCTGTAGAGGAGAGGCAGCACAGATTTCTCCTTGCTTGGTGCTATTTGTCGCTCTCACCGCCGAATGCTGGCTGACCTGCATCACGTAGGCGGCCACGCGATGGCTTTTTCGGGTGGACAACCTGTGCCAGCCCCCAGCTCCTGGCTCAGTGGTCCCGCCTGTCAGGGAGGAATTCTTCGCTGAGCAGGCAGCCTGCGGGGTCAGTGTCCTTGCTGTAGGTAAGACTCGAGCTCACTTACCTTCCCCGCCATCCATTTGGCCCCCCGCCCCCCATGGAACTCTGACATCCTTGTTCCAGCAAAGGCAGGCAGCGAAGGTGCCTGACTCCTGTCCCCTGTCCTCACTGGGCCACCACGGTGGCCTTAGCCAGCCTCTAACTTCCAAATTCTTCAGCCGTGAACCTGGCTCCTGTTTCTGGGTCCCCCGTGCCCTACACTCTCTCATGCTCCCCTCTGGTGAACTACTTGGCCCCTAAGAGTTTCTGCAGGTGGACAGACACTCAGCCTGGGGGCACGAGGGTGCTTCCCCCTATTTGCAGGCTCCCTGAAGTCTCCATGAACAGTTCTCTTGGAGCCCCCCTTTCTGGCTTGAGGAAGAAAACTCCACACTACACGCCTCCAGCAGCTGGCTCTCCTTCGATTATTTCCATCTCTCAAAGGAAAGAATCTGTTGAGATGTGTCTAGCAGCTTCTCCTTAGAACTTGGGGACTTTGCGGTTTAGCTAACACTCCAAGCCACCCGGGAAAATCCCATCCAGCCTTCCGTTATCAGTCTGTGAATCATCTGCTTACGCGGGCTACTTTGTTCAGTCACTAGTATTGCTAGATCTTTCTGTGTCAGATATCTCTTCTGTCGTCGTTAAAGTTGATTTCATAGCTTGGCATGCTTTAATTGTGTCGTAATTTATTAACCGATCTTTTATTTTTAAGCCCTTAGGTAGTCTCCAGTTTTTTAAAAAGCACCTCCACATTCTTCACAGAGTTTTAGCGTCTCTGCAGACCCCTTGGCTCAAACTCCAGTGTCTCTGTCCTCAGTAGGAACATCCCTAAGACCCACCTTATGTCTGTTCAGGAGAGAGCTAGATGTGCGGTCTGGCTGACGATTCCGGCCACGGTAAATTTGCTCCTGAACATCTGTGTCCCCGTTCCTTTGGAAAATGAGGAAAGGAGGAGGAAGGCTCAGGAGAAGCCATCAGATCTTGTCTTGTTTTGGAAAGTGACCGAGCCAGGCTGGGAGTGCGACCCGGGCAGAGATGGGCTCAGCGTAGCCAGCATAGTTCTTAATAAAAGTTACTGTTGACAAGTTGAAGCTTCGAGAGGAGACACAAAAAAAACTTAGCAGGATCCATGAGGGAGTTGAGGGCCCCAGGTTAATAAACTTCCATCTGCCTTCGCTAAGCTCCATTTAAGAGACTCTGCCCTCAAGGACCCGTTTTATATTTTCCTGTGAATTTCCCCAACGCCAGGGGTAGGACTGGTGATGGGAGCTTTGGGTTTGAAAATTAGTAGGCTATAGATATTTTTAAAATAACTTTTTCAGAACTGATCAAATACGAAATGCCTGTTATAGAAGTTTCAAAAATTCATCAAAGTACAAAGAAAAAAAATTTAAATGGTCATTATCCAACTCCCCAATGCTAACTACTACTACCGTTTTATCTTTCATCCTTTCAGAGATGATTCTGTATGAGTGAGTGCGCGTGCGTGCGCGCGTGTTAGATCAAATAGTGTTCGGCCACCTTTTCTGGTTATCAGTATCTGTTAATAGTTTTCTGTGATTTCATTTTTTTACCGCATGTTTCTTTCCCTTTGATGTGGCATATTCATTTCACTAGTCCTCTGTAGTTGGATATTTAGTTGTGTTTTTTCAGTCTTGCTAAATTTGTAATAAATATCTTGACCACTAAATCTTTGCCCAAACTCATGACTTTCTTCAGAATAAATTTTTGTTAAGTTCCTGGGTTATGGTGAACATGGGGTCGTAGACTGCTCATTCATTACTGAGCCACAGAGATATATACCTATTAATTAGGGAAAAACAAAAAAACCAAGTTCAAGCCTCCAGGCTGGGTCCCCATCACGTTCTAACATTTGGGGTCCTTGGAGGAACTTCTGCCTCGCCTGTGCCTGGGGTGGTGCAGCTGCTGATTCTGAGGCTCACGTCCTCTCCCCCACCCCGATCTCTACCTCCACAGGTGTCTGCTTTTCCCAGACCAGCCAGGAAGGACCATGTGCCAGGTGAGTGTGGCGTTTCTTTATACTGTGTTTTGTTTTACTGCAGATTTCAGGTTGCTTCTAAGAATGCATCCAATCAAACAAAATGCAGACAAATCAGGATCAGGGAAAACAAGAAGCAAATGGAAGATCAGAGCCACGGGAAGGGCGGAGTGGATACGCTACAGAGGCTGCTAGGGTTATTAGCTGCCCTGTAAATTTTAAATCTGATATTCCTATCACTGTACAATGACAGATTCCATCCAATATCTGACTTATGTCGTGTGTCTGGGACAAGCTTGTCACCTTAACGGCAAGTCTTTTCCAGCAGTGGATGTTATGCCAGTGCAGAAATCTATGATTACAGCTGTTTAGGGAATCAAACACTCAGCCCTACAAACACAGCCTTGTTATGATTCGGACTGACCTAGAAAAAATACTGCATTATCTGGAGGAACAAATGAATAGTATGTTTTTCAAATGATCTGTCTGCACAGTACTTTTGACACAGAAGGAGAGCGAACAGCTCACTGTTTCAGTCTTTGCTCGGGGCAGTGGGCGGGGAGGTGGTGATGGCTGGACGATGGCCCAGGCTCGCTTGGCCTTCTCTCCTCAAGTTCAAGGTGGCGGCTGCCTTTTCCTTCTGCAGGACTTACACCTCATCCATCTGCCCTTGGCCTCCTTGGAGCCCATTCTCGGTCATCTTTATCTTTCTTCAGACATCAGTGACATCGTTGTTTGCCATCAACCTGTCTGCATTCTCATGTGCCTCTATTCTCTCCCTACCCTGGTCTTTAGGGACACATGAATGCCAAGTGCACTGGCCAGAACCCTTGAAGTTATGAGAGCCAGAAACCCAGCTAGAGTGAATATAGGACAAACAGAATCCAAGCAGTCCCCCGCATTGTGGGGAGAGCTGGTGCGCAGCCGGGACTCGGAGCTCTGAGTCAGAGAGGACCCCAGATATTGTCAGGAGTCTTTCTTGTCCCTTGTCTCTGTTTCTGGGACTTCCTTCTATCATACTGACTTCAAGTAACCCGAAATAGAATGCCCAAATAGCTCCCACAGCTCACATTACAAATTTTGCCATAGAAAGGGACCGAGGCTCCTTAAATAGAGCCAGTTTGAACGATCTTTGGGAAAGACTCCGATTGGCCCAGCCTAGTTTGGGGTGGGGCCAAGGGGCTGGGTCTCTGCTGGGGCTGGGGGGAGGGAGAGTATGAGTCCCACGGAAGACGAGGCCTCGTGGACACGCGTTGGAGCTGTCCACTCCAGGAAGAGGAGCAGTCACAGGGTCTTAGCTCCTAGCTCAGAGACCTGTCTGAATGGGAGTGTTTATGCTTAATAAAGCCAAGCCTATCTGGAGATTCAATACCAGAAACATCTGGGGACAGGACAGGTATGAGAGGCTGAAAACAAGGTGGTGACCCCACAGCCTTCTCAGAAGAGAGAGCTGGCTGCGACAAGAGGCTGTCAGACCTGGATGTGAAGCTGGAAGTTTCATTTGGTGCTGTTGGGAAGCTATTGTTTTGTAGGAAACCAAGTCTCATTGGGACTCTCCCTCTGTTAGGGCTCTCTGCAATAAAGATGACAATAAAAGCATTCAGACTCCATCTGTTGAGCACTTATGTTCCTGTCTCTGTGTTTTTCATCTGTTGTTTCATGAATAAACCTGTGAGCTAGATGTTAGGAATCCCTCCTCCCACTTTACTGATGAACAGACAGACAGAGACCCAGACCCTCAATGATTGTGCTAAACTGCAGTCATATCTACCAATTCTGTGTCCCCAGCAAGAGAATCCGGTAGCATTTCTGCATCGCAGACCTGCACTCTCCAACACAGCAGCCATTGGCCACTGGCGGATCCCAAGCACCCGAAGTGTCATTAGGGCAGCTGTGGACCTGAATTTTTAATTTACACTACATTTTAAAACTGAATCAATGTATTTTTTTCATTAAACACAGCTTAATTGCTTTTATAGGACTAAATTTCACCAAATGGAATTGAAGATAAAGTGTCTAAAGTGAGATGTACTGTAAGTGGCAAATACATGCCAGGTTTTAAAGATGTGGTGTGAAAAAAATATATATTAGTGATTTAAAAATGATTATATGTTTAAATGATAATATTTTTGATGTAGTAGGTTAAACAAGGGGTATCATTAAAATTAATTCATTTCATTTTTTACTTTTTAAAAAAGTATGACTACCAGAATTTATTTTTGAAACCACTTTATCAAGGTATGATTGACATACAAATATCTGTATATATGTAATTAGACAACTAGATGAGTTTACAGATAAGTGTGTACCCATGAAACTATCACCACAATCAAAGCCATAAACTTCCATCACATCCAAGTTTCCTCCCATCCTGCTTTTTAAATATATATATATGTATATATTTTTTTCTTTTGTGGTATGTGTAACAAAAGATCTGCCCTCTTAGTAAAAATTTAAGTACACCCCACAGTATTGCTAACTACGAGCCTTATATTGTGCAGTAGCTCTTCAGAACTTACATCACACCTCCTCCCAGCCCCTGGTAACCGCTGTGATACTCCCTAGTGCTATGAATTTGACTATTTTAGATTTTTCATAAAAGTGGGATCATGCAGTATTTGCCCTTCTGTGTCTGGCTTATTTATCTTAGCATAATGTTCTCCAGCTCCATGAATGTCACAAATACTGTGATTTCCTTCTTTCTCGTGGCTGAATAATATCCCATGTGTGTACAGACCATATTTTCTTTATCCATTCACCCACCGATGGACAATTAGGGTGTCTGCATCTCTTGGCTGTTGTGAATAATGCTGTAATGAACATGGACGTGCAGATGAGTCTTTAAGATCCTGCACTCGATAAGACTGTCATCTGCAGAGATGCATTTGTTTCTTTATGATTTGGATGCCTTTTGTCTCTTTTTCTTGCTTAGTTCTGGCTGGACATCAGTACTGTATGAATAGAAGAGGCATATTTACCTTTGCCATGAGATTTATAATGTTTTCATGTTGCTACCTAATAGATTTTTGTTTCAACATGAAGAACTTGCTTTAGTATTTCTTGTAAGGCAGGTCTAGTAGTGATGAACTCCCTCCGTTTTTGTTTGTCTGGGAAAATCTTTCTCCTTTATTTTTAAAGGAAAGTTTTACCAGGTGTAGTATTCTCAGTTAGCAGTTTTTTGTTTTTTGTTTTTTTTTCCCAGTACTTTGAATATATCATCCCACCCCCTCTTGGTCTGTGAGGTTTCTGCTGAGTAAGCCACTCATAGTCTTATGGGGTTCCCTTAAATATGACAACTTGTTTCTCTCTTGCCGTTTTCAAAATTCTCTCTTTGATATTTGACAATTTAATTATAATGTGTCTCAGTATAGACCTTTTTGAGGTCAACTTATTTGGGGATATTTGGAAATCATGAATATGGATTTCCATTTCCCTCCCTAGATTTGGAAAGTATTCAGTCATTATTTCTTTAAATAAGCTATCTTCTTTATTTCTTCTCTCATCCGGGACTCCAGTTATGCATGTATTGGTTCTTTTGTTGATGTTCTATAAATACCATAGATTTTCTTCACTCTTTTTCATTTTTTTTAACTTCCTCTGACTACTGTGAAATGACCTACCTTTGAGTTCACTGGTTTTTTATTCTGTTCGCTTGAGTCTGATGTTGAAGCTCTATCAAATTTTTCAGTATATTTATTGTAGTCTTCAGTTCCAGGATTTCTGTTTGGTTATTTATGGTTTCTGTGCCTTTGTGGAACTTCTCTTTTTGTTCATACTGTACCATTTCACACTTATCTAATCAGCAAACACTTAAACGTGTCATAATACCAAGGTTTCCCCAAAGGACGTGGAGGAAGGAGAAGCTCACATACTGTGGGGGGAGGGGTAACCCGATGCAGGCAGTACCACAGACCCAGGAGCAACCTGGCCTGACAGCAGTCCCATCCACACAGTGACCCTAAAGCCCGCCCTGCCCTCCTTTGAACCAACAGCCCAGCCCTCCTACACACAGATCCCACCCATGGACCATGGCTGTGGGCCCACCCACCGACCCCACCAACCAACTCTCCCAGAATCTCTGATCAGGGTGACTGGTGAAGGTCTTTTCTCTCCCAAAACCATTTGGTAAAGACTGGAAGATGTGATTGCTTCTTTACATGCAGATAGCAATGCAAAGCTGTAAGGATTATGAAAAATCTGGTAAACATAAGACCAAAGGAACCTAATAAAGGCCCAATAACTGACCCTAAGGAAACAGAGATCTATGAACTGCCTTTTGATAGGAATGTCCTCCTGACATCAGAACATACTGTTGATTTTTCATGACTGCCCAGGCACAGCCTCCAGTAAAGCTTAACTTGACATCAATACATTGAATTTGACCGCTGTCTTCTTTGGGTCTATTCTGTATGTAAATACACTATCATCATTCAGTGTAATCTTACTATACAGAAGCCCACACTGTTCGTCTCACTCCAGCAGACTTTAAATGCCTTTCGGATATGACCAATGTTGCATTCAGCTTTTTGACCTCAAGCACCAAGCAGAATGCCAGTAACACACTGGGTCTTCTATAGATCCTTGCTCATTGAATGAATGAATGAATGAATGAATGGAGATTCAAAGGTGAGATCTTTCCTAATAATATTTTTCTCATTCACAAAATGTAAAAAGTTAGGGGCACGCTCAGTTCCTCTATGACTTAGCATGGGGTGACCTGACTGAACATGGCAAGATCCATCTCCTCCACGCCTTTGCCATAATACTCTGTTGCAAGCACTTAAGTTAATTGGGAATATGCTGTTTTAGGAACCATTGTCATTCAGAGATGTGGCTGTGGGCTTCACCCGTAAGGAGTGGCAGCAGCTGAACCCTATGCAGAGGACCCTGTACCGGGATGTGATGCTGGAGAACTATAGCCACCTGGTCTCAGTGGGTGAGGAAGCCCTCTAATGTCCCCCAATCATGTCTGAGCTCCTTTCTTTTCTCAGCTACATAAAATCTCTTAAGTACTAAAAGTATTTGGCCTTGGGTTTCAGTTGTCAAAGAGTCTTGCTCTCATCTCACCTGCATTATATGTTTTCTGAATTTACTTCCCAAGCAAAATATCTGTTCTTGGCCAAAATGTAAATGTTTATTGTGTGGCCTGAAACGTCTGCTTCCTTATATGGCTCAGATGGCTCAGCATAAATCCTGTAACTATTTTTCATGAACAGGGTGCCAAGTCACCAAACCAGCCGTGATCTCCAGGTTGGAGCAGGGGCAAGAACCATGGGTGGAGGAAGAAGAAATCCTTGGATGGGGCTTTCCAGGTGAGAGAGAAGCAGCTTGCAGGGGGACCGTGGACATAACATTTCCAGGAGGTTACAAAGCAGAACCTTGGATTTTTTTTTGTTTTGTTTCAGGCAACTGTTCTTAAAAGCCTTGGACCTTTGCAAGCAGCTGTGGACATTTGGCCTCAGACCTTGAGAGGCCCAAATGATTCCTGCTATCTGCACACATCACACAGCACTACACGATAACTCCCTTTTCCCTGGATTTTGGAGAAAGACATAATCTATATTTATTTATCCTTTTATTCTGCCCTGCCATCTAGAACTTTGCTTGCTCAGTCTTTCTCTAGAATCTTGAGTCTTACACTTTCCCCCATGGTTATGAAAGTCTTTTTCATGCAGTCAGGGATTCATACATTTGCCTTATTCTATAACTCTGTCATTTTGTGCCACTCGTTTTAATTTTAGTTGTTTTTTCTTTCTTTCACTGTGAAATGCCTCAAAAACCTACTTGCTACCCTTGGTGTTACTTTAAGTTCCTCTTCTTTTCACAACTATGTAATATGGCTCTGTGTTTTCTAGTAGGTTATAACTGAAGCTTTTCCCTCATCCCAGTGTAACTCCGTAGGGAGAAGAGTATTTATTTTATTTTTCCTTATTTCCGTGAGACTTACGTGGTGGACATTGGCTCACTCCCTCCTCTTTTTAGTACAAGGATCTTTTATCAGGCATTTGTTCAGGGCTGTTGTTTTAATTGGATACAGACAGGATCACCTAGAGAGCTTTAAAAATAGCCCCTGGCTAGGTTCCAGCCCAGAAAATCTGGATGGGAAAGATCTGTAGGCATTGATTTGATCTCATGGGAAATCAGTAGTGGAGCTCAGGGAATGTAAACATTTCTAAACAAAGGCGCTCCATGGTTGCTTTGGATCTGGGTGCCAGAGGTGAAACAGCAGGTACAGTGTGTTGTTTAAAAGGTAAATGAAGAAAAAAGCCAATGAGGATCTAAAACAAAGGGTGGTGAGTCCGACATTTAAGATGATCAAAATAGGTTCCTCGGTAATGTGGACACCACACCCCTTAGGGCCGTTAATAATGAAGTTAGTGGAGGATGAGGCTGATCTGCAGCCAGGTCCATCAGACATACGGGGAGGGGACACATAAGGATTTGGCTATCGGCTGGATTTGTTATTGAGGAACCATGACTGAAGAAAATGGCCTTCCAAGCCATGAGAGGACAACAGGGAATCTTCCTGGGGGCAAGGATGGCTTGCATTCTGGTCTAGGACACTTACTCTTGTGTTCTCATACTGGATATCACATAGATCTTAGAGGTCCATGTGAGGATAAGTCACTGCAGAATGGACCTCTGGCTCTAACATAGTTCCTTTAACAATAAAGGACTTGCTGCTTTGAGTAAATTAATTTGGTGTGCAAAATGAAGGGGAACTTAAGGTAGGAAGGACATGGAAAATGCAGATTAGTGAAGAGTCTACTTGTAACCCAGGAATAAAGTGAGGGAACTCACACTCGGTTTCACTACTTTTAACCAGAACCCTTTGCTCATACTTCCTAAACCCTTCTCTTGTGATTCCTCCAGAAACCCTTGTCGTTCTCTAGTCCTTGCTAATAGTTCCTAAGTATCCTGCTCTCCTGATGGGGCCTCCTTATGATCCCCTCCCCTTTATCTAGGGTTGCTAGAACTAGTTCTGGCTTGTGATAGCCAGTTGTGCCTGCATCTTCCCAGCTCTGCAGTCAGGACGTCATCTTGGTAGCTTGAAATTGACCATGGTGGAAGAGTGTTTTCACTATGGAAACTGGTAAATGCTACAGACCAGGGCTTTCCCCCCTCCCGGCAAGCTGGTTCATTAGCAGATTAATACCTCGAATCCACTATCCTCCCAGTTTTTCTCTCTTATTCGCTTTGACTTGTGTGCACTTTGTCCTTCTTTCCAATATGCTGTCAAACTTGTGAATAGCAAAGCTACTTCTATTCATTGTCAATGTTTTCTTTTTTTTTATTTCTCTGTTTCTAGTATCATTTTTTTTTTTTTCTTTTTAAAAGCTGAGGGACTAGGACATGTTTGTAACAGGATTATGATCATCCAGTTCTGGGCAGCTAGGTTTGAAACCATAGAGTCAATCCTTCCAAACATTTCTGAAATAATTTAGTGCTATGATGCGATACTGGAAAGATTAACACATTTGTGTCACTTTTTTTTTCCCTAGAAGAAGTTTTGCAAGTTGATACCCAAGTAGATAGACAACAGAAACACCAAGACAAACTTTTGAGGCAAGTTTCATTCCTAGACAGGAAAAAATTGACCAAAAAAGGGCACCATGAATGTAATACAATTGAAAAAAAAAACCGTCAGAACACAAACCTTGTTCCTTTAAGACAACAGGTCCATAAGTGTGACTCATGTGGAACGAGTTTGCAATGTAATCTAGCCGTTAGTCCCAACACATACCTCGCGAGAAGGAGATTTGAGTACGATGGACAGGGGAAATTATTTCTTTATTCTAAACTCGAAACTCCACATTCTGGCACGCATGAATGTAACCAGTGTAGAAAAGCTTTTAGCCACGGGCAAGCCCTTAGTACTGATGGGGGAACCAAAAATGCTGAGAAGGCCCACGAATGTACCAAGTGTGGAGAAAGCTTTTCCTACAAACCAGAACTCATTAGACATCAGAGAGTCCACAGAGGTGAGAGATCCTATGGCTGCGACAAACAGGGGGATGACTTCAGGGAGAGCTGCCTCAATGAACGTCAGGGAAGTCACACAAAAGAAAAACCTGATAGAAACAGCAACTGTGGTAAAACGCTCTCCCAGATGAGAAGGCTCTCCATGCCTGACACAGTGCTTGCTGAAGAGAAACCTTATAAGTGTTCAGAATGTGAGAAAACCTTCTCCCACAAGTCACGTCTCATCGAACATCACAGATCTCACACAGGAGAGAAACCTTATGGCTGCAAGGAATGTGGGAAATCTTTCTCCCGGAAGTCCTGCCTCATCATCCATTATAGAATCCACACAGGAGAGAAGCCTTATGGATGTAGCGAATGTGGGAAAGCCTTCTTCCAGAAGTCACACCTCATCCTCCACCAGAGGACTCACACAGGAGAGAAGCCCTATGAGTGCGGTGAGTGTGGGAAAGCCTTCTCCCAGAACTCATGCCTCATCATACACAAGAGAACTCATATGGGAAAGAAGCCCTATGAATGCTCTGACTGTGGGAAAACCTTCTCCCAGAAGGCAAACCTCATTAGACATCATAGAATCCACACTAGGGAGAAACTGTATGGATAATGTGAGAAGGTTTTTTTCAAGAAGTCACCACACATCTAGGAATGAAAACCTCTGGATATTCTGGATGTGGAAAATCCTTTAGTGAGAAATTTAGGGATTGATCCTGAAGTGATAGTCTACCGATTTAGAGAATTAAAAAGTTTAAAATCTAATGCTAGAAGGGTAATGATGCTCTAGAGTGATATGTTTTTATAGGCTATATTTAATTATAAAGTGTATCTGTAGCTATATTAACTGTGAATATTGAGCTTTGAAGTATGTGAATATATTAAGCAACAGATTTAATAAGTGTCAGAATAATCCCAGAGCTATATAGGGGTTATGTTCCTGAGGATGCTACATAAAAAGAATTTTATTTATTTTTGAACTACATTGGTAATGGAACATAATTGTGAACTTGTAGACATACACACCGTAATATGTAGAGTGTCATCTATCTAGGCTTTCCACACTAAATAATACCCTTCTGTCTTTGTAATATATATTGTAACTGGAACAATATGAATTTGCTATTAAACCAGAAGTCCATAAGTCGTACCACACGTCCTTTTTGTTGTTGTTGTTGTTGTTGTTGTTGTTGTTGTTTTCTGGCAAGTATTACAGTGCCCCCTGGATCTGGAAACCAACAATTTCCTGATATCTCATATCTCTCAATCATCTGATTTATAAGTTATGTTTGTATTAAATGTGTGAAGTTAGGACTACCTTTCCTGGCAATAAAAAACACCTCACTGTAAACAGCTAAAAGTTTTGGATAATAATAGATAAACAACTTTTAGATTCATAATTCGGCTTGCAAGAAAATAAGTGAAGTTTCTAGGCGCCAACTAGGTAAAGGGAACAGAAAACCAGAAATAAAGTTTGTGAGTCGATGCTGTAGCTGGTAGCTGCCGTGTGGGTTTAATTTTGTTTACCCAAAAGCTTGAGTATTAAAGAATATAGGGAGATGAGAAACAAGGTCTTGGGGACACACAAGGCAGAGAGTCGGCACTGAAATAACTCAAATTCAGAAATTTCAAAAATCCATACATATAGAAAAAGGGTGGACTGGAGAAAAATCTGTGCATTTGCACAGGATGCTTGTCTGTCTCTCCCTGAGCTCTGGTGGGAAAACGTTTACCCCAGTGAATTGTAAGCCCTAACCTACACCTCATGAGTTAGAATTTTGGATTTGCTTTTTCATGTCGTAGTTGAAAAACTGCACAATGGACATAGAAATTTGTTCTGGTCTTTGAAACAACATACAGAAGCAAACAATATTTTTTGGAGGAAGACACAATCAATCCATGTTTGTCAGGATTCCGACAGGTAAAACCCAAGATGATTCATAATGCAAAATTACAAAATGTGAGGAACCAATACCAAAAGTCAACAGCCATTTTAACAAACTAACACCAAGTAATTTAGGTACTATAAAAACTGGAAATTCTATAAAAATAACTATCTTTAAAAATGATTTAAAAAAAATATGAAAGCAAGGCACAAAGAAAGATAGGAACCACGGAGTGTCTTGAAATGAAAAATATAATCACTGAAATTTAAAACAACGTTAAGTTACATGTCAAACAGTATTTTATACTCAGCTGAGGAGAAACCAAACAGTAAGACAGAGCTAAGCAAATTCATAGACTTCAGTGTATAGAGAGGTGGAAATAGGAAGGAATGGATGGGAGACATTAAAAAGACGAGCAAACAGGAGTTCTTGAAAGACAAAATAGAGAACATGGAAGAAGAGTAAATATTCATATAATGGCTCAGACTTGACAAAAGACACGAGTTAACAAATTTGAGCAGCACAGCTGAAGAAATGAAAATAAATTCTCATCTAGGCGTTCACAGTGTCCACTTTGGCCAAGCCACGCCGCGGTACTGCGGACTCGCATCCATTTTGCCTAGCCCAGCGGTCTGCAGGGACCCTAAACTGACACTAGCATCTCGCAAGCGCACGCCCTATAGGGCAGCCGCAGTCACAAGCAAATGCCACTCTCTGTTGTGGCTTCCCCAGCAGCCCTTGTCATCGACCCTCTCCCCTGCCTCCCAGCGCTGGCCTGTCTCATGCGCCCCTAAGCTAATAGAGAGCCCCAAGACCACGCTCCTTTGGTTTGAATTGATCAATCAAACCCTAGCCCGGGAACCCCAAAGCACTCCACTCAGGGACCCTAATAAAAACCTGGGCCCCAGGTCCTACCTTTCTCCAGAGTCTGCTCTCGACCTTGATCTCCTGGGGGCGACGGGAGGGGGCCCTCCAGGCCTGTGAGTGATCTGTTGCGGTCTGTTGCCGAAGCAGCTCACCATCCGGCGTCCCTGCCCTCCGCTCGATGTGTGTTAATTTAACCAAGTCCTAACAACTGACGGCAGGAACAGGATGGTCGTGCTTGCAATTGGCCACAGCGAAAGCCTTTTAGCTGCAAATGGCTGGCTGGCTGGCTCCCCAGGTGGGTGGGTGGGTCTATCCCGGGGTCGCACCACCTGTTGGCCTTGGCGGGCGCCGCTTTGCGCTGCACGTGCTGCCGTCTTCCTACCCGCGTGCCAGCTCCCAAAGAAGCACCAGAGTCCTCGGAGGTATTCTGAGTCCCACCCCTGGCGCATGGTGTCGCAAGATCTAATGGCCCGATACAAACAGCCTGAGCACCTGGTCCCAGCGCCACCTGTGAGACCCAAGGAAGTTAGCAAGCCTCGTTGACAGTAAAGTGCCTTGGGAACCGCCTGGGCGCTTCTCAGCGCCTGGCGCACCAACGCCCGGAAGCGCCGCTTCTGCGCTCCCTCGGGGGCTGCTAGTGCGGGCGACTGAGACACCCTGGAATGGAAAGCGGCCACCTACAAGTTCAGCCGCAAGGGACATCCAGCACAGATCTTTCCGATAGGAATCCCTAAGGTCAAATCAGTGGCGGGTAGTAGAGAGTTTGGAACTACAACTCGAAAGTGTATTGTGTATTTGAAAGGTGCCAAGAGAGTAGATCTTAAAGCTCTCATTCCAAGAAAAAACAATTGTAACTATATGAGATGAGATAACTAGACTGACCGTGGTGATCATTTTGCCATCTATGCAAATACTGAAGCATGATGTTGTATGCCTGAAACTAATATAATGTCATATGTAGGTTATTTCTCAATAAATTTTAAAAAAGAAAGAAAGAAAGAAAGAAAGAAAGAAAGAAAGAAAGAAAGAAAGAAAGAAAGAAAAATAAAAATTGAAATTGAAGCTATGCGGCTCAAAAACATGTTTAAAATATTTTAAGACTTTGTGTAGCAGGAGGGAGAAAGAAAGAGGCCAAATGGCTGTTGAGGTTTTAATACTGGCTCTGAGCCACAGACGTGTAGCCACTTAGACGCATTCCCAAAGACCCAAAATGAGTAACACTTAAAGGCATCCCAGGACCTTTGTTCAATATCCAGACCACTTACCCCAAGGAGCTCCCCACCCCTGCTGCCAGCTCGTCAAGTGCACATGGCCTCCTCGGTCGTGACTGTTACTGTTACTGTTACCCTCATCGTGAACAACCTGGTTAGGATGTTGCTGGTAGACCCCTTAGGCCTAACCCTGTCTCAGGAGATGCACAGAACAAAGCAGCCACCTGCTGAGCACCAGGTGCTGGCAAGCCCTGTTAAGAATAGCATCCCTAAGACTCTCTGGAGGAGAAGACTTCCTCATACATGTGGGATTTGAGGGGGAGGAATGGGGGAGTCCAATGATTCATAGCGAGAGCTTCCCGTGGGCATCAGATCCCTGAGTGCCCACCTCAGGGAGGAGCGGAAGGCAGGGACAGAGACGGTATGGACAGAGGCCTCCTTTCACGAGACTTCCGGGGCAGATAATAGGCCCACTCTTGGCATCCCATGCAGCTAGCACGATTATAATGCTTCCCAGGCTCCAAACCAGCCTCCGTGGATGCGTCGTTTCTCCCACTAAGAGGCCGAGTAGGCAGAACTTACCGGCGCTGACTCTGCCTCCAAGACTTAGCTCCTGAATGGACCGTTCAGGGGATGTTTTTAAGAAAAGTTCCCTCCCACAGTATCTGAAACTCTGGCCATGGGGTACAATCAGGGCTCTCAAGTTTTCTGAATGCAGTTATTATGTTAAATGACCAATCTACTGCTTCCAGAGCTCCTTGTGGGAAAGCTGGACCCAGGCGTCACCAGCCGGGGTTTTCACGGCATACTCTGAGGCTCTGAAGAGGATTCAATCTTCTTGATCCTTGCCCTGGATAGGACTCAAGAGCTGTGTGTCCCCAGCCCTGTAGCCAATATGTCAGACCCCAAAACAACCCCAAGCTCATCTATGGTGTATTTCTCTGTCAACTATGTATTAAGAACTGTCAAGGTCATGGATTTTGAAACAAAAGAATAAGATCTGAGATCTGGCTTTAAAGATCTCACAGTCTAGTTGTGTTTTGGGGAGAGTGAGTGGGATGCGAAGTAGATGCTAAAATGATATTTTGGACAATAGTTGTAACTGAGAGGAGGAGGGAAAGGGTGTTGTCTTGGGCCGTTCAGGCTGCTATGTCAAAATACAGATATTTTTAAGCCACAGACTGAGTGGCTTAAAAATAATAGAAAATTTTTTCTCATAGTTCTGGAGGCTGGAAGTCCAAGATCAAGGCCAAAAGATTCAGTGTCTGGTGAACATCTGCTTCCCGACTCCCAGACGGCTGTCGTCTCACTGTGTCCCAACGTGGCTGAAAGGCAAGGGAGCGCTCTGGGGTCCCCTTTATAAGGGCACTAATTGCATTCATGAGGGCTCCAGCCTCGTGGCTTCATCACCCCCAGAAGCCACGCCTCCTGATAGCATCACACTGGAGGTCAGGCTCAATGTATGAATTTAGGGATGACACAAACCTTCAGTCTCTAGCAGATGTGGTATTTAGGCAGATCCCTGAATAATACAAGGATTTTTGTAAGTGGAAATTGCATACCTGGGGCAAAAAGCAGCGTGAGCAAAGGCATGACAATTATGAAGGCTTGCCTTACTTCGTGAACACCTCGAGTCAGCTGGAGTTTATTTTCCTTACAGTGAAGTGCACAAATCTTAAGTGTACATCTCGATGAAGTTATACACACATAAAAACCATGTAATCACTACTCAAATCAAGACACAGAACATTTCCAGTGCCTGGCCGATCTCCGTGTGCCCTCTGTGGTTCAAATCCTTCCCCAGGAATCACTATCATGACACCAGCCACCATAGTTTGTTGTGGGTTTTTATTTAAATGGAAACATACAGTATGCACTCTTGGTGTATTACTTCTTGTACTCAGTATTATGTCTCTATTGTGCTTACCTTCTGCTGGTAACAGTGGATCATTCCTCTTCATTGCTGTGTAGTATTCCACTGCATGACTATGCCATGTGATATCTATATCTACCATGTTCACAAACATTTTTGGATTCTTTTCAGTTTTTGACTATTGTGCAATAGTACTCATTTCTCTTCATAGACACTTAGAGTTTAGATCAGTGGTTCTCAACCAGTGATGATTTTGCCCCCCAGGGGATTTTTGGCAATGTCTGGTGACATTTTTGATGATCACAACTTCCAGGTGGTGCACGCTACTACCATCTAGTGGGTAGAGACAAGGGGTGCTGCTGGACACCCCACACAGTCCAGGACTTCCTCCCGCAGCGGAAAACTATCCAGCTCAAAATGTCAATAGAAGCAGAGGAACTGGGCTGGAATCCGATTTTGGAGTCCTTGTAAACCCTACTCAGGTTATGTCCAGGCGACCTTGGGGAGCCATAGATGGCTCTGGAATGGTGAGGTCCATGGGGGCGGGCGATTTCAGGAAAGGCAGTATTAGTTAGGGGCCATCGACCTGGCCAATGGTCCCTGGTGTCCCGTGGCCGACCACCCGTTGCAGTGCGCCCTGCATGTCCCGATTCCTCAGTGTGTAGATGGCTGGGTACAGCAGGGGCGTGAGGTTGATGTAGATGAGGGACACGAGCTTGTCCTCCTCGAGGGAGCGGCTGCTCAGGGGTCTGGCGTACATGGCCGTGGCACAGCCATAGTGGAGCACAGCCACAGTGAGATGCGACGCCACCGTGTGGAAGGCCTTGCGGCGGCCTGCGGCCCCACCGACTCCCAAGATGACCACCAGCACCCTGGTATAGGAGAGCAGGATCAGGGCCAGAGGCAGCACCAGCAGCAGCAGGCAGGCCGCCAGCAGGACATGCTCCTGCAGGTCACGGTTTCCACAGGCCAACACCAACACTGCCGGGAGGTCACAGAAGACGTGGTTGACCAAGCCCCCGTGGCAGAAGGGCAGCTGGAATATGGCCGTGGTGAGGCCTAAGGCCAGGAGAGAGCCCCCCGCACAGCAGGAGGCGAGAAGGCACCAGCAGAGCCCTGTGGTCATGAGCTGAGGGTAGTAGAGAGGGCGGCAGATGGCCAGGTAGCGGTCCAGGGCCATGGCGGCCAGCAGCAGGCACTCAGAGCCTCCCAGCGCCACAAATAGGCCCATCTGGGCAGCACAGGTGGAGAGGGCCAAGGCCTGGCCCCCGGGAGGCAGGAGGAAGCCAGCAAGCATGCGTGGAGTCAGCACCAGTGTGTAGGCCGCCTCCACGGCAGACAGGGCCCCCAGAAAGAAGTACATGGGAGTGTGCAGGGCGGGGTCCACGACGGCCAGGCCCAGGATGAGCAGGTTCCCTGCCAGTGTGGCCAGATAGAGTGGCAGGAGGAGGGCGAAGAGCAGCACCCGCAACCACTGGGGCCACCCGGAGAAGCCCAGGATGACGAACTCCTGTGGGGAGGTCCAGTTTGACTCAGACCAATAACTCATGTTGGGACCTGGGGGAGGACAGGTGTGCAGGCTGGAGAGGATGGTCACCGTGACACACCCTTCCCAGAAAATACATGTCCTTTGCCTCTACTGGGCTTGGAACCCTCCACCCAGCCTTCTAGGGGGCCACCCCTTGCTTCTCACACCGCCGCTCTCCTCCCCTGGGGACTCGGGGTCTTCTCCCCAATCCAAGACTTTCCGCCCCTCCTTTCCTGCAGTCCCGTGTCCTCCGGGCCTTCGGAGGGCCCGAGCCACTGCCCACTCTCCCTTCTGTGCTCCGTGATCTTCCCAGCGCCCAGGTGTCTTCCTCACACCTGTCCACGCACCCTCCAGTTCCTCCAGCGTTCTGAATCCCACACTATCCACACCTGCGAGCCAGGTGACCTGTGCCCAGCCCGCAGCGATGGGGACGAGGGCTGACCACCTAGGCAGAAAACCACTTAAGGATTCCAATTTCTACCTCTTTGCTGAGTGGGCTGGCTCTGAGTGATAGGGACAGTCACTCTTGCAGACAAAGCCACAGAGATTAGGGGCTTGAGCATGTTGGAAGCTCCTGTTCACAGAGGCCGTCTCGCTCCCCCGATGAGCACCACTCCTGGAGGTTCGCCTCCCCACTCTTTGCTGGTAGACCCTGTGTACTTCCCTCCTCACCTGCCCCGAGCTTTTTTTTCTGGATTATTTACATGTTCTGTGTCCTCCCCTTAGCTGAATTAAGGACAAACCCGTGGCAATCCTGGGCCTGTCATTTCTCTCTGATTCAGTTGTAGGGAAAAACAAAACACAACAAAAACAAAAACGACAGAGGGAGATGGTCCAGCTGGCCCACGTTTGATGAGCAGCCTTCATGAGTGATAGCATCCACTCCCACGGCTCAAGCTCTGATGATAAACCCTAAAGCTAAAGACCCACCCCCTTCTCCTAGCTCAGACCCTGAGATTTCCACTAACTTGTCTCACCAACACTTCTAGTTCAATCTGTCCCCCAACTAAATAAATACATTATTTCTAAACCCCGAACCCCTCCTTTTGTGAATGGAGTCAGCCCAGAGCAAAACTAAAAATCAGGAAGTCGCCTCAGATGGAGGCCCTTTCCTGTACCGTCAAGGACAGCTGGCCACCACGTCCTGGCCGAAACACCTCGGACCCCAGAGGTTCTTCTCCTTCCTCTTTCCTGAATGATTATGACAGTTTCTAATGGGTCCTCCAGGCTGCTCCCTTCCAATCAGTTTTTTGCAGCACCAACCCGAAGGACCCTTTTAAACTAGACCCCAGTTCTGTGCTTATCTCCCTTCCGTACCTTGGGAATTAAGTCCAAAGGCTTCAGCTCAGAACCCACGTCCTTCAGCCCTTCACATGTGACTTCCAGCTTCATCTCCTGCTATTTGTTATCACAACAAAGCGAGTCTGAGTGAGTGACCCACCTGCCCTGAGCACACCCTATCCCCATTTCCTGGGACCACCTGGGGTCCTCCCATCACCTGGAAAAGCCGGGAAAGCTCTGTTCATCCTCCAAGGCAGAATTCGCGCACTGCATCCTGGGTAAACGCTCCTGTCCCTCGGGCAGGTTGGGTGTCCTCTAATTTCACAGCTGTTGTGTCAACTCCGCTAAATTCAGTCTCCTGGAATCAAAGATTTGGGTCATATTTGTTGTTTGCTGAATTATTGTAAGGGAAGGCATTAGTTACTCAATCCTCATTTCTCCCAAATATACGCCTCCTCTCAGTGTCCCTATTATGTCCCTAACCTGGATTTCGGTCCCTGGAATCTCAGAGAGTCAGAGAACTCACCCCTTTACAACAACCGATTGCCCCAAGCCCTCTCCGAAAATGACCCCTCAGTTTTACCTTTAATCTCCGGTGGGGTCGATGCAATCAATCATCTTCAAGGTCAGTGCCCCATGACAGAAAAAAAAACTACCGGAATCACATTTGTCTCCTCCCCTAGCCATCAAAGGTCAATAGTCCTTCCTTCCTCTTACCTCACTCGACTAAGAGACACATGCTTCTCCTTCTCTTCTTTCTCTTCATACTCCCCATTCCTTAAAACTTTGCTTCTTTAACCTGCCCCAAGCTCACCTTTCCTAAGGAGACTTACCTGGCTAGGTGAAATCACTGCTCCAGGCACCTACATATGTAACATAGTGATGGCCATCAAAGCCCACCAAACTGGATCGGACTGGCGTTGACGCTGACGTTGCTATTCCAACATCATATGAGCTATTCCTTCATATTTCACCAACGGTTCCTCTCCTCGCGGGAGGCTGCTAGTGCACTGAGGTCATGTTTATAGAGCAAAGACCAACAGCCACTGTGCTATGAACCATGAAACCACTCTTGACCGCCTACTGTGTGATGGTGAACTGGTCATGATGTACCAGAGCCCATTTCCTCACCTGCAAGGTAAGAGGGTGGAACCAGATGATTTTTAAAGTTTCTTCCACTTCTGATATTTTATGGTTCGATCGAAATTGTGTTTGTGGTTATGCTTTTATCCCCAAGGTAAATGTTTCATATTTCAATGTTTCAAAAGCCCATAAAGAAGTCTGAAGAAATGAGTTTAATTTACAGTACTAACTAGATCAGTTAGAGAGATGTTAGGTTAGGCATGACATAGTCAGTGTAAATTGGTGGATCTTAGAAGGGGCTTCAAGCAGGGTAAATAGCAAAACAGCTCTTTCTGGAGATGCCAGTGTTTTTGTGTACATGTCCACTTGCACAGGTGTGTGCAGTGTGCAGTACATTGTGGGATGCACTCTGCCCCATCATCCGACTCGGTGGCCTCAGGTAACGGGGAGGTCTAGGGGCTGAGCCAGGAGGGTTAGTTTCTAGTCTAGTCTGGGATGTTGCCCAAGCCATATTTTTCTCTGGGTCTCAGATTCCTCATCTGTCCCCCTGGATGTGGGACGCAGGCTCTGCAGCCCCTGATGCCCCAAGATCTAAATGTCCAGTTCTCCAAAAGCAGGAGCCTGTCCTTTGTTCCTCATGGAGAGAGGATGGCACAGAGGCACAAACAGGCTTCTGGTCCACACGCCTGGGCTTTCATCCGCGGTCTTTGCTGACCTCCCGACCTTAGAGAGGGTTTCCAACCTTTTGAAGCCCCAGCAGCCTCCTCAACCCCATGGAACCATTCGAGTGACAGATTGAAATGATGCTCAGAAGGCGCCTGGCACAGCAGTGCCTGCGCGTAGGAAGTACTAGCGAACGAAAAACACGTGTGTGTCAAGACATACTCAGCCCTTTGCTTTGCTTCCTGCTCCCTGTGTATTGATTACATTGCACCCTGGCTGGCCACCTCTGGATGGAAGAGTTTTCTGGAGAGACCAGATAACTGGTGGGAGGGAGAAGAAAACGCCAGACCAGTATATTCACCGTTCCCACCCCTTGGACTCCGAAACCCAGAGTGCCTTTAACTTTCCAGGCTTTCTGGTCCCCTACCCCTCCTCCCAGCTCTAATACCATGGTCTCCTGGAAAATTGCCCAGAGGCATGGCCATTGCCTCCAACTTACCCTTCACTGGCAATACCCATGGGAGTGAGGAAGCAGAATCAAAACAACGGCCACCACTGCCGTCACTATTAACTGCCGTTTGTTGAGCCCCGATGATGTGCAGCATGCTCTAAGCACTCTGCATGCACAATATTGTTTTACCTTTGCAAGACTGCTATGAGGTAGTGGGCATTATTATTATTATCATCATCATTAGTTTACCAATGAAGAAGCTGAGACTTAGTTAGAGTGGCCTGTTAAAGGGGTCCCCTGCGTCTCCCTCGGTTGAGATTTGTCCCCAGGTCTGACTGACTTCCTAGTCTGTGCTCTTACATAGGAGGAGTCCACTTACTCTCTTATCTGTTGGTCTTTCCCCACCCAAATGTGGGGAAAATGGAAAGGAACTGAAGGAGGAGAACGAAGTAGACTTAGAGGCAAAGAGGTACAGAAACAGAATGAGGTGAACGACCGGAAACAGGCTGAGAGGCACCCGCTGAGGCCAGTGGCAGACAGACTGGGTGAAGACGTGCACTGTTGGCAGAGCGTGCCCAGCCCAGTGCTTCACCAAGCTCAGAGCTAACAGACTTGGGCAGAAAGGAGAGACAGAGATAGAGAGGCAGAGACAAAAAGAGAGACAAACAGAGAGACAAAGACAGAGAGACAAACAGAGAGAGATAGAGAGCAAGAGAGACAGAGTGACAGGCATATGAACAGACAAAGAGCTAGGAGAAACTTCATGTCCTCCAGCCTTCTGGACCACAGATCTGCTCCTCACAGGATTTCCTCTCCAGCAAATGTGGGTTCCAGCTGAGGAATTCCAGCAGGTACTCTGCCCTCAGCCCCTGGCACCCACACCCCACAGGAGCCATCTTCCATGGCATCCATGGAAATTCATTTAAAGGAAACATTCAGACTCAGGATCATCAGACCCTAATTCCAGCCTGAATTAAATCCTCAGCTCCTCAGGCCCACTGCCCACCGTCCTGGGGCGGGGGAGGGGGGGAGTGGTGAATATGTCCTAACAGTGACTCCTGGGAGAGGGAGAGATCCAGTCTGGGTTGAGAAGGTGCCTTGAATTCTGGTTAGAAGTGCAAGCTCTAACCATCTTAATATGGACACATTATACCTCTTTGGTCCCACCCTCACCATCTTCTGCCTCACTCCCTATTTGCAAGCCACACAGCTACCTGCATGTGCCACCATCATTCATTTCTCCCTGACCTAACTTCTCCACATCCTTTCCCCACCTGGAAATCTATTCATTCTTCAAGGCCCAGATAGAATAGGAGCTCCTCTGTGAATAAAAATAATAAAGTGGCAGAGTAGACTGTAGAAGGATTTTATAGAAAATGGGGAGCGGACAGACCCCGCTACATCATCCTCTTTCTTCTCCCATGATCTTCCAACTTCAGTTCCCAGGGACTCTCAGAAAGAGAAGAGTTACTTAATAGGTTTCCCAGGGCCCACTTAAGAGTCTGGCTTCATCCGAAGCCCCAGGGCCTCATTATTGATCTTCTCCCCCGACTGTGGTGCCTAAGGAGTGTGAGGCCTCAGAAGGCTGGAGTTTGGAGGGATGAGAGAGGGGAGGACTTGAGAAATGTAAACTGGGCTCTCCTGGGAGAGTCTGAAACTTCTGGGCCAAGGGGACCGGTGGCCACCTCCCTGCAGTGATGAAAAGACTACCTGAAGCTGGAGCTGGGAGTAAATTTCAACCCAGGGGAATGAGTGGCCCAACATAGGCTGGAAGACAGCTCCCTGGAGAGAGGAAAGTTATTGCTGTCTCCACATTTTTCCAAAGTTTGAACCAAGGTGTGGCCAGGAGACTGAAGATCTCAGAATGAATTGACTGGTGTAGTTGATGGGGGTAGAACTCTTCATCTACATCATCATCATCACCATCACAACAACCACCACAACCACTACCACCACCATCATCATCATCATCACCATCACCATCATCACCACCATCACCAATACTACCACCACCATCACCATCATCATCACCACCACCATCATCATCACCATCACCAATACTACCACCACCACCATCATCATAATCATCGCCATCACCACCACCACCATCACCACCAATATCATCACCATCATCATCACCACCACCATCATCATCATTACTGGAAAATACGCCAAAGTGCTGAACAATAAAACCCAACAACAGACTTCTTGTGTTCTCACTGCCCATTTGCAGAGAAAATGATAGTGTTGCAGAATATAATCTTGTATCCTGCTGTTCCCGTTCAATAGTGAATTATACACATTTTCCATGTGATACATAGTCTCCTCAATTGCCTATTTCAAGTGTTATTTTTTAAATATGAAATTCCTGGTTCAAAATTCAAAGGGTACAAAAGTTTAGCCTAGCCCAAGAACCCTGCCTCCACAGTCACCCAGAAGCAACAGCTTTTATCAGGTTCGTATTTCTCCTCACGATGATATTCTAGGTATATACAGGATAGTATGCACATGTATTCGTTATTTGCTATTTTTAATGGGCAGAATATTAGCAGCAGCCCATAATTATTATGCATATGTCTTCTTTCACTTAGCAGTATATCTTGGAAACCATTCTACATTGGTCTATTTTTAGTTTATTTAACCAACATTTATGTAGTGTTTACTATCTACCAGACACTATTCTAAGGTGATACAAAAACATTAGTCCATTTAATCTTCACAATAATCCTTCTGTGTAGGTACTATTATCACCAGAAGGCATAAAGATGTGGCATGACTTGCCCATGGTCACACAGCTGAGATGGTAGTGTGCCCATGCTTTCAACCACTCTACTGTACAGTCCCTGACAACTTCATTGTCTCAGTGCAGCGAAGTGTGCCCTTATTCTTCATCATGTCACATCACATCCCATCATACGTAGGTGCTGTCATTGACTTGACAAGTCCCTGTTGAAGGACATTGAGATGATTTCTGATCTTTGGCTCTTACAATCAGTACTGCAATAAATATCCATGTCCCTGCATTTTTTGGGCATGTGTACAATTAGTATGCCAAAGGGTCTATTCATTGAAATTTTTCTTAGTTATTTTATTAGTTGTTCATCTGTTACTCTCCATAGTTATTATAGAATTTTGTGTTCCCATTTGGAATATATGAAAATACCTGTTTCTCCACACCTTCGCCAATACAGTAGTAAGATTGTTTTGTCATTGATGATTGGATAGGAATGCGATCTCAGTAAAATTTTAATTTGTGTTTCTCTATAAGTGAAGCTGAACTTTTCATATTTTTAAAAGATGCTTACATTTTTTTTTGCACTGATTATTCATACTCTTTCTCATTTTTATTTGCCTTTGGCTCTTTTTCTTGTTGATTATAAGTAGTTTTTAATTTCCTTGTTTGATATTTGTCTTCTGATGTTGTTTATAGTGGGTTTTGCCATGGAGAAATTTTAAGTTTCAGTGTAGTCAGACATAATTTTTTTTTAGAGTTTTTGGTTTGCACATTATACTTGAAAGACCATCCATACTCTAAATAAAAAAATATCGCCTATGTTTTCTTCTTAAACACTTATGGTTTGTTTGTTTGTTTGTTTATTACCAATTAAATGCTTAATCCATATGTAATTTATTCTGTAAGATGTGGGGTAGGAATCTAATTTTATTTTTACCATGTCATCATTTAAAAAATAAACATTATAATTTACATATAATAGACTTACAGAAGTGCACAAAATAATGGTGCACTTGGATGAAATTTCACAAAGTGAAAACATAGAATATTACTAGAACCCCAGAAATCCTCTTCATTCCCCCCCGCCCACCACCACCACCATTGCCCTCCTTCTTCCCTAAAGGAAAATAATATTGTGTGTTAGCACCGTGCATCAGTTTGGTTTTGTTTTTGAACTCCAGAGTACATATTCTGTTGTGTCTGGTGTGACAACCCCTTTCTGGAAACATGAGGCGTAGGAGACAAGTGCTGCCCATGGCATAAGATTTTTCCAGATCCCAATTTATCCATTTGTGTTGAAAATCACTTTGGGAAATAAAAATAACCGAATCTTTGTCACCTTGTTCTCAGTTAAGTGAGTAGCACGCATCCCAAGGATAGTCGATGGGAACGGATGTAGAGCAAATAGGAACGGGTTAGTGGAAAACAGCACAGAGACATTGAAGAGCTGCTTGCCAATGACCTAGGAGTCATGGGCCGTGGGGACCAGCGGGTTCAGGGGACAGGGAAGCGGAAGGGATCTGAAGCCTCCATTCTCTTAAGGTGACCTTAGCCCCACAGAGGGGGCATCCATCTCCACAGGAAAATCAGTGGAGAGAGGGAAACCCCACCTCCCCGTGGGTCTCGAGAGGGATGAATCCACCCCATTCCAAGGGACTCTCTCAAGGCGACAGCCAGAACTTCAGGGGACCATGTTCTGAAGTCTTTATGACAAGATTTCAGGAGACCAGACCCACTGTGCCAGCTTCTCCTGGACTGGGAAGCTTTGGCTCAAGATGACCTTCATCGTGACCTCTCGCAGTGACTGCTCTAAGGTAAATTTTACACAGCTGGAGAATGGTTGGTGGGGGGCGTCTCACCACGTGCATGTCTAACTCTCCACGAAACCCTTTGAAAACTAAATGTGAGCCACCCTCCCGCCTCAGGAGCTCGTGAAAAGAATTAGGTCGAAGTAAAGAAATTGTATTTAGTTGGCCAGGAGTTGGGGGCCGGTGGCAAAAGGAAACAGCACAGCTGGCCTTAAGAAAGAACTTTATTTCTAAATGGAGCTGGGGCAGGGGTCTGGTGAGGGTACATGTCTGTCCCCTGCCAGTACTCTAATGCCCACCCCCAGCCATTGTGGTTGATGCTGAGCCTGGGGAGGGACAAGAAGTGGGTCTTAGGGATGGGCGTTTGGGGCAGGGGAGGCTCCAGGTCCCCCTGCCTCCAGGCCCTCTTGAGGAGCCTGTCGCAGATGGCCTGTAGCCACGGATGCTTCTCACGGAGCCACAGGCCTGACTCCCAGGCTTCCGGGCTGCGCTGCCATGGCAGCCACCTCATGACCCAGGAGGACAGCCAGAATTTGGGACTGGATCTGCAGCCGTCCACACCGCTTTGTCTCCTCCACTTTGGGCACCTGGTGGAGAACGAGTAGGGCTACAGGAGGGGCTTCCTGGTGCGAGCTGCTCCTCAGCCAGCACCCCTGGTCCTCTGGGGTGTGGCAGTTCTGGGGAGATGCTGAAGCCCCATAGCAGGTCCGGGGGAGAAGGGGCTCGCAGGAGGTGGTCCAGACGTTGGCTGTCCTTCCCACAAGCTTCCCTCTCCAGCCTCTGACTTTCAGGGCCGAATGAGTCCATCTCCCCCACCTGCCCCCAGTTTTTGTCTGGGTTCCTGCCTTCTCTATTCCATCCCCTCACCTGTCCTGCTGTATTTCTCTCTCGGTCCCGCCGGCCCCCTCCCTGTCTCGTCTTTCCCTTCCTCTGGGTCCCTCTGACTTCCTCTCTCGCTGTCTGCCCCCAGCCCTCCTGTCTGTCCTCCTCCTCCCTCCCCCACCCCAACCTCCAACAATAGGCGGTTGCAACCTAGGCTCTGCAGATTGTCCTGGACTTTGGCATCTAGGATGGGGGCAGCAGCAGCGGTGGGGACGGGGTTGACAGGGAGCAGCAGCAGCAGCAGCAGGACCAGCGGGCGCCACATGTCTCGGCAGGCAGGGCTGCTGGGAGGGGGCCGGGGGTGGACAGGTGCACCGTCAGAGGCCCCGCCCCTGGTCAGGGCACCTCTTGCCACCCCGCCCAACCCACTACTCTCCTCTTCCGGCCCCTCCTCCCCCTTCCGTGTGCCAGGCCCACCGCCCCAGATGCCAGCCCCTTACTCCCAGGACTCAGCCCGTTTTCACCTGCCCACAGCGCGGTCACCAGACTCCGGCTCCCCAAAGACTGTTAGATGCAGACCGTTGCCCGAAGGGCCCCTGGAGCTCTGGAGACCTACTCGAGCCCAAGCCCCGCCCCCACTGCTGGCCACGCCCCGCCTCGAGCCCCGCCCCGTCACACCTCACAGACCCTCCACGATGGCCACGCCCACTTTGCCTACACCTCTAATCAGAGCAAGTCTCCAAGGACTTGCCACACCCCTAAGCCAGAACCAAGCCTCTATTTGTTGAGCAAGTCCCTGGAGACTTACCTGCCTTGTCCCTCTTCCCAGATCCTGAATTGAGGCCCCGGAAGTGGTCCCAGAGCCCCTGAGTTTGGGGCTTCTCATGTGTCATGATCTTGAAGCTCCACGCAGCTCTCTCCTGTTGGGCGCTCCGTCCTGTGCTCTCTAGCTCCTTGGCCTCCTGAATTCTCAACTCAGGCGACCACCCCGCCATTGGGGGTGCCCGTCCCTGCACTGCGGTCTGGAAAGTCCCTCCAGGAAGCAATGCTGGGGCAATCACAGGGATCACTTTGTTTCTCTTCTCTCAGGGGTCACTGTCCCTCAGCTGATGTCCAATGTCCATCAATTCAATCATTTTGTCCAGTTAGCTGTACAGATAAATCTGGTTGCTGTTACTCCAAAATAGCTAAAAGTAGAAGGTGAGAAATTATCTTTTGAGTGATTGCCTCTTTATAGGAACTTACAAAATTTTATCTTTAATATTCTTAAATTTTATTTTAAAAGTATGAGTATTTCCATATCTTTCCTTTTTGGAGAACCAACTGTTCTTTATCCGTCACTGCTTTTTTCCATATAAAATTAAGTCACGTTCTCCCTCGCATAGCTTCTTCCGTTCGTTTATGGAGTTTTCCCCACTTCGGAGACTCCTGAGGAAATCTCTACTTCTACCCTTTTTCATGTCACATTTTCTTCTTTCTGAAGCCTCCTGCAAAAGCTCTTTCCTACACAGAATCTCCCAGCTCATTAATTGTGGGCTCACCTAATCTACTGAATCTTTTTTTTCTCATCTGATGCCACATCACCATATTAGGCAGAAAAAAATGTTACCTTGGGAACCGAGGGACAAATCACATGAATCTTTGTTTATATTACATATTTCCCCCTTTTAACTGTTTATTTCTACTTCATGTTACCAATACATTCATTTGAGGGTGTTTCTACAGCACAGGTAGCTCTGTTTTCAGTGCTGAATTCCTGATGTCTTTCTGCCAGAATGTGGTCTCTCCTGGGACTTCCTGCAATCTTGGCTGGAGGAAAGGCCCACCACGCTTTTCAGTATGGGTTTACAGAGGACCCATGTGTCCCAAGACAAAAACGCAGCGAAGCTGGGACCGATGACCCACGTTTGTCCACCTCTCCTGGATAATCATCCTCCAAAAAATTTCTTTTTTCAAGTCGTCACTAAAATGTATCAAATTTCTTCTGTTGTTGCGAAAGCTTAGCTTCGGAGGCATGGTGGAAGGACCCCAGGCTGAACGCCAGCTGTGTCCTCCAGTCCTCAAGCCCACCAGGCCCGGGCGTCCTGGCAGCACTGAGCTGAGCGCTTGCTTGCCTGTCCCACCGAGTGAGCAGGGCCGGCAATGGCTACGTGTGGAGAAAAGAACACATTTTCGAAGTCTGGCTCAGCAGATGCCATGCTCTTTGCACCAGTTTCTTCACTCCTGGATGCCACCAAGACAGCTGTGCTATCTTTCCTCAGGATTTTTGACGTTACTTGCACTCCACACCCTTTGCTCACAAGACAGCAATTCAATGGCAGTTCACCGATTTGACAGAACTACAGGAGTCTGATTTCTCTGATGTGAGGGGGGATTTTTTGGTCATGATTATCACTGTGGAGAGGATTATGTGTTTTGTTGCATTCGTGGCCATCACATCACTTAGTTTGGGGAGTCCTGTGGCACTGTGGTGTCACATGTCCTACATTTTCCCCCTTTGAAGGGCTTAGTTGCTTGAATAACACAACCGGGTATAATCTGGGATGGCATAACAAACACTGGGTGACTTTTTGCCCTCAGGTATAAGTGGCTTCATTCATGTCTTTACCTATTCAGGAGATTTTAGAGAAAAATCGGAAAGTTAACTAATCCCAAATTGAGCGGTAGATATGAGATGGAGGAGTGGGCTGTGTGCAAGGGACTCACAGCCCTGCGTGACCACCTGCATGGTGGCTAGGCCCAGTGGAAAGAACAGGCAGCCAACGTGGGGGACTGCACCCCCAAGTCCCATCCAATTCCCTGATTACCCTGCCCTAGCCAGCAAGGCATTGTAAATCTGTTCACCTTTCAGTGGAGTAGCAGAAAGGTGAAAGAAAATCAAGTACACAAAATCTGCTCCGTCACATGTCATCATTCACCCCTGCTGTGCCATAAGCTTGGCCAGTCCCCACCCCCTCCCAATGCCAAGTGCTTTATTTTTTACGGTGCAAACTCATAGTTAACTGTTTCCTTTATTCACATTTCTGTTGTTAACTGTGTAGATTACATCTGCTGAGAGGATTACCTGAAAACTTTTCAATATAATTTTTCATCAAATCAAACTCACCATTATATTTACTTACCTCAAAGAAAGGTCACCTCTGTGATAGGATAATGGTTAAGATGCACCCCGAATTCGGAAATTTGAAAAACAATTTGTCTGAGAAAACATGAAATGTTTATACACATTAGTTCTTTATTGAAGAGGCAGTTCAGACCAGTTTATATATGCAAAAGGGTAGGATGACAAAATATGCAATGGCCCCATCACCTTTCAAATATTTTACTTAAAATATACATTATATTAAGCTTTAAGGTCACAGTGTAGGAAATGTTAGCAGTTACCATTAAAACTACTATAAAGAGTATTTCCTGCACAGAATTATGCAAAATCTACCATTAATTCCTGTTAGGTAACATATTTATACACACCTAGAAAAATATGGCAAAAGAGTGCTGAGCAACAAAAATGGTAGACATTTGTGATTTCAAAAAAACTTTATGAAAGTATAATATACATGCAGAAAAACACCTTAAGTGCACAGAACACTCAGATATTCAGCACCCAGATTCAGAAATATTACCAGCACCAGTTAAATACCCCTGTTCAGCCTTTGCCAAGGTTGATCACCATCCTGATTTCTCACTGCATAGACAAGTTTTGCCTGTTCTTACACTGCATATAGATTTCCATCTATGGAACCATCATATATGATGTTGGCTTGTGTGTCTGGATTCCTTCATTCAGCACTGTGAAATTGAGCTGTATTATTATTCATTCATTCTCTTTGCTTTCCAGTATTCTGTAGTGGAAACATATTACTTAATTTCATTTACTGCACACGTGCCTTCAGATATTTGTTTTGCCATTTTACACTGTGAATGTTCTGGCACATGTCCTTTGGTGGCCACATGCGCGTATGGTGGATACATATAAGTGTTTTTGCTAGGTTTGGGTCAAAAGATATACACGTTAAACTTTATGTGCCAGCTTTCCAAAATGGTTATCAACTGGCACCACCACCAGCAGTGTAGACTTCCTGTTGCTTCCATTCTTGCCAAAACTCGATTTTTCGTGCTTTGCATTCTAACCATTTCAGTGGATGTGTAGTAGAACCACGTGGTATCCTAAAAATTTCCATTTCCCTGATCACTAAAAAAATTAACATAACTTTTCATGTTTGTTGGCCATCTGGATATCCTCTTTTGTGAAGTGGGCGGCCAAGACTTTAACTCACTTCCTGTTTTCTTGATTCGTACATGTTCTTTTTATAGTTTAGATCACGGTTCAGCAACTATGGCCTGTAGGCCATATCCAGACTGCCACCAGTGTTTGTGAAATTTTTATTGGGACATAGCCACATTCATCTGTTGTATATGGCTTTCACCATACAATGGCAAAGCTGAGTTGTGACAGAGGCTGTCTAGCCTGCAAAGCCCCAAATACTGCCTGGCCCCTTACCAGAAACACTCACTGGCCCTTCCACACTCAGGCTTATGGTCACATGTACAAACTGTGAATATCTGCCCTCTCTGTGGTTTGCCTGATTTCTTAATGGTGTCTCTTTAATAGAAATAAGTTTTAAAACCTAATAAATCCAAATGAACACATTTTATTTTATGGTTTAGTAAATTAAGAAAATTTTGTTTACTATAAGGTTACAGTTTCCTAAGTTTCCGTCTTATAGCTTTGTTTTGTATTTCGTATTTAGATCTGCAGTTCATCTCAATTGATTATTCTATTAAATTATGAAATATAACAGAGCATTTATTGGAAAAATCATTTTTTTCTGAATGACACTGCACTTTCACCTTCATCGGAAATCAACTGACAGTATTATATGTGGGTGTTTCTGGAATCTGTTCTGTCCCCTGGTCAGTTTATCTCCGTGCCAGTATTACACCATCATAACTACTGTGGCTTTACTACAGGTCTTGGTATATGACAGTATAAGTCCTCTTGCTCTGTCTATTCTAGAATATGGCCTTGACTGTTATTGGTCTTTTGAATTTTCACATACATTTTCAAATTAGCTAAATTTCGATTAAAATACCAGGACTTTAATATTTCATTGAATATATGAATTGATATCTTTTAAAGATTGTCCTGGAATCCATAAACAAAATATGTCCCTCTCAGTTTTTTAATTGTTTTTTTTCTTGAAAATATGATTAACTTTTTTCCCTAGGCACTTGAGGATTATCTATGCTATTTTAATAGTATTGCTTTTAAAATTTTCACTTTCTCTGTTCATTGCTGGTATATTAAAAAAAAAGCACACAATTTCTTCATAATGAATTTGTATGTGGCCTTATTAAATTTATTCATTAAATCAAGTTACCTGTATATTCCTCAGAATTTTCTATGTACAAAATCATGTCATCTGCAAATAAAAGTTTTAATTCTTTCTGATCCTTTATGTCTTTTGATTGTTTTTCTCCCTCTACTTTCCTGGCTAGGTCCTTCTGCACAGTACTGAATAAAATTAGTAATAGCAGGTATCACTGTCTATTTTTTTGATCTTGGGAGAAATTTTCAATATTTCGCCATTAGGCATGCTGTTGATTAGTTTAAAATAATCTTTATCCAATTAAGAAAGTTCCTATCTATAGTTAGTTAAGAATATAAATGGATGGTGATTTTACCATATTAGTTTCCTGCCCCCTAGGTTACTTTTCTTTGTGTGAGGTATTACAGTAATTTTTTAAAAAAATAATTAAAACACTCATATTCCTGGAGTAAGACACATCTGATTACTTTTGTTTGCCCAGGACTGGGTCATATGACCACTATAAAAATTACCAGCAATCAGAATGAAATTATCATGACTGGTTTAGGTTAATCAGGATTTACTCTCTAAATCATGTAAAGAAATGACAGACACCCAAATTCTTCCAGCAAAAAAAGAGGCGAGAAATGACATCGAGTTAATCACTCAAAAATGTCTGCTGGGAACTTGTATTAATTTGTTCCAAAATACTGGGAATAAGGAGCAGTGCACAAAATAATGACACTATAAATATTAAAGTACAGATAAAACTTCTGAATTACATAATAGTGGCACACTGCACAAACTCATGGGTTAAAAAACAAGAGTGGTAAGAAAGCTGAGCATAGTCGATAGAAAGTTAACAATACAATTGTCATTTGTCATTGAAAAAGACTTAGTTCCAAATTACCTATGCATAGTTTACGAAAATAGTATGTTTTAAAATATTTTTTAATTGTAGTTGAAAATACAAAAATCAGTCTCCTCTAATGATGAGGCATTTCTTAGAAACCCGTTTGTAAATGCCTCTAAAGAATAGGAAATTATGTATTTAACTACTTTTTACCTGTCAAACATCTCACCAACAATATATCCTGGGTTGGTATGTTTTGCCATCTTAACATTCAAATAGGAATAATGCCTTGTCACGAATTATTCAAATCCAAACTTGCATAGAATTGTTAAGATTGCATTTTAAAAACAAGAGAAACTTTCATATAGATATTTAATGCTACTGACCTCATTATCAACTCCTGATGATTTGAAACTTCATTTTATACAATGAAGGTTTATTCAGAGCTGATAACTTCTGATATCTTTCTTATAAACATGTGATTTTACATCAGAAATATGGCTTTTAGTATAACAATTTCCAAGACAATATATTTTCCACACTTATCACTTTAACAGATTTCGCCTTGGTATGATTCCCTGATATGTAAATACGACTTGAATCCAAAATAAATATTAAATATTTATAAAGTTTCACTCTTGTGAAAATTATCTAGTGTCCAAGTTGTAGGATCTTGCTGAAGGTTTTGCTTCTTGTTGCTTTCTGAGGGACTCTTCTTTATGAAAATTCAGATTAAAATCAATCTAATGCCTAAATGCCTCTTCCTATTCAGAAACATGAACTCTCATCCCATGACACATGACTTCAAATCATATTTAGAGGGTTTTCTAAAATGCGATTTCACTTCACAGGAGATTTCCCACATCAAGTACATTTATATTGCCTCTCCTATGAATTCTCTGATGGCTATTGAAGGCTGACCTGTGGTGAAATTTTTTCCCACATTCACTACATTCATAGGGCTTCTCTCCTGAATGAGTTCTGTAATGTACAGTGAGGTATGACTTCTGAGAAAAGACTTTCCCACATTCGTTACATTCATAGGGTTTCTCTCCTGAATGGCTTCGGTAGTGTACGGTCAGGTTTGACATCCGAGAGAAGACTTTTCCACACTTACTACATTCATAGGGTTTCTCTCCAGAATGAATTCTATGATGTATAGTGAGATATGACTTCTGAGAGAAGAACTTTCCACATTCATAACACTCATAAGGTTTCTCTCCTGTATGCACCCGCTGATGTCTAAAGAGGGATGAATTATGGGAGAAGGTTTTTCCACATTCATTACATCCATAGGGTTTCTCTTCTGAATGACTTCTATAATGTACCGTGTAGTATGACAACTCGGAGAACAATTTTCCACATATATTACATTCATAGGATTTTTCCCCTTTTGGAAGTGACTGGTGCCCATCAAATGCTGTATTTTCAAGAAAGGGTTTGCCACATTCACTACATTCATAGGGTTTCTCTCCTAAAGGAGTTGTATGATGGTCAGTGAGATATGAGAACTGAGAGAACTTTCCACACTCACTACATTCATGGGGTTTCTCATCTGTGTGTACTTTCCGATGTCTAATAAAGGCTGAATTTAAATTGAACGTTTTGCCACATTCATTACATTCATAGGGCTTCTCTTCTAAATGACTTCTATAATGGATGGTAAGGTACGATACCCGAGAAAAGAATTTCCCACACTCACTACACTGATAGGGTTTCTCTCCTGTGTGTGTTCTCTGATGTGTAATAAGGGTAGATTTTCGGTAGTAGGATTTCCCACATTCATTACATTTATAAAGTTTCTCTCCTGTGTGTGTTCTCTGATGGTCACTGAGGGCTGACTTGCGGGAGAATGACTTTCCACATTCGTTACATGGATATGGCCTCTCTCCTGAATGATTCCTCTGGTGCAGAGTGAGGTGTGTCTTCTGGCAGAAGGTCTTCCCACATTCATTACATTCATAGGGCTTCTCTCCTGAGTGAGTTCTCAGATGCTGTGTGAGATGTAACTTCTGACAGAAGGTTTTCCCACACTCATTACATTTATAGGGCTTCTCCTCTAAGTGTGATCTCCGATGTACTGTGAGGGTTCCCTTTTGGCTGAAGGATTTCCCACACACATTACATTCATAAGGTTTCTCTCCTGTGTGAGCCCTCTGATGTATAATAAATTTTGATTTTTTACAGAAGGATTTTCCACATTCCCTGCATTCAAAGGGCTTTAATTCCATTTGTGATCTCTGGTACATATGAAAATTTGACATCTGGAGGAACTCTGATCCAGAATCATTCCACTCATAGGGCTTCTCACCCATATAGTCTCTCTTATGGGTAATGAAAACAGCTTCATTGTCTAAGGCCTCCATGCATTCATTATATTCAAATGGTTTCTCCAAAATATTAATCTTCTGAAGAATACCTTCTTCGTTTTGAGAATAGCCTTCCTCAGTTTGACTAAATTCATAGGATTTCTCTCCATGATACGTTTTCCCACATTCAGTACACTCATCAGGCTTCTTTCTTGCATAGCTTCCATCGCTAATAATTAACTCTGAAGTAGATTCTAAATTCTTTCCACATGAGACACAATTCTGAGATATGCTTGAAGGAACAGGGCTTGTTTCTGCATTATAATTTTTTTCAAATGCATTCTCTCTCTCCTCAGTCAGGGTTTTGTTGTTGAGATAAACAGCTTGCCTTGAACATTCATCTCCATTTCCTTTGATTCTGTCTATCACGTCATCAACTTGCCAGACTTCTAAAAAGAAATAAAATTAAACAAACCTGTTAATCCGAACACACCAGCTATAAAATGGACGTGGTACTCAAGTGCCCTATTTTGGGGTTGACGTGGGCTTTTCTCCACAAACCTCCACAAATAAAAAATAATTGCAAGTATATAGTCCTCTTTTCCCCTTGATCTGTCATACAAAACAGACAAACGGAAACACA
This sequence comes from Eidolon dupreanum, assembly GCA_028627145.1. NCBI lineage: Eukaryota > Metazoa > Chordata > Mammalia > Chiroptera > Pteropodidae > Eidolon > Eidolon dupreanum. The sequence continues at coordinate 1,876,247 of CM053515.1, forward strand.
CACACACACCACTGTGGCCGAGGGAAGCATGGCGAAGAGATGAGGGTGGGATAGGAGTCCGCACTACTGGAAATTGGAAGAATAAATTGACACTGAACACAAGTACCTTTGTTATTTATAAGTATGTTCAAAACTTTCATAGAAAAGGTAAAACAAATACAGAAAATGATGAAGAAAGGACAGGGTCATTGAAAGAATGCTAGATCCAGACAGAAATTGGAAGACTCAAAGCGAATGGGGTCAGGGAGGGAACAAGGACAATTACAGGATATATATTCAGTATATTCAAGTTTTTGAGTATGGTTTATGTTTAGGAGAATAAATTACAATTTACCTATTAGATTACAACTTATAGATTACAATTTATGTTAAACTGCAAGATATCACTTCATAACAAGATTGCGATAGTAACATCACTAGCAAAGACTTAAAACCTTTGCCTTTCTGTTCTGCACATAAATCCAAGTAAACATTCTAAAAGTTCCAATTCCCTTATGTTTAGAGACGATCCACAACCAGGGTTCCAAATCTCTAGTCCCAACTCGCATTCACCTGGAAGAAGAGTCCCAGGTACGTTAATGTCCGAAAGATATTAGGACAGACCAGACAGCAAGAGAGCTTTCTAATAAGATCAGCTCTTTGAAGTGTCTTCATAGTCTAATTTAACACCAACTGAACAACAGAGCATCATGGTTAGAGCACTGGGAGCCCAACTCAAACACGTTACAGGCTGGGAGACCTTGGGTGAGTAATTCAACTGTAATGTAGTTTCACATATCGGAAATATGGACAATAGTGCTTCAGTCATAGGATCGGGAAAGAATTTAGTTAGCACATGTAATCTGCTTAGAAGAGTTTGTAACACAAAACAAATGCTCATTAGGTTTTGTCATTAATTTTCTGACCCAAATTTCCTAAAACTAGTCATGTCTTTGACATAACACTATAACTTAATTCTGAAGACAAACAAGAGTTCCCATACTCCTGGGTTTCATTTGTTATAAAACCTTAAATATCAGATTCCTAAGGCTATCTATACGATGTTAACTTTATCTATGTATCTTACAAATTTTTCAATCCCCTAAACTATTGTTAGGTGCTCTCATCCACATTCAATGCAATGCTGACAGTTCTGTGTGCAGAAATCTACAACATCCTAAGCCCCAAAGCCCCAAATATGAACAGGAAATAAGAGTGAAGTTACCATTCAGCAGTAAGATTTTTTATTACCTAGATTCACAATATATACTCAAACTAGCATTGCACTAATCTTCGCAAAAGACCTTCACACCAGGAAGCCTTGGCGTGCTCTACCACGAGTCTGTGCTCATGTTCTTGTCCACGCAGTGTGACTTCTCAAAATCTGTATTTTGAAGGAAGTGTTTAAATATTTATCAAATCTCTTCCCAGCTTGTTGAAGTTCTCCTTCCCTTAAATTTTAAAACAGCTTTAACAGAAAGTTGTATAACATGTACTCAAATCTCAGCATTGCATGTGAAAGCTGAATTTCAAACTAGTTCATGCAGCTTTGCTCTTCATTCCCACCTAAAACCTATGCTTGTGGAAAATATGTCTATGTTTTTCTTTGAATCTTTCTGTGATTGGAAATGATAGTTCCTAATCTAATCAAATGGGGTGCTTTTGGATTCCATATTAAGCCCTGTTTTATCAGAATTTACAGTTCAAGATTAAATTCTCTCTGAAGGGATGAATGATAAAGGTCTTGCATTTACCTAGCTCCTCAGTCAATGAAAAACCTGAGTGTCTTCTGTACATGTCAAGAGAGTCAAAAAATCCTTCCTCTTTAGAGGATTATAATTCAGGTAGGAAAAAAAGCTAAGCAACAAATGGATGCCACCACATTCAGACTATACAATCAAAAATAACATCTTACTTTCGGGGTAAAAATCACCAAGTGGAATGGATATTCAGCGATAGTGGTGTGGGGAATGAGTTATAAAGGAAACCAGATAGGAGAGAAACTTTTAAGCTCAAATTTAAAGAATAAAGTTCTAAAGGTTCTGTTACACACAATGGGAATATAGTTAACGCCACTGAACTGCACATTTAAAAATGGTCTAAATGGTAACTTTTATGTTATGATTTTTATTACAACTAAGGAAGAAAGTAAGGAAGGGAGGGAGGAAGGAAGGAAAATATAAAATCTGGACAAGAAAAGTTCACATCAAAGAAAGGGACAATGACAGTCTGAACAGAAGACATTTAGAAATCTAGACCAAAAGGAATTTTACACAAGTATGGACAAAAAGAGGACTTTAATTTTGATCACTAACACTGCGTCATATCGTGCGAGACAAGTTGTAGCCTGATCTTGTCAGCCTGGTGATTAGATCGATTGGATACTTCAGAAGAACAGATTTTACAATTTAAATAGAATTCATTGTAATTTAGGTATGAGAAAATGTTGTTTACATTGATGCCAGAAGAAGCTAAAAATATGCAGAAGATTCTGAAAACATTACACAAAAAGACAAAAAAAAAACAGGGAGAGAAAAATAAGTACATGCAATAAATAAAAGAATGTGGGGAAGATGAACAGAACTTACGATTTGGGAAAATTCATTCTAAGAAGGAAAGAAGGAGGGAGAGAGGGAGGAAAAGAGGGAAGGAAGGAAGGAAGGAAAAAGGATGGAAGTGGCCTATTTTACTGGCACTGTCATCTGTCAGGAAAACTAGTCAACTAGACTATATGTTAAAGGCATTACGTATCAACTTGGATGAGCAGCATAAACGCAAATTAAAAATCCTAAAAGTTGAGACAAGGTGAACCCTTTTAATAGATATGAAGAAAAGTAAAGTAGTAGAAAGTAGGGGGCACTTCTGAGGAAGGCAAGAAAATTAGGCAAACTCACGGATGAGATAAACACTTCTCGAACGTGTACTGAGGACACAGGGCCGGCCGGACAGAGATGGATGAGCACTTGGGGGGAAGATGGCCAGCTAGTGTTGCACCGCCAAATGCACCTCTAGAACAGTGAATAGCGCCTCCAAACAAAGTGCGAGCGCACACCTCGGTGAGGCGGTAACTGGCCTCGCCCCCTCAGGGAGGGGACAGGGAGCTGACATCTGCCTGAAGGGACTGAAACTGGGGGCAGAACACAAACCAGCGGCATTTCACAGCAAGGAAGGAAAGAAAACAGAAAACAGAATGAAGATGAAAATCTCGAGTTAAGTTTTTCTGTCAGACTTCTGAATGCCCGGAAACCAAGGCCATCTGTGATAACGGGGAGTGGGGAAGGCGCTGAGAGCTCTCGTCAGCCCGGAGCGTCTCTACAAAGGGACATCAGATGTAAAGCCAATGAAGAATCCTGTGCACCTGTGTCGGAGAGGGAGTGCTGTCTGCGTCTCCGGCGGCGTGACCTAGGGTATCCAAGGCACAGAGACACCTCCAGTTACTCCCTGAGGTCTGAGGTGACCGCTCTCCTCGCTCACCTGGACGACTCCGACACGGGAGGTCACCTCCTGCTACCCATGGCTCTTCCCCCTGCTCCAGCTTGACGATCACGTTCGGTTTGGCGCTATCGTACCCTGCGAATGAGAAACGGAGCTGGAGCCAGACCAGCCGCTCGGCCTCCAGGCCTGTCTGGAAGGCGCTGCCTCGTTTCGCGCTGTGTTAAAATCAGAACCTTCTGACGGAGAAGCAGGGACACGAATATTTTACCCGGTGCCCAGAGGAAATTAAATGGTCTTGTCGCTTATTTCTTCAAACCCAAGGTTAAAATCATTAAATTGGAAGCCACCCCCACCCTGGCACCATAGCAGCGACTCGAAAGCCAGCTCTCCTCACCCACGGAGACCAGGTGGCTGTAGTTCTCCAGCATCACGTCCCTGTAGGTTGTCTTCTCAAAATGGTCCAGCTGCTGCCACTCCTCCTGGGTGAAGTCCACTGCCACGTCCTGGAACGACACTGGCTCCTGGAACGACAACACGATCGAATAGGTGACACGGAGGATGTGTACGGGGACGAGAGCCTACCAAGCTCTCTGGTAAAATCAACTCTGAATGTTGTATACCTTTGTTGTGTTACAGACTGTGGAAGGAAAACAAACATAATAAAACCACGTGCCCTTTGGGTTCCTTGTTGTATCAAAAACAAACAAACAAATCCTCAAACCAAAAAGAAACTGAGTTCTGATTTTGCAACTGAAGTATCTGAGTTTTGGGAGCTGTAAGATGAGTAAAACATCACTCCTGTTCTCAAAATGCCTATAACCCACTAAGGAGATCCCATGTAAATGGCATACACATTTTATTCCTTGTCATTTTCTTCAGTGGCCTTTGCTGGCTCGTCCTCCTCTTCCCTGCCTCCCTCGCCAGCTGGTGGTCTCCTCCACTGTCAGCCCTTTGACCCTCTGATGTTTCTTCTTAGGCCAGTTTATCGGCATGACTGAGTTTTCTACTTCATTTAAGTTTTATCTCAAACATCACATTCTTGCGGCAATGAATATGTTTCCTGAATGAACACTCGATGAACTGGTTACTGAAGAGATGTATACAAGGTGATGGGTGGTTTAGCAAAAGAGAAACAAATTATCTTCATTTTATGCAGTCAGATTAGGCGGGGTTTTCTAGAGCATTAAGGGAAAGATGAGGCGGTGCAGAAAGTGCCAATGGCAAAAACTGAAGCCACATGGCCAGCAGGGACCTCTTTAAATTCATGAGATGTGGAGTAAAGTAGATGACAGAGGCACGGAGAACACTTCATACACAGCAGGCAGTAGGCCGCAGAAAAAGGAACCGCAGTGCCCGTGAAAATCTGCACGCCCGTCGAAAGGGTCTGGGGGTCCCCCAGTGGCACAGTGACTGGCTGACAGAGAAATCAATCACAGGCCTGCCTGAGCAGCTTGGGCGGCTTCCTGTTTCCAGTACACAGAGCAGCCCGATGAATGCGGAATCTGGCAAGGACATTTGGCTACGGACACTGTGGCCGGAGACACAGCAGAGCACAGCACACTCCAAGCCTCCACAACCAGGGTGATCACTTAGTCACTGTGCAAAAGGAAAACTTCTGTCTAGGACAAATGACAAGGTAGGTGGGATACCAGGAACACAGGTGTAATTCAAGGCAAATGAGAACATACAGTCAACTTTATCCATTTTAGACATGGGTGTTTTTCCCAAAGCTAACTCTCAAAAGCTACTCTCAACATAAAGCACCCCGAGCACTGTCTGCCAACTTACCACCAGTGCAAAATGGAGGGGTGCCTACAGATTCTGTGCATAAGGCACTATCAACAGAAAAAGAAGACAGCCCATGGAAAATGAGGAAAAATTTGCAAATCATATATGGTAAGAAATTAATATCCAGAATACATATAGAATGCCTAAAACTCAGCATCAAAAAAACAACACCATTCAAAAATGGGCAAAAGACTTAAAAAAGACATTTCTCCAAAAAAGACACACAAATGACCAATAAGTACATGAAAAGATGCTGCACGTCACTAATGATTAAGCAAATGCAAATCAAAACCATAAGATACCTACAGCCATGCCACCTGGAACAAGGCCAATCCCATCTGATCTTGGAAGCTAAGCAGGGTCAGGCCTGGTTAGTACTTGGATGGGAGACTACCCAGGAAGACCAGGGGCTATAGGCTTAAAAAATAAGGGATTGTAAGCTGACAAGGTCTTTGCAATCTGTGAGGTCAACCAAGGGTTGCCTCGCCTAAAAAAACAAAAATCAAACCAAAAAAATATAAGATACCATTTCCTAACCATTAGGATGGCTACTATTAAAAACAAAAACATCAACCAAAAAATATCATGTGTCAGAGAAATCTGAACCTTTGTGCACTATAGGTGGGAATGTAAAATAGTGCAGCTACTGAGAAACATTTTAGTGGCTCCTCAAAAATCAAAAATGGAATTATCAAATAAGCCAGCAATTCCATTTCTGGGTCTATACCCAAAAAACCTGAAAGCAAGGACTTAAAGAGGTATTTGTATACCCTTGTTCATAGCAGCATTATTCCAACAGCTAACACAGACAGATGAATGGATAAGCAAAATGTGGTCCATCCACACAATGCAATATTATTCAGCCTTAAAAAGAAAGGAAATTCTGACACGTGCTACAACATGGACTTTAAGGATGTTACAATAGGTGAAATAAGCGCATCACAAAAAAAACAAATCATAATTTCACTTAAATGAGATACTTAGTCAAAATAAGAGAGACAGAAAGTAGAATGGTGGTTGCCGGGGGCTGGGGACAAATAAGGAATTATTATTTAGTGGGTAGAGTTTTAGTTCTGCAACTTGAGCTCTGTGGCGATGGTTGGTAGTGATGACTGCACAACATTATGAACACACTTAATGCCACGTACTGTACGTTAAAAATGGTTAAGACAACAAAATTTGTGTTATGTGTACTTTACTGCCATTTAAAAAAATGGGATAAAAATGAAGCGATATCTAATTATATATCGACTTCTAGAGCTCTGCAGCCGTCCCCTTCACAAAGGAGAGAGGAATGAAACGGGGTCGTTAGTTGCGTATAGTCACATCAGCTCTTGGTAATCGTTCCCTCAAAACTGAAATGATAAAAGGCAAGAATCAACTGAGGAAAAGAGCAGAACTGAAAGAGAAGCATCAAGATGATGACTCAACACCGACAGGTCAAATTCATAAAGGAGACAACTGACATTATTTTCTATTGATTGATATTTCTTATTAAGCAGGATACTGCTTCCATAAAATGAGAACATTTTGCTAAGAGACAGCCATCAGAGAATACTTAGAAATTAAAGACTAGATTGTCGATTTTTTTTTTTTAATCTTCAAGTAAGAAACTTGACTAACAAACAGGAAGTAGAATATATAATTTAGGACGTCTTTTAGAAAATAAGAAACTGATGAAAGGAAAATTGAGATAAGAAAGCCAGATTCAACATTTTCAGAAGGACAGAATGTGGAGAAGGTACAAAACTGAGCTAACAACTTTAAGACAACTTATTACTGAAGCCTCCACATCAAAAGGGGCCACTTATTATGCAAACAAGAATACTGAGGGGAAAAAACGGATCTAGAAATTGCCCCATAAAATATCCAAAAGAAAAAGAAATAAATCTGAAAAAGTTAGAGGTAAAAAATACACTAGTTACCCTGGGAACTAATCTATTTCTCAGCTGAGAGAAAACAGTGAAGAACTACCTCCAACTTTTGACATAAAAAGGATTCTGAACCTAGGACTGTATAACAAGGCAACTATCATGTAAGCCTAAGGATACACTAAAGGTATTTTCAGAAAAGTGAGACAACTTATTTAATAAAATCGTTTCCTTAAAACAGTCGATGATGTACTACACTGAAAACCACAATAGCCAACAAAGAGGAACATGAGAATACAGAAACCTCAGTGAGACCAGCAAAAACAGGTTCTCACTGCTGGATTTAGCAGTAGTTTTAGGAACTACAAACATTTAACTCTTAGTTAAGAAGGGAAATGCTCAGTAAACGTGTTCCATTGTCCTATTATTTATGAAGAATATATCAACAAAGGGTTTATATCCACTGACAGCCACAAGTGTGAGGCCCCACAGCAGAGATTCCCTGAGATGGCAGAAGTAGGGCCGAATGACAGAAACAAAACAGGACATCCAGGTGTATTAGACAAGGGCAAGCCAAATGAGCTTATAAATCACCTATAGGAAGTAATCACCTTTTGAGTTAAGTTAGTCCAGAAGATAAGGAGTGGTAGGGATTAGAAGACTGATCAATCAATAAATAATATCACATACCACTATCACTTATAGCGACACAAATATCCAAAATAAAATGTCAGCAGGAAGAATTCAATACCAGATTTGAAAAGAAAATATGAATTGATGGATACTTTCCTAACATGAATACATGTATATGTATACACACTCTTATAAGCTAAGTGCACAGTATGTGTAATATATACATGTGATACATACATGCACATCACACACAAGTACATATGTACACTTTTTTTTAAGTTAATACAGACACACATGCACATACTTATGCTTCAGTCCACTCAGTTCTAAAGACAAGATTTTACTTAATCGAGAAACACTAGACATTCCCATGAGAGACAGGAAACAAACAAGGTGAGCCCTGCAGTTACTTACTGCCTTGAGTTCCCAGCCACAGAGCAGGAGGGAAGAAATAAGATAGTCAAGAAAAAAGAGCTGAGAAACTGGGGGAAATAGATAGGAAAGCACGACCCATAAAGAAAATAATCGACCGAAGGACCCAGAACTGACCCAGACGTTATGATTGGCAGAGGATATTAAAATTGTTTATAACTTTGTTCCTTATGTTGAAAAAACTGAGTGGAGAGAGACAGTATTTTAAAAGACTTGAACTGAACTTCTACAGATAAAAACTGTAATATCTTCCTGAAATGAAAATGACACTGGACTAGGTTAATAGTATCACTAAAAAAATGAACATGAAAACATAGCAATCGTTCTGTAAAATGAAACGCAGAGAGAAAAAAGAACTGAAAGAAAATGAATAGCATCCCTAAGCTGTGGGACAATTTTAAACTGTATAACATACAGGAAACAGGCATCAGTGAAGAAGTGTCGGGGGAGGCAGAAGAAATATTTGAAGAAATAATTATCAATTTTTTCCCCCAAAGTTGATGAAAACCATAAATGCACAGATCCAAATAGTTCATGATATCCAAGCACAGAGACATGAAGAAAATGATACCAAGACATATCACAATCAAACTGCTCAAGACCAATGATAAAAAGTTTAAAAGCAGCAAGAGAAAAGTACCTGAAACGGTAACTATGTATTTTCTCTTATAAGTTAAACCTCTTGGAAAAAATAGCTGTTTAATTAAAAATAACAATGTATCATGAGATTGATACAACCTATGAAAGTTAAATGCAACAACAGGATAAAGACCAAGAGGCGATAAGAGGAAGGTCATTGTAAGCTTCTCATACTCCAAGTGAAATGGTATGTTACTTGAAGATAAACTATGAAAAATTAAAGTTGCAAATTATGAATCCTAAAGCACCCACTGAAATTACAAAAGTGTTATCACTAACAACCCAACAAAGGATATAAAATGGAATCAAGAAATACTCAATTATTTGAAAGGAAGGAAGACAAAGAAGAAAAAGAAAACAAAAAAGATAGGATAAATAGAAAACAAAAGCAACAGACTATAATCTAACTGGGTATGTCAATAATTATATTACATGTAAATGGTCTAAACACTCCAATTAACAGGCAGAATTTGTCAGATTGGATCCAAAGGCAAAACCCAATTATGTGCTGCCTACAAGAAATGTGCTTTAAATATACGGACTAAAACAGATTAAAAGTAAAAAGATGGAATAAGATACAGTATGCCCACACAACTCAAAAGAAAGCTGGAATGGCTATTTCGCAGAACAGAGTATTTGCGGGAATAAAGAAGGCCATTTCCCAATGACGAAGTGGTGACTTGATCATGCAAACTCAATCGTAAATGTTTTAGGTACCTAATACAATACATGAAGCAAAAAAGGATAGAATTGCAAGGAGAAACAGATAAACTGTGATTGCAGGAGATTCTGATTTCCCTCTCTCACAACTGATGGGACAAGTAGAAAATCAGCTAGGATACAGCACGCCTTAAAAACAATATCGACATGATCGGAGTGACGTTTACAGATCACCCCACCCACCAGGAACAAAACAGGCAATCTTCTCAAGCGCACATGGACCATTTCCAAGACAGACCCTGTCCTGGGCCATAAATTTAAAAGCAGTTATTATTTATGTGGTGTTCCTGCCAAAATTTCAGTCTAATCATCAAGAAACATCAATGAAACCTAAATTCGAAGAATTTTATAAAACAACTGGCCTATATCCTTCATATATGATCATGGCTTTGAGAAACTAGTCCATATTAAACAGACCTAAAAAGCATGAAAGCTAAAAGCAATTCATAATTCTGGGCTGGATTCTCTACCAGAAATAAAAAATCGCTATTGAGGAAATTATTGGAAAAACCTGCAAATTTAGAAGATGAATTGTAGATCAAAGTTTTATATCAATGTTAAATTTCCTAAATTTGATAACTGTGCCATGGATATGTAAGGGAATATTCTTGATCTTAAGAGATTAAATCTGAAGTATTACAGTGTGGAGTGGCATGACGTATGATACCCACTCTTAGACAGCTCAAAAAAAAAATTATATATGCACGGAGAGAGATCAGAATAGAGCAAATGTGGAGAAACGTCAGAAGTTGGAGTATCTGGGCTAAAGGAACATGGGAGTTCTTTGTACAATCCTTGTTAACTGTTCTGTAAACTAAGGAAATAAAAAAAAAAAAACGTTAAATAAGTAAAGTTAAAACAATGGCAATGCAATCAACACAATCCAGACTGTGAGAAACTGAGGATAAACCACCCCAATTTCTTCAAAAAACAAATTGTAAAGAAATAACAAAAAAGACAAAAAAGGGGAGTTACTATTAAAAGATTTAAAAGGCCTATCATACAATGGCAATTTATGGACCCTATCTGTATCTTGATTGAAAAGAATAAACCAAAAAACAATTACAAAATTGTAAAACTTTGAACACTGGATACTATATAGGAAAGAATGGTGTTATGGGTTCTCTCCACCCACTTTTAAAAAGACTCCTTACCGTTCAAAGATAGGTAAGTTTTTTTAAAAGCCAAGGAAAGGGAGGTTCTATGAAGAAAATATCAATTTAGAAGTAACATGTCAAAAGTAGATGAATGGTCAGTCACATGAGGTAAGGACAGGAGAATGTCCACTGGATTTGACTATAATTAGGTCACAACTAATCTTTACCAACAGATGCAGGAAAGTGGTAAGGACAAAACCAAGACACTAAGAACTGAAATGGGAATGGGAAGTGAGGACATCTTTAGTAGAGAATACCGTTTCGTATTGTTTGCTGGGCAACCAAATAAACAGAGTAACAAAGATCTGTAGGAAGAGCAGGCCATTTGCTCATGACTTAGGTTTTATCCCTGGATTAAACAGTAAAAATGGAAATGTGTCTATTTGGATCATAATTTTGGTGCTTGGAAAAATCACATGCACCAAGTTCTCCCTGGGCCTACGCTCAAAAAATCGAGTATCGGCCCTATAGTGTGATGATTTCCTGGTTGTTAAAAGTTCGTATAACCCCATCATACAAACTTTATTAAAGACATTTTCCAAGTCCAAGGAAATCTTTACAAGCCACAAATAACAAAAATGGTTTTGTCTTATTGTCAATAAAAATCACGCAATGGATGGCATTTTCTTTTTTCTATGACTGTCAAGATCATTGGTCATATTTGCAGCTTAACTTCAACAATCTAAAAGCACCATACTACCTATACACATGAATTTGACAGATTCTTGGTGCTGGTCTGACCCTCTAATAACCGCATTGTACATAATGTCTTTTATTTCTATGTTCTCTTTTTAAAGTACAGATCCTTATAAACCTTCTAAAAAGGGGGGAAAACATATACACAAAAAACTCACCTGGGATTCATGCATTTTCTGCTGCTCTTGGAAAAGTGTAGAGATTGTTAACAGTGGACCTAGGGGAGAAGAAGAAAGTAATTGAAATCATAAGGAATCTGGCCTGCCTAGGCAGGAACCTCCTGCATAAAACCACTAAAGAAAGCTCAAAAAAAAGGACACCCTGTGAACACTCAGAAGGTGCAAAAGGGGGTGATACAGGAGAAACACCTAAACCGCTGTAACGCCAACACAATCGGGGGATTTGGAGGGGTTCCTCTCACTGGACTCCTGTTTCAAACGGTTTACCACCATTAAATAAAAGGGGGAAAAATTCCCGTTACAATGCTTACATATTTTTGTACTGTCTCTTTAAAATACTGAAAATCAAAGAATCCACAGGAACACGGAGTATGAGCACTCAAAAATGGGATAAATGTCCATCAAGGCACGGTTTCGGTTTTCATCTCACTAAATGATTACCGCTGCACTTAAAATATTTTATTGAGAAAACAGTAATACAGTGGACACAACACTTGTCCTGGGAGTCCGAGTGCCGTCAGCAATCCCACCTACAGAACTGGTAACCTGGGACATGTCACCCCCCCCACCCTTCTCAGGCCCAGACTCGTCCTCTGGCGACCGAGGCAGCAGGACATACCCCTGGCACACTTATCCTGCACGACGCTGCGACTCCGCAGGCCAGAACTGAGGGGAACCCCAAACACTCAGATCACAGAGCAAGGCCCTCGGGGACGTTCAGAGTCACGTTTGGAACCTGGGAAGGGCGAAGACGTGTTGGGGTGTGGAGAGGGGAGGAGGGGACACCGCACGTCCGCAGCCGGGGCTGTCACCGCCTCCGCCCCGGGAAACCTAGAACTCCACGTCCTAGGGCAGCGCCCACTCCGAGGCAGCCGCCCCCGCCCTCCGGCCCAGACCACCGGATCCCCGGGAAGCGGTCAAACCCTCCGTGTCGCACACTCTCGTGTCGTCGGCCCGGGGCCAGTTACCCCCGGCGCTGACCGCGGGCGGGAGGAGCCACAGCTGCCCGAGGCCGGCCACGCACGACCTACCCCGCCGGGACGCGCCGAGCCGCCCCCGGGCTCCCGAGCCGCGCGCGGGGGTCGCTCCTGCGCGCGTCCCTCCCGGGGTCCCC
>CM053515.1:1888989-1903797 GCA_028627145.1 Eidolon dupreanum
CCCTCCTCGCCCAGCGGTTAAGAAGCGCTGTGTCGAGAGGACTTGCCGCCCGGATCTGGGACTCAAATTTGCCATTTGTCTTGATTCTTGTTAAGGACCAAGGAAAGGTGTCATCCGTGTGACGGCGTCCTGGAATCCTGGCCCTTTCCTTGCTCTGACACCTTGCGCGTTAGAACCAAAATTCCCCCACAACCAGGAGAGGGGAAGGGAGAAGTATACATCATGTTCACTTAACTGAAAATCTAGAAGTGTCGCTAAAATACCAGGATACAACAAATGGCCACCTGTGACATAAAACAGTATTACCCATGGGCATATGGTTTCTCCAAGGAAGGAAAAGGTAATAGAAATCGTAGCCCTCCCAGATGACACAACTAATACATAAAAACTGTAAAGAAATCAGAAAATACTCACAAACTGAAAAAAGAACATACCCAGGATCTTACTTCTCAAGGAGGATTATGTTTTTATTAGACAAAAATGTCATTTTTTTCAAAAATGAGTTCATAAAGACAGTCATTAACACTAGCGAAATAATATAATCGTGTTTTTGGTCAATTGTCTCTTAAGAGATGGCGGAAATTAAAACATCCTGCCATCCCAGAAAATCACTTCCACAAATGTAGAAATAAAGAAACAAGTTTTGTTTTTTGTTAAATAACCATCAAGCCAGACTGTGGAGCTCGCAAGTAATGAACCATTAATGAGAATGCCAAGAGAGAAATGAACCTCATCTTTTTATATAGCTCAGCAGATACAATCATCACAGACATATCTGAAGTTAAACAATAGTAACTCATCTTGACTTGATAGCACCAATTGCTATACGTTCTTTCATAGTTCGTTATAAATTCACTTGGTAATTTGGGTGGCCATCTATGCTAATTAATTGCCATTATCCAAAAGAAAAAGGAAAGTTCTCACCTGAATGACCGCTCAGAGCAAGGTGTCTTTGGGTTTACATTTCAAAGAGATAGCTGTTTGGCCCTTTAAAAAATACCCTGGGTTGTAATGCTCACAAACAACTCATTTAGCTTCTAAAAAGATTTAGAAACATATGAAAGGGACAGAAAGTATTTCTATCACAAGTATTCTCGAGGAAATACTCTTAAAAAGGGAATAGTAAATACTGGACTGATTCATGCAAATGAATGGACATATAATGCATTCCTGGTTTGCCCAACTAACCTGAGGCTTTAAACTAAACTAATCCTGCACAAAACCTGTGCTTTTCCAAAGTTGTTCTTGGAACTGGCTGTGTCACCAAGAATGGTCTTTTTCCAGCTCTTACTGCTATTAAGTGTGGCTTGTGCCTGAATTCTCATCCATGGATTGCTAGAATGCCAGTGACAGTGACCACATCTCTGGGCCTGAGCCAGGAAAACTCCAGGACACATTCTCTATGGTCTTTTCCATTTCCACCAGGTAAAGGCTGGGAGCTGTGCGGAGCATCTCGGAAGCCTGATGGTGAGGATGAGCCCATCAGCCTGGGTCTCCAGCCTCCAGTTCTCACCTCACCATGTGCAATGACCAACGCTCAGCAGAAGACTTGGGGGGCCCTCTAGACCTCATTCCTCTCTGGTTCTCTGCCCTGCAAACCCCAGCTGCCATGCCCCCCTCAACACCCAACTCTGTCCCTTCAGCTCAGAGACATGCTAGGCTCCCCCAGATCCCCCGCCCTGTACTGTGGCCTGGACTCTCTCTGGGTTCACCTCTCTCTCTAGAGAAATGGCTAAATGTAACCTTTTACTTTCTCTTCAGACTTTTCATCTGCTTTGATATTCTCCATGAAGAAGCCTTTCCCACCCTTAATTTTCTAATCAGTTGCCTGTGTTTTCTTCTGTTTATTTTTTCTCTTTAATATGTCAATTTTATTAAGATAACTGGCACCCATCTTCAAGATTTGTAAATAAGGCTCCTCACACTCAAAGTTGCTTCCTAACGCTTGAACGTGCGTGGCAATGGGACACACATCCTCGGGCCGCAGTGCCATCTCCATTGGCGGGGCCCCTGGCAGGACCTGGGCCGTGGAAAGCAAGTTGGAACGCCAAAGCTTATGCATTGTCTCGAGGCTTCATCTAACTCAGAAGGTCAACGACTGCAAACAAAGGAGACAGTGAGTCCCTGCACCTCGGATGAACTGATTTTTTAAAATTTCAGCTTCTTTGAGGTGTAATTGACATATAAAATTGTAAGACATTTAAAGTGTACATTGTGGTAATTTGATATATGTATATATTGTGAAAAGATTCTCCCCAACTAGTTAATTAACATATGCATTGCCTTACATGTTTACCTTTTTTGTGTGTGTGTGAGAATATATACGTTCTACTCTCTTAGCAAATTTCCATTATACAAGACAGTGTTATCTACCATTGTAACCGTGTTGTGGGTTAGCTCCTCTGACCTTATTCATCTTAAAACTGAAAGTTTGTATCCTTTACCAGCCTCTATCTATTCACCCACCCCCATCCCCTGGCAGCCTCTTTTCTACTTTCTGTTTCTATGAATTTGACTTTTTAATTTTCTTTTAGATAACACATATTAGTGACACCACGCAGGATTTGTCTTTCTCTGTCTGGCTTATTTGACTTAGCATAATGCCCTGAAGATCCCTCCATGTTGTCACAAATGAAAGGATTTCCTTCTTTCTCATGGTTGAATAATAATTCTTTATATGTGTATATGTAGAGAGATATGTGTGCATATATACATATGTATAATGATCACACCTTCTGTATCCAATTATTCATTGAGGATGCTGAGGTTGTTTCCATATCTGAGCTATTGTGAATAATGCTGCAACAAACAGGGGTGTTTAGATATCTTCAGTATCCAGTTTTCATTTCCTTTGGGTATATCCCCAGAAGTGGGATTCCTGCATCATATGGTAATTCTATTTCTAATTTTTTGAGAAACCTCTAAACTGTTTTCTGGATGAATTAGCTTGACTATTCATGCTTGCTATGAGCTGATTAGATACATGTAAGTGATCAAAATACACAATAAAATTTGGGGCACATCCTGAATTTCCCTTCAATGTTCAAACAATGGATCAAAAGCAAGACTCAGAGCCAAAATGTGGAAACAACCCAAGCATCCATCAGTAGATGGATGGCTAAACAAAATATGATGTATATACACATATATATACACACACACATATACACACAGACATATGTATATATGTGTGTATATATATTATTCATACTTAAAAATTCTGACACATACAACATGGATTAATCTGAAGAAATTATGCTAAAGAAGCCAGAAATGAATGAAAAAAGTACCATAGGATCCTACTTGTATAAGATACCTAGAGGAATCGAATTCGTAGTGACAGAAAGTAGAATGGGGAGTGCCAAGGGCTGGGGGAGGGGGGCGAGGAGTTGTTGTTTAATGGGGACAGAGTTCCAGTCGTGGAAATGAAAATGTTCTGCAGTTGGACGGCGGGCATCAATGCACGACAATGAATGTGCTTAATACCATGGCACTGGACACTTAAATATGGCTAAAATGGTAAATTTCATGTTACTTTACCACAATAAAAAAAAAAAAAGGAAAATGCAGATGTCAGGTGAAGAGCAGAGGTATGAGGTAGGCAATTCAGAAGAAGTGTCCCCCGGTACTGCAGGACACCGAGTTGGTTGATCTCTTTTCTGCATCTCGCTCCCACGTGCTCCCCACCTTCACAGGGTACATTACGTTCTGTCTTGAACTGGAGATTTTTCTAATTAAACTTTTTATGCATGTGACATTTTATTCAGAGGATACGCAAGTGGTGGTGAGATTTCTGACCAAGAGTGATACACAAGGCTGAAAGCTTGATATGTAGACTAGAGTTTCTTGCTTGCTAGGCTTTGGGTGACGCACAGACTCTCTTGAAATTGTAGACACCGTCTGAAGTGTGTGTGAACGCATGCATGGTTTTCTAGGATTTTAGGTTCTCACATTTCTTGGACTCAAAGATGCCTTGCACAGAATCCCTAATGTAGTGTTTGTTTGTAACATCGAACTTTGTCAAATCGAGTGTTTTAAAGTAACTTTTTAATCTGACAAGTCAACGTACCTGGGATCTTTTTTACATACTTATCTCATTCTTGTGAGGTCTTACCACTTCTGCTTACCCTAAATTTCCTTGTCACCCTCCTCCCTCTCCCACCAGACTGCACCCTGACATAGGAATGGGGAGGAAGGAGAGAGCCCGACGTATTTCAGGGTTAGAAAGGAGAGAACCGCCTTTGCCGGGGAGAGGGTCAAGCGTGACGCTGACACACTGAAGATCGTTTTGGAGGCTGAGCAGAGGGTGCGTCCCTGGCGGGAGGCATCGTTTGCCCCTGGTCTCCAGAAGTGCACACATGGCAGTTACATGTGTTTTCCTTCAAACTCGTTGCCAGGTTGGAATGACCGATGACATCGGAGGCTTCCGACTTTCCTGATTGGAAGGCCCAAACTCCATAGTGCTTGGCGGTGGAGGTGGACAACAGCATCTTATCAGAGCTTTCTCCGCTTCTAGCTCCTGCTCAGCTTGGAGGAGGGATAACGGATTTGTGTTCGGCCAGAATCCAGAGGCATTTAGAAAGCTCAGAGTCTCGCTTTTGTGAAACAGAAGCATTTGAGAGAGCTCATGGCCAGTTGTCAACCCGATATCCTGTGTGAGGACCACAGCTCCCAGACTAGCTCCTCAGGGTGCTCCCTGGAGGTGATACTGGATGAAGAAACCCCAGGACCATCAGGTGAGGAGATGAGGGAGAAGGGATGTGAGAGCGTTGACCAGTAAGGAGGACGGGGTATGGAAATCAGCGAGGAGTACCTGAGTAGGGAGTGTGTGTGAAAGAAAGGAGCAATTCAGAAAGCCAGGGGTTGGAGGAGGAGAGTACAGGTGCTGGGACAAGGAGGTCCCCATGGAAGGAAACTGGGGAGCAATGAAGGAGGGTTAGGAGATGAGACCCGAGGATGAGAGAAGAGAGGAGAGGGCACGGTGGAGGGTTCCTTTTTTCTCCCCCAATGGGAGAAATGATTTCTAATGAGGATGAGTTTTGAGGACAGGGAAATGGAACAACAGCAAGATGAGTGGGCAAGGGGGGCAGATGGATGTCACCAAAGGAGAATGATGGAGAGCTAGCTTGGGAGAGAGCCAGTGGCCTATGAGACTGGAGAGGATGGAGGGGTTCGTGTTTGGGGGTTAGGTGGCGGCGGAGTTTGAGTAGCTGGATTCCAAGGACAAAAGCTTTATGTGGTAGCCTGGTTTCTTTACTCGCCCCACCCCCTCCCGGGGTAGATTCCAGCCTGTCCTCTCAGTCCCCTGGCCGGAAGGGGAAGAGGGCGTGGTCAGCAGAGGAGGAGGGGACCGCCCCTGAGGCTGAGGACGTGTGGGTCGTGGAGACGCTGTGTGGCCTCAAGATGAAGTTGAAGAGGCGGCGGGTGTCTGCGGTGCTCCCTGAGCACCATGAGGTCTTCAGCAGGCTGCTCGGTAGGAAGGGGCCCTGGGGAGGACCCTCCAATCCCATTCTTCTTTTGAAAAAAGAAGAAACTTCCAGTGAGTACACTTTTCCAGTGGAAGAGAATTCCCTGTGAACTAGCGAGCTCTCTGTCCTCGGAGGACTGTACTGAGCGCTCCTGGGCACTTGGAAAGGATGGAGGACCAGGCTGGATTTGAAAAGGGTCTGAGCTGGGACCAGAACGCTTGGTTTCAACCGCACCGTCCGAGACCTCTTAGCTCTGCCTGGCGTTTTGAATCGAAATACTTTTTCTGTGTAAGGGGGGATAATAAAGCTGTCTTCGCACTCTGTTGTCACTGTCGACCGAGAGAATGAATGGCTGTGGTCTCTGCAGTATACACACACTCGAGGGGAGGAAGCATTTACTTAAGATTACTTCAGATCTGAAGTATGCAGCTATGTTACTGACACCCTCCTTCTCGCTCAGTCACCCAGACAGGGTGCAGGGATCACCACTGCTTCCTTGGGCCGTGAATGACCCCTTTTCCCTCTTCCATGACGTGACCCTTTGCCACAATCCTGAACCTTCCCCAGGAGAGGCGTGGTTCTCCTCTTTGCTCTGGAACACTCCCATAACAACCCCGTTTCGGTCCTCGGTCTAACATGTGCCTTCTTTTCACAGAGGATCCTGTCATTAAAAGGTTCCTGGCCTGGGACAAAAATCTGAGGGTGTCTGACAAGGTAAGATGTGTTCCTGCCACCATCTGTCCTACAGCGGGGGGAGAGCTTCCTGAATGCACAGTTCTATTCTCTCTCAGACCGGAAGCCTGGTCACCACTTCCCTTTGGGAGGGGCCTAGTGGTTTCTTGCAGTGCAACGGGCGACCCCGCCTCTGTCCCGCCTCCTTTGGGATCTGAGCTCTAGGCTTGCCCCTTTGGTGATTGGCACATTATGCCCCCCTCTTCTCAGCTCTCGGGGATTCCCCTGTGCTCCAGCTTATCAAAGACGCTCTCAAGCCACCAGAGCTTGCCATCACGAGAGCATCATGAAGTCCTCCCTTGACTTCTTGTGACCAACCTTCTGATGCCCCCTCTCACTCCCCAAATAGGCAGGCTCACCCTGCACCGGGGTCTCTTCTCCTAGCGACACCTGCCCCGAGCCTCCCGTTCCTTCCTTTATCTCACTGTCTTCCTCTTCCATGATGTGAATTCTCTCTCTGCCGTGTTTTTGCTCTTTCCATCAGTATCTCCTGTCTATGGTCATAGCATACTTCAGCCGCGCCGGCCTCTTCTCCTGGCAGTACCAGCGAATCCATTTCTTCCTGGCCCTGTGAGTATCCTGCTTGATCCCACCAGCCAATATCCAGGTGCGGGAGGAGAGAAGTGGGAGTAGAAACTTTCACCTATTTTTAACTATTTGTAACTGTTTATTCTGTGTATAAAAATAAGATTATAGTAGAGTTTTTTATACTGTTCTTCGTAAAAGTCAACATCCCTAATATCAGTTAAAAGACTGAACAGAACAAACAAACAAACAAAAACACTATAAAACCCTCCAAAAGAAAAAGTTGACACCACCGTACCTCCAAGCAAATAGGTTTGAGACTAACCATTTCTAATTCCTCTGTCCCTCTCTTTCCCGTATCAATACCAAGTAATTAATTGTCTTCTTCCTCTAGTCGGGCCCCCATTACATAACACAGATGCTCCTCAGGGAGCGTCTTTCTTACAAATCTCTGAAAATCCTTCCAAAGCAGGTCTAACCACTTCACAAACGTCCTCAGCAAGCTCATTGACTAATTCTGTTCTAAGTCCAAATTCAGCCCTCTCTACAGCCCCCTTCAGACTGCACACCATCCTGCGGATTCACTCCTCTGTTTCGCTGCTCTTCCAAAATACCCTCCCCTCTGGGTATGTTTTCAATTAGAGTTGACGTGTAATGTTATTTTATCTTAGTTCAGGTGCCCTTCCCTCTGTTTTTATATTGTGTTTTCTGTCTACGTACTTTTTCAGGTTCACATAAATACCTGAAAAAATGACCTGTACTTAAAGTCAATTCAAACACCAAACCTTCGTGCTGCCTCCTCTGATCTTTCTACTTCGGCATCCCAGAAGCACTTTAATTAAATTCTATTACAACGTGATATTTTGCGTTATAGTTATTTCTTATCTCCCCCTTCCCAATCCCATTATACTAGACACCTGTCGAAGGCAGGTCTCGTCAAAATGTCAATGCATTCTTAAAACTCTCAGCGTAATTCCTTTTATTTTGCAAATGTTTAAGTTATACTGAGTCTATAAGATAATCAGTTTAACATTTGACTATGAGACAAAGCATTCATTCCTTCATTTCACAAAACCTTATAAAGCGTGCCAGCAGACTTGAGGTGATGAGAAGAGAGATTTGAGACTTTCTGTCGAATTCATACACCAATAAGAGCCAAGTCCTATCTTAGTCGTTTGGTAGGAAAGCCATGAATACAGAAATAGACCAGAGTCAGTCCCGGCCTGTCCCAAGCAAAAGAAAGCGGCTGCCAAAGTCACACCCTTGAACACATCTGTGTCTTTCTCCAAGGCCAGGTTCATGGAGTGGAACCTTCTCAGATAAACTGACAGGTGCCCACACAGGTGAACACACAAGACAGAGAGGGGAGGCACAGAGTCTTACAGAGCGAAGGGAACGAAAGTCCCTATAGTCTCTAAAGGGAGCTCTGGTGACCGGCAGTGCAGAAAGCTGCATGTCAGTCGCAAGCCAGTGGCTACGATGGGTTGGAAGGTCAGAGTCTTGGGCTCTCGGCTCTCCATCCGCGATGCTTTCGGGTCAGGCTCAAGCATCGTCTGAACCTTACAAGGTGAGAGCCTCATGCTTATTGGCCCCTGCAGGTGAGGGCTTATCCAAGACAGTCATGGCTGATGTTTCTTTGGTTTTGGGCATCAAGTCACACCCTAAGGGCAGTCCCCTTATGTGCCAGGTGACATTACTGTCGTGGTGCCCATGGAATCCATTTTGTAAAGTCCACAAAGTTCTTGATTCTTGATGCTCAGTGCACTGCCCCCAGGAGCAGTAGAGACACTTACACTGAGGGAGACAGGTGTGTGCACACACACCAGGTTAAAGGGGAGGTGGCCGAGGACAGGGAAGGGCAGGATAGGCCCTCGGGCTTCCTTGCCGAATTTTGTCTTCATCATCAAGGTGTGAGAGGTGCTCTTCAGGTCCCTGCCCAGCAGTGGCTTCTTGATGACTGGGTGGCACTCTGTGACACCTGTAGGTCCTACATGAAGACAATCAGCCTGTGTCCTTGCTGGGAAGCTGACCTCAGGCGGCAGTCCTTCCTGTTCTGCTCCTGACCTGCAGCCTAATGTCTTTCCCCAGCTACCTGGCCAGCGATATGGAAGAGGACAACCAGGCCCCCAAACAGGCCATCTTTTCCTTCCTCTTTGGGAAGAACCGCTCTCAGCGTCCCTTGTTCCATAAACTGCGATTCCAGTTCATCCGCTCCATGGGTTGGAAGACAAGGGTCTCCCAGGAAGAGTGCGAAGAGGTGGGTGGGCTATAGGGATTCGGGGGAGCGGACTGGACTAGAGAGAGAAGGGATCATGGGGGATCAGAGTTGTGATGTGGGGACCAGAAAGAATTGGGGGCTGGACAAGGGGAGAGAGGGGTCCCACTTGGAGAGACATCATCTTCCCAGGGAGCTGTTTGTCGTTCTAGATCCAGGCTTTTCACCCAGAGCTCTGGGTGTGGACGCGAGATCGCGCCTTCATTCCCAAGAGTACGGAGGCCTGAGGTCACTGGCCTGAGAAAGGTAGGTCCGTGTCCTCCCAGGTACAGATGGAATGATTTGTTGCCTATTTACGAAATGGGAGAAACCCAGTTGCTGGACGCATGCTCATCACTCCCCTACCCACATCACCCTTCCACACACTGTACAGCAGACCCCGCCGGGCACACAGCCAGGCCTGGCTCGGCTCCCAGCTGCAAATTGACAACCACACACAGGCACAACCTTGATGGGACATGTGAGTGCCAGACCTCAAGATTTGGCTGAAATCATTTCATCCAAAGCATTTGGGTCCAAATAATAGCCTTGGTGAAATGCCGATTTTTGTGAAAAGTGAATAAGTTTCCAATTTTTCCCATATCTTGTGTTTTGGCTTTCTCTTGTTCATTCATTTTGGCCTTTTCATTCTTCAGGAATACCAACTATATGGATTTATTTACAACAAAGTAAATATCTAATAGTAGGATATTAGTTGGAGCAGTCTATATACTTAATAATAAAAGATAACTTATGAGTAGCTATATTTCATCCAAATTTACTTTTAAACAAATTGCTTATGACCAGATTACCAGAGTTTTCTTCATGTCCCCCGACTCACCAGATCTGGACCAGTGTCTCCTCATACATAATTTTACCTTTCCCCCTCAAGTTTATGTTCAAGGAAGTTTGACAGAAAGAGTGAAGGTTCAGAAATACCAGCCTAAGCTGGCTTATTATGATCGGCACATTAGAGTTATGGGTTTGGGCAGAAGATTAAGCAAAGACTTGGTTTAAAGCTTGTGAACTTGCTATCTTGGTCCATTTGCGCCACTATAATAGAACATCATGGACTGGGTGGCTTATAAACAACCGACATGTATTTCTCATAGTTCTGGATGCTGGCATTCTGAAATCAGGTACCAGCATGGTTGGGCTCTGGTGAAAACCCTCTTCTGTGTTGCCAGCTGCACATGGGTCTGCACGTGGGTCTGTACATGGTGGAAGGAGAAAGGGATCTCTCCAGGTCCTCTTTTATAAGGGCTCTAATCTCATCCTTAAGGGCTCCACCCCATGACAGAATCATCTCCCCAATGTCCCACCTCCTAATGCCTTCACCTTAAGGGTTAGGATTTCAATGTGAATTTTGGGGGACATGAACTTTTAGACCATAGCAATGGCCAAGTTTAGGACTTGGTTTTATGGTTAAACATTAGGATCTAGGGTTAGGGTTGGGGATCAGGCTTCTGGTCTCATAATTTGTGATGTTGACATGTTAGCAATATTTGTAGTGTGGTTAGAAGTTCAGATTGGAAGTATTACAAAAGGACCGAGGTGTGAGTAAGCCGAAAGCAGCATTCTCCCTATGTGCTCTTCCCCTTGAGCAGAATCACCCAGAGTCCTTGCTAAAAAGCAGACTGATGTGCCTGATTTTAGGGGTAGTAAGCAATTTTTGGACTCAGGGTCATCAAAATTCAAGAATCACACTTGAAAACAATGGGGTCGAGAATGGAGGAATACAGAAAAAATTGGATTTATAACTTAGTCTAAACTCAGATTAGAATTGACTGAGAATGTGAATAATCTTTATACCTAGAGAGCTACCTCTTTGAAATGTAACATTCTCTGTCTTTCTCTTACTTCTAGATAGATCGCTGAGCCCAGGGGAGATTCGGGTTTTCAGCAGGAAGTTAATCCAGACACCAGTGACAGACATGAGGAAGGAAAAGAAGCCTCTTGTGTGGATAATGTAGAAGAACCCAGAATCTTCTAGAAAGAGCCAAATAGAATTATCACATCATGTTCCCAGGAGCTGGGGGTACTTCTAGGAGTCCTTGGAAAGACAATAAGAAACCAGAGTTTTTTTAGGCTCCATTCCTTCCTAAGGTGCCACCCAAAATTTCAGATGGTTTGGTTCACATCTCCCCTGAGGTGGAAGCTGGAGGTCCTGTTTTTTATGTACTTGGTTGCCACAGTCTAGGTGGAGCATAGGGGCTCAGAATAAGAGGAAATTACTTTAAAAGTTTAAAATTAGAGCCATAGGATTGTGATAGATAGTTTAATATATGCAATAAATTTCATTGGCTTATTTTGAAAATGTTGCCCATATTATATCTTTAAAAATATTTTGTATTTATATATTTATTTTAAATATATAAAAACATTTTGTTCCTACAGTTTTGTGATGAGTAATATAGCTGGTATATATATAAACATAATTTTATTTACATTTTTAAGAGAGTTTTTCTGTGTATTTTTAGCTACTGTATTTATATATCAATTATAGCTAGGTAAGTAGCTGTCCCAAATTCTTGTAAATATAAATTTCTACTTTTTGTTTTTATTATTAAATTATTAAAATTCATTTGTAATTTTTAACTTGCCTGGGTGAGATGTTTGTATGTCATTTTAGATTATTAAGGACAGCGTACTGCATAATCGGGGAACTACAATAAAGATGAAAGTCTTCTCATCTTCATGATGTGTTTGGTTGTGCCAGTCTGGCTCATCTGTTCACTGTCAAATGATAATGTTACTTACTGGGCTTGTGATTATTCAACCAAGTCTCTTAACTCTGAAAAATAATCCTGAATTATTCTTCCCATAGAGAAAGCAATAGAAGTTGAGGCAGGTCCTCAGCCAGAGTCTGAAAGCAGGACAGAAGGAAAGGATATTGAGGGAGAAAAATGGGAAGTAGAATGAAGGAAGAAGAAACACTGTGGATACCTAGACAGTAATCTGAAATTCAAAATAAAGGAAAGGTGACTCAGTAGGACATGCATTCCTGGAAATGGGCTGTGACAAGCAGACCAATGGGCACAAGAGAACACACACAGTGCTCACTATTTTAACCCTAATGGGAATCCTTTTCACAATCTCTAAGTCAGTCCTTTGTGGTAGAAGGAAAATCTAGAGCATGTAGTGAAATAGAAACAATGGAAAAGAAATAAGAGTATAGGAGAAATTTCAGGGCGAAAAAGAGAAAATAGGAAGAGCTAAAACTGTTAAGTAAAATAGGCGTGGAGGAGAAGGAGCTGATAACATGAACACCGTATCCTTAGAGAAAAGCGTCTAGGAGCATCAGAGAATTCTGGGATGGTCTGAAAGGCCAAGCTTCGTGTCCTCAGGATG
Organism: Eidolon dupreanum; assembly: GCA_028627145.1. Taxonomy (NCBI): domain Eukaryota; kingdom Metazoa; phylum Chordata; class Mammalia; order Chiroptera; family Pteropodidae; genus Eidolon; species Eidolon dupreanum. The sequence continues at coordinate 1,901,320 of CM053515.1, forward strand.
TACCACCCTCACAGCACATGGATGTGTTTTACCAATCAGAGAAGCTCCTTGAGCTTTGGTGACGGGTTTTTACTGATGTTCCATTACGTAGGCATGACTTGTTCAATCACTAGCCATGCAATTAAACTCAATCTCCAGCTCCCTTCCTTTCCCAGAGATTGGGTTGGTATCACGTGGCTCAAAGCCCCACCCTGAAATCAGAGAGTTGGTCTGTGGTGTGCTGGCTCCCATCCCCAGTCATCTCATTAGCATAACGACAGGTGTGCTCCAAGGGCCCCAGCGTAAGTATCAGACACTCCTATCACTCAGGAAATTCAGAGGATTTAGGGGCTTCCTCCAAAGAACCAGGGACAAGGACCAGCCAAAGTTCATTATACAACGCACTGACTGTGGTCGGGAGCTCTGTCACAACTCAGGTGCTCAGGAAAGGTAAATAGATGCAGGTGCAGGAATGTTTTAGGCTAGAGCTATGACAAGGGAGACAAGAGAAGCTGAGGGAATGAGAAGGAGTGGAATAATGGGGTGCACACAGGCCATTGAAATAGCTTAGGATATGTGAGAGGAGATTGAAACAGCTAAAGACATGTGAGTAACTGAGTGAAGAGAAGCCAAAGAATAAAACGTCTTGTGTTGCGGGCGAGGGTGCAGTTCTGGAAAATGAGGTCATCTGATGAGCACGGAACAGCTGCAGAGAGTGAAACCAACGAGGCCAGGAGAGCTATGGGGACATCAGCAACTTGGGAATGGACAGCATTTAGATGTGGGACACAGCTCATGGAGTAAGGGCAGCAGAGGGACTAGATTCAGCAGACATGGAAACTAGAAAAGAGGAGAAACAGTCTTATGGGAGGAGCTTGGAAACATACAGCTTAGAAGACGTTTAGGAGTTGAAATGAAAAGTGAATATAACAAACTCTAGGTGTTCACAGGATGGCAGGGGATGGAGTAGCACCTAAAGTGAACAAAGGGTTAAGAGTCACACAAGAAACAGGACAATGGACTCAAACAATGAAGCAATAACAAACGGGTAAGAAAACAGATGGCCAGGCCACCGAGGACAGGGTGAGTTGGGAGTGTTTGGGAATACCGGAGCAGAAAGCCGTGGGTTCAGCCCAAATGTCCTGAGAAGCTTGAGATGGAGATTGGTCCAATTGAAAAGAAGTGGAAGCTGCTGGCCACTGAGAAGGGGGTATAGCTCTAGATAGTCCCAGGACAAAGAGATGGACCAGCTGAGAGACTGGGACAGGCTGGAAGCTGCTGAAGGCTGAGAAGGCTGATACACCAAGAGAGCTGCTTCGGAGCTGTGAGCCAGTGACAGAAAGATTTGTGACTCCCAGTTTTTGCCTCATGTGGCTATTCATCTGCCTTTGACAGCTGCTACTTCCAAATTGATATTTTCTTCACAGAGTCTTTTTCTTGGCTTAAAATTTTTTTTACCTGTATGTATCTTTAAATGATAAGGAGTCCTTAAAAAGGTGGGGATAACCCATAATACCATTCTTTCTTAATGTATAATATCCAGTGTTCAAGGTTTCACAATTTTCTAAATGTCTTTTGTTTTTTTCAATACATGAAGTTTCCCTGGCTCTGTTAGGTGAATCCGTTGGGGATCTTTGGGAAGACCTCCAAAACCGTTAAAACATAGTTTAAGATCCTGAGTCTTAGACATGAAAATGAACACGTGCTAAATATTTTATTTAATTCAAGAGAGATCCGGTAGCTATTATAAACTGTTCAGAAGAGAAATTGAGAAACGCACATGTTATAGATCAGGAATATTGCAATGAATGTGTGCATGGACAAACGAAGGCAAAACCCGATTTTCTCTGAGTGGTGATGGCGGGGTGGGGCGAGGAGTCAATTGAATTTCCAGCAGTCAGAACAGTATTTGCATGTTTCCTACAACTTTCAAAGAGGTATGCAGGAGATCAAAAGACAAAAGGCTGGATTAAAAAATAAGAGGGATGTCCGCAAACAGTTAGTTTTCCACTGAAATACACAATTCTTTTTCTACACTCAGCATCTTAAAGAGATAAAGTAATGGGCAATTTTCTTTTCTCAATTTTCTATCTTATGATTCTATAGTTGTCATGAATTAAAAGTAGTTTGAAATAGCTAGGTTTCTTTTTCCCAACAAGGGGGGAGGAAGGTAGATCAGGTTAATACTCTTATTAGGTTATCGCAGAACCGGTTACTGATCTTACTTAAATGTCTCGCTCATCATAAAGGAACACGATACACTGCTTTCTCTTATTTATCAGGGTTGTCTGTGGCTATGGATTCTAAGTCTTAAGCTCTCAAGGTATGAAAAAGACTAGGGCGCCAGGACACAATCAGGACACTTGTGCAGAGGCGACAATACTGACGATTCTTTAAAATACAGGGAAATTTGAGTTCCGGGTCCGGGCGGTACAGCGCCTCTTAACCGCTGGGCGAGGAGGGGACCACTGAGACGTCCCCTAACTCGACGGAGTGCAG
>CM053515.1:1903897-1920555 GCA_028627145.1 Eidolon dupreanum
GGGCGGGGTAGGTCGTGCGTGGCCGGCCTCGGGCAGCTGTGGCTCCTCCCGCCCGCGGTCAGCGCCGGGGGTAACTGGCCCCGGGCCGACGACACGAGAGTGTGCGACACGGAGGGTTTGACCGCTTCCCGGGGATCCGGTGGTCTGGGTCGGAGGGCGGGGGCGGCTGCCCCGGAGTGGGCGCTGCCCTAGGACGTGGAGTTCTAGGTTTCCCGGGGCGGAGGCGGTGACAGCCCCGGCTGCGGACGTGCGGTGTCCCCTCCTCCCCTCTCCACACCCCAACACTTCTTCGCCCTTCCCAGGTTCCAAACGTGACTCTGAACGTCCCCGAGGGCCTTGCTCTGTGATCTGAGTGTGCGGGGTTCCCCTCGGTTCTGCCCTGCGGAGTCGCAGCGTCGTGCAGGATAAGTGTGCCAGGGGTATGTCCTGCTGCCTCGGTCGCCAGAGGAAGAGACTGGGCCTGAGAAGGGGGGTGACATGTCCCAGGTTACCAGTTCTGTAGGTGGGATTGCTAACGGCACTTGGACTCCCAGGACAAGTGTTGTGTCCACTGTATTACCATTACGTCAAAGTCAGCTTCTTAATAAGAGAAGCTTTTCAGCAGCTCATCGAATAGGTACAAATAATTTAAAGACTTCTCCATGCCCGAGTGTATCCGTTTACTCAGAGCATCCTGTGGATTTCCTTAGTTAAAAGAGGTAGTAATAAAATAGATGAGTGTAACAAAATTTCTTTTTTTACCTTGTGTTTATCGGAAGATTGTTTCAATAGGCTTCAGTGTTCATTCACTAATAAGAATGTATCTACTCACCACATAATCACGTGGGAGTTAACATACAGGTGGGTGGTCCCCCCTATCAGTCTTCCAGTTACTTCTGAAGGTTTAAAGGGACAATCTCCTATGGGAATCTTCATGGAACTTTCTGGGTAAGTTCTCACGCAGAAAAGTACTTCCTCAGCTGGCTGATCACTCGTAACTTTGTTGCTTGCATTTTCTTTCTCCAGGTCTGCCTCCCCTCTCACAGTCCACATTTTTCCAAGAGCAGCAGAAAATGAATAAATTTCTGGTGAGTTTTTCTGTTTATGTATTTATTCCTTAGTTTGTTTTGTAATACACCTTAGGAGGTGAATAGTTCAAACTTTAAAATGGGAAAGTAGACCAGATAAAAGATGTGTTTAGACAAAACACAGTGCAGCAGGTCAGCACCAGGCATGTCTGTCAAGTTCAAATGTGTAGATAGCATCATCTTTCAGAACCCTTTAAGCAAAAGTACGAGTGCACCTTGTGTTCTTGACATTCGTTGTAAAAAACGATAAACACCATCCATTTATTCGACTTACATTGACCAGCGAACACACTTTTCTCTTGGGTTTTAAAGATTTCGTTGATCATCTCACTGTAGTTGTGACTCGCCTTCCTAAATGAGAAGCCCTGAGCCATTGCCCCTGCTGCCTTGTGCCTCGTGTAAGCCAGCGGCGTACTGCCCAGGGAGCTCTCAGGGCACGTATCTTCTCTGTTGACTAAAGCATTGTTTTTACTGCTTGGTCAGCAGAGATAAAACAAGGACCATCTGGAGGAATGGCCGTCTCACCCTTCAGATCAGTGTTCCCAAGTATCTCCTCGACTGTCCGTTGGGGTCGCACAGCGGACCCTGTGGCGATGTCTCTGGCAAAGACTCCTTGTTTCCCGTTCATGTTTTATCTCGCAGCCTGCAGTCATGGGTCTCTCCCTGCCCTCTCCTGAACGTGCCCTGGTCCAGGTCGCCTGTGATCTAGCATCATACGTGTTTGAGATCTGCCATCCTTTTCTGGGCTCATTGCTGCCTTGCCCATCTACAGCCTCTGCGGTGTCTGTAACAGATCTCTCCTTGCTGTCTTGCTGACTTTGATTCTTCTTCTACCTTCATGTGCTATTCCTGCACCCTTGTCTCGTGACTCTTACGCCTGCCCATCCTCACCCCCACTGCCCCCCGTGCTTCTAACTGCCAGTTCTGTCCGTTCTCCCGCACGCACCAGATGCCTCTGTCCTGCCTGCGCCGCCACAGAGCGTGTCCAAAGGACACCTCAAATGAGAGAGCCAGTAAATCCAGAACGTAATTATTTGCAAACTGCCACCTCCGTCTTTGCCTGTTGCCCTACTGGTTCATCATTCCTTATCCTGCTTGTCATGTGTCCAGAAAAATGGATTCATTGTAAACTCCTCCATCCTGTTGCCACATTTGAGGATTATTCAGGTTTGTTAACATTGACGTTCTAAATGGTTATTTCCTTCCACTTCACCCCACCCTGTTTCTCTTAAAATAGCTTACCTTTTCGTCCCTGGACTGTTACAGAAGCTTCCTTCCTGGGCTGCTCCTTCTTTCCTCCCCTAGCTCAAACGGATTTTCCACGTTGAGTATTTTTCCGGAAGTGTTGCTCTCCGTGTGGAAAGCACCTGAGAGGCTCCCTGAATAACTAGAAAAAAGAGGTCGCTGTTACTCTGAGGTGGGGAAGATTGGGAGAAGCAGAGTTGAGAAAAGGCCACAATTAGGTTTGAGACATTTTAAATCGAGCTGCTATTGTGACGTGCAAGTGAAGATGTCAGCATCTCTGTCACCGGATGGTGCTTCTCAGCTCTCAGTGGTTTGAGCGCCAGTTGTCCTGCCTGCGACACTTTCTGCTCTGCTCCTTGGAGGGCTCCCAGCAGAAGCCGCTCCTTGTTCAGCTCTGCTTTGTGACCCTTCGCGTCATCGAATGTTTTGTCTTTTTTCTTAGAAGTAACATCCTGTGTCTTCGGGTTTTGGATGTGGTTTTAATTTTTCCTTTTCTTGGCTGTGATTATAAGAGGCAGTTGTTCCCCTCAAGGAACTTCCCGTTCCCCTGGGAGGCGGTGACCCAGGGAAGTAGTTATAGGATCATAGGCGTCCTCCCAATCAGCACCCAGGACAGGGGGACACTGAGGGGCCGTGAAGCACAGCCAGTTTTAGCCGCACTGTGGGAGTCTGGCTCAGTCGCTCAGCGAAGGCGGAGCTGTAGGTGGGGTGAGGCAGTTTGTCACAGCCCTGGAATGATTGTGACCTGTGTAGTCACAGAGGGCGCTGAGGTGCTCAGAACAGCACAAGCTGGACTGAACACGGCTCCTGAAGTGCCAGGAAGAATCTGCTTGCTCATTAGCTCGCGGGGTTCTGTCAAGGGACAGTGAAGGTGTGGGTGGAGACCAGCACTGGCACTGACCGAAGGGTCACCCGTGCTGTCCTGATTTCAGGTTTGGTCCTGCACGGAATTTGAAACCTTTTCATTAGGAAAGTGAGTCATCTGATGAAAAGATGTCATATGTAGAGGCCAGTCATGTGAACAGCATGACGTTCAGGGGCCAGGGGTGGAAGGTGCGAGTCAAGGGGACCCTGGTCTCGTGAGAAGCCAGAAAGGAACATGACCTGGGGTGTTCTGCCCGACCCGAGGCCCCAGTAGCTTGTCGGTAGGCTTAGGGTTTTTTTTAATCATCAGTGAGGTGTATATTTTTACATATTTAGAAGCTGGGGTTTTTTTCCTCCTCATTAATAGACTATTTTTAGAGCGGTTTGAGGTTGACAGAAAAATTGAGCCCAGCAGAATTCTCGCATGCCCGGCCTCCCCGGCTCCCCCGCCGCTAACACCGGCCAAGTGTGCTGCGTTGCCGCAGCCCGCAGGTCGGTGTTGATACGTTATCGTCTAAAGTTCATGGTTTGCGTTAGGGTTTGCAGTTAGGGCTCATTCTTCCTGTTGTATGGTTTATGTTTTAACAAATGTGTAAGAACACGTAGCCGCCATTCCAGTGCCACACAGAACAGTTTCAGTACCTTCCGTGAGCTGTAGGAGCAACAGGTTTGCACAGGAGCAGCAGGTGAATTTCCGGGGTGTTAAGTTTGAGGTCTGGGACATATCTGGTACTCAGGAGGGAAGTCTGGGCTCGTGGTGTAAGTTTGGGAAATGTGATATGTAGATGGTAATTAAAGCCACGAGGCCAGATGGGGCCACCATCAGAGCAGCGAGTGTAGACAGCGCAGAGAAGGACGAGCCCGGAGCCCCAGGGGCCTCTGAGTGAGGATGACTCGGCGGGAGGGCGGCAAAGCGGGCAGAGTGGGAGCAGCCGGTAGCAAAGGGGGAGCCAGTACTGCATATGTTCTGGAAGCATAACGAAGGGGCCAAATGCATCCTTTGTTGCCAGGAGGTCCTCTGCTTCTTGGGGACAGGGATGTGCCCTCCGCTCTGTGTCCCCAACAGGTGGCTTGTCCTGGCTCACGATGCAGGGCTACATCTTCCTTTTCCGGTGTGGACGTGTGAACTGTTGTGTGTTCCTCACATCCTTGTTTTCCTTCCACAGTCTGTGAGGCAGAAAAGGTGTACAGCGTTCTTAGTTGACTTTGCCAGTCAGCCTGGCGGGTCTTGTCCCCATATGCCTTCTCCAGTTCCAATCACAGTGCCGTTACAGGGACCGGTGTCATTCAAGGACGTGGCAGTGGACTTCACCCAGGAGGAGTGGCAGCAGCTGGACCCTGTGCAGAAGACAACCTACAGGGATGTGATGCTGGAGAACTACAGCCACCTGGTCGCCGTGGGTGAGGAGAGCTGGCTTTCTGAGTTGCTAAGATACATGGGATTTCCTTTCAACGTACTAACTTTAATTTTGAATTTGATGGGACAAATGTGAATAATGTGTTTTGGGCACCAGGCAGGGCATTTTGGTCTTCACCTCCCCAGTGAAAAGTTCTCATTTTGATCCGGTTCAGGTGGGCATGCTGCTGTGTAGCTCCTAAAGCAGCACTTCCCTCAGCTGGCAGCCAGCCAGGCTCACGTTTTCTTTCGTTTCTATTAACAGGGTGTCACATCGTTAAACCAGAAGTTATCATCAAGTTGGAGCAAGGAGAAGAGCCATGGACAGGAGGAGGAGAAGTCCTACTTCAGAGTTACCCAGGTGTGTCAGAGGAGGCAGTGAGGCGATTGGTAACTTGGCAATGTTTTTCCCAGGAATTTTTAATGGTCCCAAACTTCAGAAGTGACTCAAGATAGTTACTTGTATGCTTTAGCTACCAGATTCTCACTCCCACGGACAGCTCCCTCCCCCACAGAGACTCATACGTGCAGAGCTTCTCCATGCTCACCTCAACCCCAGACTGAAATCCAGTCACTTCTTTCTCTTTAACCTTGGGTCCTGCTGGCTTTCATGGCATTTTCAGTAATCCACTGCCATAGATTTTGTTTTTAGGCATTCTTAAGTTTATTATTAAAAAGTAACTTATGCAACCCTGTGTCATTACCTTCTGTCCTTTTTCTTCATTATGAAATGCCTCAGACATGTTCCTGTCCCCATTTTCACTTTTAACTTTTTTGTCTTCGAGGTCAGATTCCAAACACCATCCTGTGCCTTAGCCAGTAAATTCAGTTCACTCCTGTTGTCATATGCACTGTGCTGGTCATTACTCCTGAGATCCAGCCCTTAAGTCTGGAGACACCAGGAACTGGGTCTCCCTCTTTCTCCGGATGTTCATTTTGATCTTGTCTCTCTCATTTACTGTTCTGTTCCCAGTGCTTGTCATATTAGGTGCTCGATACATGCGATGTATAGAGATGAATTGTGACACATTTGTCCTCCCATCCTCTCCAGGAATGCATCTGCCTTTAGTGGTTTATTCTTTAAAAGGCTCCTCTTGTCTCAAGTCTTTTTGGTTCTTTGTGGTCTGTTTTATGCTGCATCATCCACCTCTAGTCCAGGGTCCCCTGTCACGGGCAGTACAGCACCCCCTCATTCAGATGGATTTATAACATCTTCATCTGACATTTCCAGTGGCTCCATATCATCACCAGTCTCACGGGATGCACCTGCAGTGACTCCTTGTTCATTCTTAAAGGGAACTGACATTCCTCATTCTTTAGGAGTCACCACAGTATTAGTCCATATTGTCTGGAAAAATTTTTCTGTTGTTTCCCAAAATTCGTGCTAAACTTCATTTGGTCGAGAAATGTGTTCTATTTATGTGATTGTTGAACCTCCGGCTTTATGTTTCAGTGGGGTGTGCTTTATGTGGCCAGATAACCCTTTAAGTCTGAGCTCAAATTCTCAAACCCTTCCCTCTCAAGTTTTTTCTTCTGACTCTTATCATTACTCCAGTCTCTCGCTTCTCTCAACTTTGACTCCACTTCATGGTGATAAGTTAAAAAAAGAGTTAGATCTGACCAAGCAATCTATTATTTGAGAGTATATATTTTTTGCTTGAGCTTTCCTCCCCTGGATTATAATCCTCTAAAAAAAAAGAGCATGGCTATATCTGATGACCCTCTTTCTCCAACAAATAGGTTGATTTTCCTGGAGCAGTAATTCATTTAGACTAGATTATCCTAATTTGGCTTCATATTGTAAATCCAGGTAGTACTATTGCTCAGATTTTTTTTCCCCTCATTTTCTCCATTGCTATTTTGATGGTGGACTAAGGGAAATTGTAGGTTTTAGAGAACAAAGTTGATATGGTTTCATTTGATGTGGATGATAGCATGCATGATAGGGTCATCCAAAAATTTGTAAGATAAGTCAAAATAAGGTCACTATTTTAGGAGCAGATTGAGGAATCTGATTTTTAACATTTGTACACTAAATGAAACTCATGGGAAAGTGCTTTTCACACCCAGAATTAAGTGACAATGGTAATGTCAGAGATGAGACAAATAAGAAAAGTCAGAAGATTGAAAATGGGGAAAATAATCCTAAACTTATTGAGTGTATTTTGTGCCAAATGCTATTGTGAGCACATTATATTAATCAACTGATGTAATCCCACCAGAACTCCATGAAGTAGTTACATTGTCTTCATGTTACTGGTGGATGAATCTGAGTCTGAGGGCAGCTATGTGACTTGCCCTGGGTCAGCTAACCAGAGTTCATGCTCTGTGGTCCAAATAGGAACAAATAGGGTTTCATGGTCAGAATGAGCTCAGTATAAATGACAACAGCATTAGAATATTTAAGAAATCTAAAACTTCTGAAAGGATGGCGTGCTCTGTGGTCTCTTACAGTGTTGGGCATATCCGTTCCTGGACTCTCCTTCCAAGTGGAACACAATTAGAGTAGATCCCTGGTTATAGGATGTTGCTCTAAACATGAGAAGATGTAGGGGTCTGTTTATTTGGCACTAGTGTGTGGAATCTGAAAAAAAGGCTAAATAGTTTGTAAGGATCTAAGCTAGTCAAAATACTACCACAGAAATCTTAGTATAAGGTGATAGTGCCTTAGATTGTGATCATTTCTCTCAAGCTGATATGAAATGATGTGGTATGAAGTGCTACTCCTCCCCCTCCAAAACTAATCCATCCTTAGAGATATCTTATGGTCCTCTTTGTCCAGCACCACTCATTGTTGCCTTGTCAGTTGACCTCATTTCCTCTGAATACTCTCAGAGCTACCTTGTCAGTCATTTATCCAACATCCTGTCTTCTGATCACTGCCCTGTCTTTATATAATCTTCTATACCCAGTTTTCAACCAAATCTTATAAAGTAGCAAAGATCAAAGGTACTTGTGTTTTTATTAGTTTACTTCTCTTTTTTCTCATCACTAGAGATTGGTGCATGCACGTGTCTTTATATTCCAAACCAAAGAATAAAGGGAAAAAAAGGCATATGGAATTATTTTCACTGTCTATGAAACTAGCACCGACACCACAATGAAGTGCTTGTATATGTCTCATTCCATGTCTTATGTAGGAAGATGTACAAAATTTCGTTAATTTTGCCTCTTTTTAGAAGTCTGGAAAGTCAGCCTGATAGAGGGAGACCAGGAAAGTGAAGGCAAACATTCAATCCAAACTGTATCCATCAGCAACAGAACCCTGAGTGAAGAGAGAGGTAATGTTCTTAGTAAGACTTTTAATGTGGAAACAAACCCTGTTCCTTCAAGAAAAATATCCTATAAATGTGAGTCATGTGAAAAGAGTGTAAAGTCGATTTCAGAATATATTAGTAGTGATGGAAGCTATGCAAGAATGCAACCTGATGAATGTAGTGCATGTGGGAAATCACTCCTCCATGTGAAGCCTGAGAAAACTCATCCAGGAGACAAATCTTATGAATTTAATCAAAATGGGGAAGCTTATACTCTAAATGAAGACAGCATCTATCAGAACATGCATATTTTGGAGAAACCCTTTGAATATATTGAATGCCAGAAAGCCTTTCAAAAGGATACAGTTTTTGTTAATCCATTGGAGGAGAAGCCCTATAAATGGAATGAATCTGAAATAGCCTTTCTCCAAATGTCAAACCTCAGTGTACACCAGACATCTATGGAAATGAAACCCTATGAATGCAGTGCATGTGGAAAATCCTTCTGTAAAAAGTCAAAATTTATTATACATCAGAGGACTCATACAGGAGAGAAACCTTATGAATGTAATCAGTGTGGGAAATCCTTCTGCCAGAAGGGAACCCTCACTGTCCATCAGAGAACACACACAGGGGAGAAGCCCTATGAATGTAGCGAATGCGGGAAAACCTTCTACCAGAAGTTACACCTCATTCAACACCAGAGAACCCACTCAGGAGAGAAGCCCTATGAATGTAGTTATTGTGGAAAATCCTTTTGCCAGAAGACACACCTCACACAACACCAGAGAACGCATTCAGGAGAGAGACCCTATGTTTGTCATGATTGTGGAAAAACCTTCTCCCAGAAGTCAGCACTTAATGACCATCATAAGATTCACACAGGTGTGAAGCTCTACAAGTGTAATGAATGTGGGAAATGTTTCTGTCGCAAGTCTACTCTCACTACACATCAGAGGACACACACAGGAGAGAAACCCTATGAATGTAATGAATGTGGAAAATTTTTCTCTCGGTTATCATATCTCACTGTACATTATAGAACTCATTCAGGAGAGAAACCCTATGAATGTAATGAGTGTGGAAAAACCTTCTACCTAAATTCAGCTCTCATGAGACATCAGAGAGTACACACAGGAGAGAAACCATATGAATGTAATGAATGTGGAAAATTATTCTCCCAGTTGTCATACCTCACTATACATCATAGAACTCATTCAGGAGTGAAACCCTATGAATGTAACGAATGTGGGAAAACCTTCTACCAGAATTCAGCCCTTTGTAGACATCGGAGAATCCACAAAGGAGAGAAGCCCTATGAATGTTACATATGTGGAAAATTCTTTTCTCAGATGTCATACCTCACTATACATCATAGAATTCATTCAGGAGAGAAACCCTATGAATGTAATGAATGTGGGAAAACCTTCTGCCAGAATTCAGCTCTTAATAGGCACCAGAGGACGCACACAGGAGAGAAGGCGTATGAGTGTTATGAATGTGGAAAATTCTTCTCTCAAATGTCGTATCTCACTATACACCACAGAATTCATTCTGGAGAGAAACCCTTTGAATGTAATGAATGTGGAAAAGCCTTCTCTCGGATGTCATACCTCACTGTACATTACAGAACTCATTCAGGAGAGAAGCCCTATGAATGTAGTGAATGTGGGAAAAAATTCTACCACAAATCAGCCTTCAATAGCCATCAGAGAATCCATAGGAGAGGGAATATAAATGTAATTGATGTGGGAAGGCTTCTCTGAAGTCAGACCTTATTTTATGTCAAGAACACTTTTAAAATAATGTATAAGGAACTTCTACCATTGTAAATCAGTTCACACAGGGGAAAGTGGATCAGCCTTTGTGCATTAGTCAGACTTGTAATCTGAAAGTTCACAGGGTAGAAACCACAATTGCCACAAGACCACGTAACTTGGTGGATACTAGTCTGTACAGGAGCAAAAGTTTATAAACGTGTAGAATGTATATATGTTTCACCGTGGATTCAAACTGTTTTACATATCAGGGAATTCATACCAATGGGAAATCCGTCATTTTAAGAAATGTAGAGAACATACTCCTTTAGAAATTATTAATACTAAAAGTTACATTTCTGATATATTAAGCTTTTTGTAAAGAAAAAAAAAAGCCTGTTGTGAATAAATGTACACTTCATGTAAATAGAAGCTGTAAAATCAGACGGCTAATCAAGACAGCAACAAAGCCACATTAAACTCATATATAGGTAGTTCCTGAGGATGTAGGACTTTTTGTTTGCTTGCTTTTTAGGGTGCTACATTATAGGAATTGTATGCTCATTCTGAATCATGTTTGAAAAGGCATTGTATCCTTTTTAGAATAACTTGTAAGACATGGTAAGATTACGCATTTTAAATGGCACCGCCACATTAGCATCTTAATATGCAGTGTCATTGAACTAAAATTCAATAGATATAAAGTATGCTGCTGCTTGTACTCTTCCCTAGCACTTACAATTGTATTTGATCATTGTTAATGAACTAAATCTTCCATAAAGAACCAGTTTTTTTAATGTTTTCAACTGTATCTGCATCAGCAAGAGATAGAAATGTATGCATAAAATAGATAGAAAACTGCATAAGTAGTTTTAAATTGTTAATGCCCAAAGTCTCCAGTAGTGAGAAACAATTGTAGTGATCATTGAACTCTGTACAGTTTTAAAATGTACTTAAAAAGGTCCCATTTTTATCTGATTTTTTGTATGTTTTTTATTTGGATCCTACATAAGTGTGCAGTAATGTTTTTAAACACTGCACTCCTGTTCCTGAGCAGATTAAGAATACGTTCATAGGGCTACTTGTGGCTGACATTGTTGAGTGCCCACCCTTGCCACCCGCTCCTTACTTTTCACTGGCAGAGTTTGCATATCCATTATCTCCTCATGGAATGGGGATAAATCCTGAATGGTTTCAACGAATAATGATAATCTCTCATTGCCAGCAAAGGAGTAGCCATAGGATCCAATGGTAGACAGATAAAAAAAAGGTATCTGACAGGTTATATCTAGAGCAGGTTTCCTCAAAGATTCAAGGAAAGCTGCAGGGTAAAGTGGAGTCTTGTGTTGACCATTTCCTTGTCAGGATGTGACACCTGGTTGTGTCTTTCAACAATGACTTCTGATTTGCTCATGGCAGAGCAGAAGGGCGGCAAGAACCTGGATGGTGTTGCTGAGCCGCTAACCAGCCGTGTAGCCGCTCCGCCTCTGGACTGTTTCTTTTGTGAAGGACTAAATTGATTTTTAAGCCAGTTAAAGCTCTGTTAGTGATAACTGGAGCTAGGAAGTTACCTTTTGCAGGAGTAACACAATTGAGAAGTGGACCTTAGGTAAATCACCTATTTTGAGGTGTTGGTATAGACTTATTTTTCTGTAAATTTTGATGTAAGTAGTTTGAGCATTAGAAACAAATATGTATGTTTCCCTGAGTTATTATGTCATTGACCTAAGGCCCTTTGGAACCTGATAGAATGTCAGAGATACCTTCCTTTTTATAATGCATGACACAGATTTTGTTTAATTTACATTATTCACGGATCATTGCTACAATGTTAGTTGACAATATATACATTGTAAGGTAAGGACCTACTTTTGTTTGCTTTCCGGTGATTAGCCCGATAGCCTACATTATTTGAATAATTTACCCTTAACACTGAGATGAAATGCCATATTTTTCATGTATTTTAATCACTCGTAAAGTCTGTTTTGTTGCTCAGCACTCTTCCTCTGTACTCTTCGAGCTGATTGTATGCTACATTACAGGAATTAAAGGTCTGCTAGATTGTATAGTTGTGTAGAAACTATATGTTCAGAGTATATTTGTTGAAATGCTATCTACAAAGGTTTCCCACCCTAGTGTGTCAAAATTACTATAGCTTAAATACACAGTATGGGTATTAAGTAAAAAATTTGAAAAGCTGAAATGGTTTATCACATTCTTTTACTCTTGCTGACAGCCTGCATATTAAAGGGCCAGTACCTGTAAGTCCTAAACTGCCTCTTCGATAACGTAGTCATGTAATGTGTTTACAGTTTGACAGATTTCATTGTCATGTTTTCACATCTCTGAAATGAGGATCAATAGCACATTCTAATTTAATTGGCATTTTCTTCTTCCTTAGAGGGACTTAAAATAATGATTTGTCTTAGATTTGATAGAATGCCACATTTGAAAAGTTTTTAACTTCCTGGCAAGTGTGTGAGGTGCACAGACCTGAGTTAGTGAAAGGAAGCACCACGGGGCGGGTGCAGCTTGCCTGGCCTGCAGCGAGGGCTGAGAATGGAGTGAAGGCAGCGTGAGTACACACCTTTGACACACAGTGGCCTCACAATCTGTGGCATGAGCAGATTAGGAACCCTGAGAGGGTCTTTAAGGGCTGAGCGGGCAGTTAACCATTTCCTGGCAGGCAGAGGTGAGAGTCCCCCAGTTTTGTTATCCTAGAGTTAGTGGAGTGGTGGTTCAGTTGTTACCTCCATGGCCTCAGGTCAGACCAAAGACATGGCGTTCGCACTGGGGCCACATGCTGTCAGCCTACAGAGTCCCCCTCTTGTAATCCCATTTCCGTATGCCTGGCTGGGCGGTCCAGTCAAGCTCCACGAAGGAGGTTCCACAGTAAGCCACAAGACCGCAGCCCAGGCTGTTGCTGGCTTTACCGAATGCCTCCAGTTGGACAAAACAAGGAAATATGTTTTTTAAACTAAGTTGCTTTTTCTCTCATCACAGACATAACTATATCACAAGGAAATTGCTTTCCTGTCCTTGAACTTAAAGCCTGTGTTTCCTACCAAACCGAGGAGCTGGCGTGGGCTGCTGACTCGCTTGCATAGCCCCGCTCTGGTGATGCCACAGATGTGAAGGCAGTTTGTGGGTCAGGGAACTAACCTGAAAGGGGGCAGCTGTGAGGAAGACAGGCAGATGTGGCTCTCTCGTGGGGAAGGTGTTGGTAGCCAGACACAGTAGAGAGGCAGGTGCTAAAGAAAACGTTCAGATCGTGATCTTTCCACACTGTACTTGCACCCTTCACTGTAGTGTCCCGAGCACATTATTGTCCACCATGGTGCCTTCAGAGGCAGGACAGCAGGCACATCATGTTGGCACTGCAGTGGCTCCATGAGAGCAGCCCCTCAGTCCAGCTGAGACGACGGGTGGACACAACAGACACATTAGTGTCAGCCTGGAGCATCCTCTCCTCCCCACAAAGCCGCATCGTCACGGTCACCTTTTTCTGGATGGAAGTGATCATGTCAAGTGGCCAGAGGAGAGGGGTCAGTAGGGAAGGGCATTCTCTTCTATAACACATGCCTTGACTTAAATCACCCCAAGGAGCAGGAATGATGGACCATACCTCCCTGCCACTCGTATCAACCAAGGTGTGTGAATACCCCGGTGAAAATTTCAGAAAAGTAGACATGAGCTTCCTAAGAGAGAGCACATCGTACCATGTACACAACTGGCAAGCTTAACAGGATGTCGAAGTCGAGATTTCAGATTTTCTTAAAAGACAAGCCTTGAAGAAAAGAGTATTGATAATATGAAGCAGGAACAGAAAGTTACCCAAAAAAGGTGGGGCAGTGAAGGCTGAGCATGAGATAATTCAATAGATGAGATTAATAACAAAATTCACACGGCCAAAAAACAAACTAGCAGACTGTGTGATAATGGCAAATAATTCTCTCAAGACGCTAGACAGAATAAAGAAATACGATGTGAAGATGAAAATTTTTGAGATGTAGAAGATACTAGAGATACTATCCATATACTTAGGTTTTCAAAGAAACAAGATAGGGAGAAAATACATGAATTAAAAATTTCTCAGAATTAAAAAAAACCTAAAAGGAGCTTCCGTAATCCCAACTGGAATGATAAAGAAAATCTCTTTGGTCTATAAAGGAAAACTTGTTTAACCTAAATCAAGACCGATCACTAGAATACATAGGGATGTCCAGCGAAGGGGTGAGAAACGGGCAGCACATCAAAAGAAAGGTTTGACAGGCTGTACTTGAAATCATCAGTATTGAGAAAATGCAAATTAGCCCTTTACATGCATCAGAATAGCAAAAATTACATCGATGTATAATAAGTACTGGTGACAATGTGAATGGTAGTTTGTAATGTTTATATACTGTAGAAGTGTCTAAAATGATAGTGCCACACTGGGAAATTGATCTGCAAATATTTTCTTAAATTGGTAATGTGTATGCCTTACCCCGATCTGTTTATATATCCCAGAGAAATTCTATGCACATGAGGATGTATAGACATCAAGTTTCATCACGACAAGATTTTGAGATATCCTAGGTGAATGTCACTAGGAGAATAATGTGGGGCAAGCTGTGGCGTGCTGCCAGCAGGAGCTTATGCTGTATCTGTATGTAGCACATTTGATAAAATGTTTCACATGTGAATGAAAGGATGGAATGAGATTTCATGTAACTAAACAATATTTGTATCAATTAAAATTTTACACCCATACATCCCCACGTAGTTTACAGCGTGTGCTTTTAAAGTCAAAGTCGTAAATTCACTAGTATGAATGCTGTGGGGGGGAGGGAAGGGAGCTGGGGTTGGTGCGGAGAAGGATCAGGTAAAGTGAGGATGGGGTCCATGCAGGGACCAGTGTGGATGAAGAGTGTTCTGAACCGAGTATGACAATGAACACTGCCCCCCAGGATTCCTACAGAAACAGAAAAACTAAAGGCCCCGGGAAATGAAAATTCTCGATAATGTTCTGTTCAGTCTCAGGGTTTTATGGCTCAGGTGCCTAAGATGTCTGTGCCTGTATTGGCAACTTCAGCCCAAGCCATCTTTCAGTAAAATGGTCGCAGCTGCCCCATCTGTTGGTCCCTACTTTTGAACGTCCTTCCCTCGATGGGTGTGCCACCCGGTCAGTGTGACAGGTTGGGCTGCTGGATTTCCTACAGTGTTACAATTTTTCTTTTTGTAGAAGATCCCCCTCCCTCCAGTTTCAGCTGGCACATCACCAGAGATGTAGCTTCCTAGTGGCCAGGCGACTGCATTTGGTTCACAAGGGAAATAATGTGCCATCTTTTGAGTCACATTCTTAACAGAGGACCTTTTGTTCCTCGCTGCCTCCCCCCATCCCCCGCCCTGGTGCTGTGACACAGCTGGTGCCACTGAGCTGGTTTCTACCCCGAGCACAAGGACAGCACCCGGCACCCTTGTCCTGAAAAGGGCCATGGAAACGCTTTGGGCCTTGGGGGCCACGCAGCGCCTGTGGCAGACACCCGCCTCTACCACTGTGGCGTGAGAGCCCACAGTGCACGGGGAGGGGAGCCTTTCACGTAGGGACCCTGAAGTTTGAATTTCATGATTTTCACATGCCACAAAATTCTTTCGATTTTAAGAAACTACTTAATATGCAAACGCCATTCCTGATTTACGGACTGCACAAAAAGGCAGCAGGCTGCACTGGCCTGTGGCCATAGTTTGCTGACTCTTGTTTTAGGAGATGGAAAAGTAACAGGTAAAGGGAACCCTTTCCCTGGATGATATCATGGAGTAGGGCAAGGTGACCTCCCTGGACCACCTATTGGTGGACTTGTGCGTGAGACAACGATCTTCTGTCTCGATTCAGCCACTTGGCAGCCAACCCGACACCGACAGAGAATTAGCCAATAAAAAGGAAGTGTCATTTTTTTCTAAGATGCAACGTATACATTCCTCCAACACCTATCGTACAAATGACTAATAAAAGAGTCTCATGAAGAACATAGAAGTAGCCCATTCAGAATCTTGTAATATAACAAGAATATTAGCAGAATCAATGGTGATCCTAATAAAAACACTAGCACAGCTTAGAATTTTACATTTCTAATAAAACACGCAGTGTTTTTATTCTGAGAAAAATGTGGGCCTAGATCTTGGTTTCTAAATGTTAATCCCCACTAAATGTAACCAAAGCTCTTTAGAGTAAGAGCTTACCCCAAGGCTGGGTAGGAGAAATAAGAGCGTGGAACATCCATTTGGACCAGTATCGGCTCAAGAATTGATGGGACGTGACTTCATGTCTAGAAATGGCAGAGCAGAGAAATCGAGGGCTGTTTCCACAACGTGAAGAACTACTAATGAGCTGGCGGAAACTGACCATAGACCCAGTCTGACTCTTAGAACCACTGCGGGGAGGCCTGGTGAAGGATGGCAGGGCTCTGCAGTGACAGTGCTGTGACTCGGAATTGTCCACCTCCCATCCCCCGCTTTTCAGATCTGTAGCCAAAAGGATGCCAACCTGAGCTCCAGGTCAGGCTGCTGGGGCCAAACAGAGAATGATAGACCTCAGAATTGCGACAGCGGGCTCCTCCTGTCGGGACACTGTAAGAGCTGCGAGTCTTCCCTTTGTTTCCTCAACTCAGAGCAGTCACAGGGCTGGGGCGGCATGTACCCAAAGCATTGAAGGGAACAAGTACTGGCTGCAGCCTCTGGGAACAAGAAATGACAGTTCTTTCTTGCCCCAAATGAGTAACAGACAAACAGAAGCCTGGCGAGGAAGAGGTTGAAAAAGAAGATATGTGGGAATAAAGGCTTCCATTCCACACGTATCAGGAATTCACGGGTGCCCAGGTGGGACACAGGCTCAGGAAAGCCCCCAAGAAGCCCCTGCCTGAGCCATCGCCTTGACTGGCCTGCATGTTTCATGTAGGCTGGGCATGAAGACTAAGGCAGAAAGAACTGTAACCAGCTTGGCTTAGTGTCAAAGGAAGGTCCCACATGGGCAGCCTGCAAAGGACAGGAGAGTATTTTTTTTCTTTTTCTCCATCTCCCTTTTCTTTTTTTT
>CM053515.1:1921055-1954044 GCA_028627145.1 Eidolon dupreanum
AGTCACTTTTTTAAAAGGCGTTGTTTGGCTTTGTTATTGAGAGTAGACCAATAACAATGGGAAAATTATTTATATATGCCAGAAAACAGTAAGAGAATAGATAAGTAGTGTGGTACTTTCCCAAGACTTTTAATCAATTTTTTTTCAGAGTTCTTTAAAGAAAAATATAGTGAATGTCCATTTACCTACCACTAAGTTCAATAAGTGCTAAACTTGGACTATTTTTGCTCCATCTACTTATGTATCATTTTGTCCTGAACCACCCTAAAGCTGCAGACATCATGACAGTTTGCCTCTCTGTATTCAGCACACGTGTCCCAGAAACAACCACAAATGTTCATAACCACAAATATCACAGCAAGAAAATTAACTCTACTTCCCGAGTAGTGTCTAATACCAATTCCACATCCAAATTCCTCTCATTGCCTCCAAAATATCTATGTAGACGTCTTTTTGAAGCCAATCAAGGTTCATGACCTGCATTTGATTATGTCTCACTAGTTTCTCTGAAACAAAAATGGTCCCCCACCTTCTCTTTTTTAAAATGATGTTGCCTTTTGGAAAGAGCCAGTTGTCAGCTGTCTTGCAGAATGCCCCACGTTCCAGTTCTGTCTGATTGTTTTCTCCGCTGCAGCTGTTCCTCCATCTGCCTTATTTCCTGTAAACTAAAAAGGCTGAATACTGGATCGGATTCACGTTAAGTGTTCTGGCAAGAACACTATAGCGCATCTCATCAAGAGGCATGTAATGGCACTACTGCTATTAGCAATGCTACATGTGGTCACCTGGCTAAAGTGGGCACTCGATCATTCCGTTGTAAACGTACACCTTTTCCAGGTATAGTGAGTGACATATCCGTGGGCGATACTCTGGCACTACACAAATAGCCCGTCTCCTTTGAATCTGATGATTCTAACATCTGCTGATAATCTTTGCCTAGATGTACTAAGGGTGAATTAGTAATTTTTCAAATTGTCATTCCTTCTACATTTATTAGCTGACAATTTTCAATAACAGGCAACCTTACCACAAGTGAAGATAGACAACTGCTACTATTAAAAGACAGGCTGAAAACCAAATTCTTTCCCTCTAATTACGGAGTAAGGAGTTTGTGTAAGATTCGCTTCCAATGATGGAAATGAGCTTAGCCCCTTTAACATTTTCTGTATATCGCTATGGACTCATATTTTTGTTTATTCAAGTATTATAGGCAATTACAGTCATTTCATGTGATCATTGAGTTACCTCAAATTTGGCCAGTGGGAGCCCCTTCTAGCTACTCTGTGACCTCTGACACGTTCTCATTAATCTTTGCTGCTTCCTTGGTTTCTGACCTAAGCCTTGCTTACCTCAAGTACTCTTCAAGGGTCCAATGCCTTCACCTTGCTGCTGCAACTTGTGTTTTTCAAAAGGCTTCATATTCTAACAATGAGTACCATTAGTATAAGCTATACACTATGTCACATTTTCAAAATTTGGTGCCACGTCACAATGGTGACTTCTTGTATTATATTATTTCTAGAGAAAAATAACTTATCCACATTTCCTAAATTGATAGATTTCCCTTCTGTATTAATTCCTTTCTTTAAAAATAAGTTTTTTTCTTGAAAGCTTTCATGCATATAAACATGTTTTCACTCCAATATCAATTACCTCACGTTCAGTAAGTTGTGAGTTTGTAAATGTTTTATACTTTTGTTGTATTCTTTATGTTTTTCCCCATGATTTCTCTGAGACATATATTTGATTTGTAGGCAGATACTAATATACAGGATGTTCTCAGGGCTCTCTCTCCATAGAATTTGCTGATATTTAGCAAGGCATGCATAAATTTTTCAATATTCATTCCATTCATGGACAGCCCTCCACGCTCTACCCCATGTGTACCTTCTGGTGTCAACTAAAAACTGAATTTATGCATAAAGGGAGTCTCCACATTACTACATTTGTAAGGTTTCTCCCATGAGTTCTCGATGATATAACATGATTTGAATTCACACAGAATTTTCCACAGTTGATGCAATTTAGAGTGTCCTTCTTGTGTGAATTTCCTGATTTTTAGCAAGAGCTGACTTCTTGCAGAAGGATTCTCCACATTCATTACATTCACAGGGTTTCTCCCTTGTGGGAGTTCTTTGATGTAGTGAGGATAGAATTCACAGAAGAGGATTTGCCACACTCATTACATTCATAGGATTTCAAACCTATGTGAATTTTTTCATGTTTAGTGAGATTTGGCTCCACACAGGTTTTCCCACATACATTAGTCATAGGGTTTCTTCCTATGAGATACCTAATGTATAATTAGGGCTAACCTATAGCAGAAGGATTTGCCACATTCAGTACATTTATAGGATTTCTCTTCTGTATGCTTCTCATGAAGTGCATGTAGGGCTGCTTAAAGAAGGATTTTCCACCTTCATTATATTTATAGGGTTTCTCCCGTGTGTGTTCTCTAATGGTTAGGAAACTGTGACTTCCATAAAAAAGTTTTCGCACATTCATTACATTTGAAAATGTCCTTCCCTGTTGTTTTTTGATATTTTGTTAGGTTTGATTTCATATAGAAAGATTTCCCACAATTCTCACACTCACACGGTTTCTCTCCTGTGTGAGTTCTCTGGTGACAACTGGTTTGATTTTGCACAGAAGGATTTCCCACGCTCATTACACTGACAGGGGTTCTCTCCTGTATGAAATATCTGATGCACACATAAAGCTTCTTTTTTGACATTTTCTGCTGATCAGGTAAGGCTGAGTTCACAGGGGTTTTATCACATTCGTCAAGTTTCTCTCCCAGAATCCCCTCAGGGTCAGTGGGTTGTGATTTCTGGAAGGTTTTTCCACATTTATTACTTTCACATGGTTCTCCCTTGCGTGTATCTTCTGATGTTGAGTATGATGGGACTCCTGGTTAAGAGCTTTCTTGCAAAAACTATATTCAAAAGTTTCTCTCCTCTGTGAGTTTTATGGAGTTGAGTGAGATGTAACTTCTTGTGGAAATTATTCTCATTTTCATTAGATTCGTGGGTTTTCTGCCCCATGTTAACTTTCTGATGTTTACAGAGGGTTGACTTCTCACACTCATTACCTTCAGGGTGATTCTCGCTTGTGTGAGTTTCCTAATGGACTTCAAGTGTTGACCCATCACTGATATTTTCCGCATATTCCTTATAATTACAGGATTTCTCTTCTGTTTGAGCCCTTTTAGGTGTAATGACAGCTGCCTTATTAACAAAGCCTTCTCTGCATCCATTATCTTTGAAAGGTGGTCTCAAAGTTTGAGTTTTCTATTGCTCAGGCAAGTCCTCTTTATGACTTAGGGATTTCTCGTCTCGGTTACATACATCAGCTCTCCTTCGAATATGAGTTTTCTTTCTTATTATCAAGAAGCAATTTCCCACATGCATTTATTTCATCAGAGTTCTTACTTGAGTGATTTTTATCACTAGTAAGTAATTGTGAAACATTTTCCATATTCATTCCACATGAGTCCTATTGACAGGGTGTTTTCCTTGCAGAAAGCGGGTTTGTGTCAAGTAAATGTTTTTCTGAAAACATTATCTCCCTTCTTAGTCAGTGTTTTTGGGTTGATGAAAAACTTGCCACAAATGTTTACCTTGGTTTTCCTGGTTTCTGTCTATTTGACCATCAAATTTACTGACTTCTAGAAATTAAAAAAAAATTAAGTATATTTTTAAAATGTTAACACATTTCTTATGTAAGTATAATTTATTATATAATTCATTCTCAATTTTCAAGCACAAGCTCCTAGGACGAAATCTCAAGCATAAACAGAAAACACGTGCTATAGTGGAAAAGGAAGAGTAAAACTAGCAATGAACATATACATATTTGCTATTTTAAAAATATGACCTTTGGAACTAAAAATAGAAGGGTAAACTAAACACAGGAATGATGAACTGAAGGAAAAACATTATACAGAAACTCAGATATTGGGGTGAGTCCAAAAAAAACCATGAACAGGAAGTAGAGTGAGTGACAAGACTATTAGTATACATGACTGTTCAGGAGAAATATCACAGGAAGTCTTAGGTGTGGGATAAAACCGATTATCTATGTCTATATAGATAATACCCCACTATCTACATGCCAACGGATAAAATAAGATTTGTATCAGTTGTTCAAGATACCCTTACAAAAATACACAATAATTTTTTTTTAATATTTATTTCCAATCACAAGTTACAAGTGTAATACAGATTACACTCAGCTAGACTGCTTTTCAGCTTCGGTTCTACTAAAAACTCAGAGTACTCCAGGAAATGCATCTCTCCCTAGCCTCCCTCCCTCTCTCTCTCTCTCTCTCTCTCTCTCATACACACACATTCATACACATACTTTTTCAAATCATGACTCTTAAGTCCATTTTCTCAAACAGTGAAAGTAGTCACTAACTATACCTCTCATTAACACACTTGGAAAGCATTAACTGTATCCAAATAGCACTTGATAACTCTGAATTTCAAAATACATCAAACACTTATGTTTACCTCTCCCAACTACAACCTATGGTCCTGACGGAGTTTACTGTATCTCCAGTTGTGTTTGAATTCGTCTAAGTATATATATAGTTGGTGGCCCTCAAGAAGCAGTATGCATCAGGATTACCTGGAAATTTATTCAAAACTTAGGGTACAAACTTTCATGGTTCCATGACAATCTATATACCCTAGGAATTAGAATCTATAGGAACGTGACATAGGCTCATATGCTTATAAAATGCTTTCTAAATAAACATACCTATCAGTGTCAATATATGAACATATCTACTATATATCTATGAAAGAGTAAAAAGAGATCCTTGAGATGGGGACAAAAGCCTGAAGCAATAACCAGATGCTCTGTGGTGTCACAGTATATGATCAAGTCTGAGTCGCTGTGACTTCACCACTCGATGAAATGGGAATTGTAAGAAGGGAGGGATTAATGCTGGCTAGATTGATTAAGCACTTCCAAACAGAGGGGAAACTTTAGCTCAAACATAAACATGTGTAAAAATAAGCACAATAAGCATGAACTACATGGAGGCACAGTCCTAAGCCCTTTCTTCAGGATCTAGAAAGGCAAACGTCAGGACGAGGTGCAGATGTGTGGAAGATGTCTGAGTAAGACTTAGGAGACTGATGTGATAGGACTTATGATGAGTTTTTGAGCAATAGCACCAAGAACTTGAGTATCATGTAGTGGGAATATCTGCGGAATTAATAAATAATAAATAAATTCATTAATGCTTGGGGGACGTTAAACAGTTTATAAAAATGGAGGGAAAATGAATACTTGAGAAAGAGAAACCAAGAACAGAGGTCTGAGGTGAGGCAGGCAGGGGTTCAACACAAGAGGGTCAACTTCTCGAAGTCAGGCAGAAAAAGAAAGTGCTTGAACTTGAGTGATGAACAAAGGTGTGAGCCAGGCTACCTGAGGCAAACTTATTTCCAAAGGTCTGAGGGCGCCAGACAGAGTTACTGAGATACAGACCAAGGGTCCCGACCTCTGAACCAACCTTCTGGAACTTGATTTCCACTGGCTTCTTTTTTCGCCTGGTAATGACTAACTCACCTGAACACTCCGGCCTGGGAATCTTCCAATGGCCACGGCTCTTCCCCTTGCTCCAGCCTGGAGATCACTTCTGGCTTGGTGACACAACGCCCTGTGAGAGAGACAGGTTGAGACATCGGACAAACTGCTTGGACGTTAGGGCCCCTGAAGGACAAGTAAGATGCAGCTTCAGGAGCCACGGGATAAAGGTGCCCATCTGAGCCTTTCATTAGGGAGATGAGAACATAAAAGTGATCTCTGCGCCCAATGGGAACCATCTTTGGCTGATGAGATAGATGTACATACAAATATCATTACACTCCACCAAGGGCCGTCAATTTGGGCAGCTAAGTATGGGAAAAGAAATGCATGTTGGTGCAGCATTCCACAGGGAAAACCACTCACCCACTGAGACCAGGTGACCGCAGTTCTCCAGCCTGGTACAGGGGTCTCTGCGTGCCAGTCAGTGGCAGCCACTCATCCAGGGTGAAGTTCACAGTCATATCCTTGAATGACATGGATCCCTGACCAGCACATTTCTGTTTGAGCCAAAGAGATCAGTTATGGGTGACATGAAAGAGATATCTGGGAAATAATTCTTAACATGTTTATGTGGAGAGTTTACCATAAATATTATACAGGTTGCCTATTGTACACCTTGTTTTATTTTACTTTGTGAGATAAAGTGATTTCACGACAGGAAAAGCTAGACAGTGTATCAACGTATTAATTCAAACAAATAAACCAAAATGTTAACGTTCCTACTATGTGTCTGAAACTGTCCTAGCTTGCCAGGAATATTAAGCTACATCAATCCTTTTTTCCCTGCTTTAAGGAGCTTACATCATAGTAGACAGACAGGTCATATTTATCCTGTCATAAGATATGAGAAGTTGCCAGGTTCACTATAATCAGTATTAAATAAAGGTAGAAAATACAGCTTTATTCTGTATTGTCAGGTTAGGCTCCTCTGAACGGTAAATCTTCACTGACGTGGCACCGGTGCATAAGCAAAGTCAGAGGCCTGTGGAGCGCACAGCAGTGGAACCGGAGAACAGAGCTTAGGGCTGTCGGAGATAAAGGGCCACAGAGGGATTCAGGGCCACATGACGGAGCAACTCGGGACTCAGGCCCATATTGAGTTGAGTGATCTCCAACACACTACCTCACCACCCTGGCCGTGAAGTTTTGAGCACCCCTTATTTTAGAATAAATAATATATACATCCTACCAATTTACACAGTAATAAAATGAACTTATATATTTTTTTCTCATTAAAAATAACATATTGTTTTCTTCTCACAGGAGAAAAACACTGGAATATATCTTCTGCTTGCCACAGGTGGTGGGTGTGGCCACTGAAGATAACAGAGGAACCAATGAAGACGTGTGGGTAATCACGTGTACAGCTTTAGCGATTACATTAAAAACAGAAAAGACCTGGGATCAATAACCTAGCCCTACAACTTAAGGAACTAGAAGAGGAACAAATTAAACCCTAACCTAGCAGAAGAAAGATAATAAAAAAGATTAGAGCAGAAATAAACAAAATAGAAAATAGAAGAACAAGAGAGAAAATGAAACCAAAAGCTGGGTTTTTGTTGAAAAGATGAACAAAATTGACAAACCTTTACCTAGATGGATTAAGAAAAAAAGAGAGAAGACTGAAGTTATTCAATCAGAAGTGAAAGCAAGGACATTATTACTGATTCTGCTGAAATAAGGAATATTATAATGGAGTATCATGAACAACTGTACACCAAGAAATTGGAAAACCAAGATGAAATGGACAAATCCTTAGAAACGCAAAACCTACCAAGACTATATCACGAAGAAAATAGACAATCTGAATAGACTTATAACTAGTAAGCAGATCAGAGCAATAATGAAAAATGTCCCAACAAATAAAAGTCCTGGACCTGATGGCTTCACTGGTTCATTCTACCAAATGTTTAAACAAGAGCTAATCCCAATCCTTCCAAAGCTTTTCCAAAATATTGAAGAAGTGAACATTTCCTAAGTCAGTGTATGAAGCCAGCATTACTCCAATACCAAAACCAAAAGAAGATGCTTCAAGCAAACTACAGATCAATATTCTTAATGAATAGTGATGCAAAAATCCTCAACAAAATTCTAGCAAGCCAAATTCAGCAGCGTATTAAAAGGATTATACACAATGACCGAGTGGGATTTTTTCTTTGAATGTGAGGATGGTTGAAAATACAAAACTCAATTAAGGTAATACACCACACATTAAAGAGTAAAGGGGAAAAAATCACATGATCATCTCAACCGATACAGAAAAAAGCATCTGACAAAATTCAATACTCATTCATGATAAAAACATTCAATGAAATAGGAATAGTAGGAAACTATCTCAACATAATAAAAGCCACATATGACATACCCACAGCTGACATCATACTTGATGGTGAAATACTGAAAGCTTTTCCTTTAAGATCAGGAATAAGACAAAGATGCCCACTTTTACCACTTCTATTTAATAGAGTACTGGAAGTTCTAGCCAGAGCAATTATTCAAGAAAAAGAAATGAAAGACTTTCAAATTGGAAAGGAAGAAGTAAAATTATATCTATTCAAAAATGATATGACATCATATGTAGAAAACCCTAGAGTCCACACACACACACAAAAAACTTTTAGTGCTAATAAATGAATTCAGCCAAGCTGCAGGATACAAAGTCAACACAAAAAAACAGCTACATTTCTAGACAATAATAATAATTTGAAAGGGAAATTACACAAATGATTAATTTACAATAACATCAAAAAGAAAACGATGCTTAGGAATTAACAAAAAAAGTAAAAGACTTGTACAATGAAAACTACAAAAGATTTCTGAAAGAAATTAAAGACATAACTAACTGGGAGCACACCCATGTTTATAGATCGGAAGACTTAAAATGGGCAAAAGATTTGAACAGGTATTTCTCCAAAGAAGATACACTAATGGCCAACTAGCACATAAAAAGATGCTCAACCTCAGTGATAATTAGGGGAATGCAAATTGAAACTACAATGAAATATCATCTCACATCCATTAGAATGGCTACTTAAAACACACACACACACACACACACACACACACACACAATTACAAGTGTTGGAGAAATTGTGGAAGAATTGGAACTCTTGTGTACTGTTGCTAGGGATGTGACATGGTACAGCAGCTTTGGAAAAGAGTGTGGCAAAAAATTAAAAGCAGAATTACCATATAACCTGGCAATTCCATTTCTGGGTATATACCCAAAAGAACTGAAAGCAGGGTCTTGAAGAAATGTGTAAACACCCACGTTTATAGCAGCATTATTCACAATAGCTAAAACATGGAAGCAACCCAAGTGTCCATAGACAGATGAATGAGGTATACATACAATGGAATATTATTTAGTCATAAAAGGGAGGAAATTTTCACATATGATACCACATGGATGAACCTTGAAGACATTATGCTAAGTGAAATAAGACAGTCACAAAAGGATAAATACCGTATGACACCATATACAGAAGTACTTAGAATAGTCAAAAACAGATAGGCAGAGAATAATTCTGGTGGTTGCCAGTGACGGGGTGAGGGAGAAGTGGGAAGTTACTGTTTAATGGGTATAGAGTTTCAGTTTCACAAAATTAAAAGAGCTATGGGAATGGTGGTGATGGCTGCACAATATTATAAATGTATTTATTTAATTCCACTGAACAGTATACTTAAAAATGGTTAAAATGTCAAATTATTAATTTTTAAAATTTTTTTTTTTATCCACATGGGAGGACCACTTGGCCCCATATAAATGGGTGGCTGGATGGAGAAGTTCCCAGAATGAAACTACTGCAATTTTTAAAAATATGACTGGAGTCTATGGCCATGCCACCCTGAACAAGCCTGATCCCGTCTGATCTCAGAAGCTAAGCAGGGTCGGGCCTGGTTAGTACTTGGATGGGAGACCACCTAGGAAGATCAGGTGCTGTAGGCGTAAAAAATAAAACATAAAAAAAAGGGATTGTAAGCTGACAAGGTCCTTGCAATCTGTGAGGTCAGCCAAAGGTTGCCTCACCTAAAAAAAATACAAAAATAAAAAAATAAATAAAATAAATAAAAATATGACTGGATAGTGCATAAACATTTGCCAAAGACTGTGAGTTTGAACTACCTGCTGTCCAACCTGTATAGCTTAAGGAGTTATTTTAAGGACATGCCGTCCATTTCCTTCATTCCTCCACACAGTCTTAGGTCTTGTCCTTGGATCGAAGCATGCGTTCAGAAAGCTCTTACAGCGTCCACAATGCTTTGGTCCCTAATAAAACCTCACTGGGCTCTGCCCTCCACTGCCAATGAAGAACAATTACTGGCAACGAAAGAGTTGCTTCTAGGTTCCTCCCTACTGAAGACCTTCAAAGACTTTCTTCCCAAACTCCAATGCCAGTAAGTCTCTCTGTCCCAGGAATAACTGGCTGGTTTCTCCTTGTGGCCAATGAAAATCCTGTGTAGATCAGGAAGATCAAAGACACATGTGCTGTTCATCTTTGATGATCACCTGACCTACACAGGTAACAGCCACCTCTGCCTGCTAGTCAGGTGTCTCTCAGTTACTCTTCATTTACCTGTAAACTTTTTTTTTAAAAAATCAATTTACACTTTTTCATCCTAACATATGAACACACTCCAAAAGCCATGAAATCCCCTGGAAAATAAAATAGGGGATAAAAGAAACAGCTCACCTGAGATCTTTTCATTTTCTGTGTTCTTGGAATAGCATTGAAGCTTGGGAGGCACACCTGGGAGGGGAGGGAAGAGGAACAGAGAAGAGTGAGAGCTGGCTGGCCCTGCAGCTCCGTGATTCTCCTCCTAAACACTCTACACACCAGCTGGTAATCTTTGATCACAGAGAAGGAGGGGGAGGTAACATCCAACTCTCTGTAACCCCTCCAACCTGCAATGTTCCCTCCTGCTTTAATTATCACTAACCCAGAAACATTAAAACCGAATTATCAAGCAAATAATAGCATCTCAAAGGATGACATATGGTGCCTATGTCAAAGATGATGTTGCAGGGGGGAAAAAAAACCCCAAAAGGCTATTTTGTGTGTTTCACTACCAATTATGTTAACCCCCTGAGTCCGAGAATCCTCATAAAGCTTTGGAAAAACAGGTGCCTTAAATATAGGTCTCTGTAAAAATTGTTTCTTCTCATTTGGTTGTTTCTCATTCAAAATTCTTAAGATGAAATTTTAATCAGTGTGATTGTGTGGACAGCACCAAGCCAGGAGTCCAGGCCTCCGACTTCTCCCAGCCACCTCTTATTGACCCAAGACAGGTCATTTCCCTTTCCACGACCTTTTTTCCCTCCTGTCAAATGAGACAAAAATGGATAACCCTGGCAAACCCTCCCTGAACTACTTCTCTTGACCCTGTAAGATCAGGAAGGACAAAACAGCACATCTCCACATGCCAGACATTGTGACTGGACATGGTTAGAAAGTTGCCCAGGTTCTGGAAAGAATTAGTGGAGAAAGAAGAGAGGAGAGGGTGCTTTTGGGGGGCGGGGGTTGAAGATTAAAAGCTTCCCAGCCGTGGAACCCCCCAGCATCCCACAAATAAGGTGACATTTCTCACGTAGTCCGTCCCTCGCCACCGCTCTCAGCCCCAGCTCCCTTCTCTCTTCTACAAAGTGACTCACAGCTTCTGAACGTGGTGAGATCACTCGAGCCTTGGCCCCTCTGCGCGACCTGATCCTTTTCTGGGTTTCCTCTGCCTCTTTCCAAGTTCGGATGGGTCTTGGGTCATAGGTTGGAGGGCAGGAGGGGGTTCTTCCCGGTGAGATTCCTGTCCCTGAAGCCCCCGCCTTCGGTGCGCATTGGTTTGTTCCAGCAGAGCCTAGGGGACAAATTCCCTTTAGCTGGAACCTCCACCAGGGGCCCCGGACCTGGCTTTCTAGGAACACGCAGCCGCCAGAAACCTCAGGCGGCGTCTCTACGAGCGCGAAGCAGGAGGCTGAGGACAAAGGCAGGCGGGCTGGCGCAGCCAAGAGCTGCCGGCCCCGGGACAGCGCAGAGCGGGGCTTTCCCAGGACGGCCCGCGGCTCTGCTGGACAGCGCTGGGGCGACCGGCAGGGAGGGTCCACGCGGCTCCACGGCGCAGAGTCGCCCACAGGAGCTAAGGAACCTCTAAGGAACCCCAGTATTCAAACCGGCACCCGCAAACCTGGTGCACGCACAATTCGGGTTTCTATCTGGGCCTTGGGAACGGGCGCCACCCCAGGGACGCGCAGGAGGCAGCGGCGGGCGACGGACACGCTGCGCTGCGGCCAGGGCGCAGCACCTGGTCCCACCTTACTCCTAGTCCGCGGGGCCCTGGGCGGCCTGTCGCTCCGTCCTCTGGGCCCTATTCCGGCCGCGTCGGTGGTTATGAGGGTGGAGACCCCGCGGCAAGCGCGGCCTCGCCCCGAAACGCAGCTCTTCGCGTGCGTGGGCTCCGGCCCCCCATTCAGTGTGGACATGGCACCCACCGGGGCGCGCGGCCTGACCCGGCCCGGGCTCTGCGACCCTCTCGGCAGCCTCGGGCCGGACGTCCAGG
Organism: Eidolon dupreanum; assembly: GCA_028627145.1. Classification (NCBI taxonomy): domain Eukaryota; kingdom Metazoa; phylum Chordata; class Mammalia; order Chiroptera; family Pteropodidae; genus Eidolon; species Eidolon dupreanum. The sequence continues at coordinate 1,933,206 of CM053515.1, forward strand.
ACACACGCGGGACCCACGCTCGCCTGCGCCGGGGGACGACAGAGACCACCCGCGCACCCCGCCGGGGCCCGACGCGCGCCTGCGCGCAGAGCCTGCGGCCGCGCGCGCCGCAGCCCCACGGAGGCTCCGCCCACACAGGGGCGGGGCCCGAGGGTCCCGCCCCGCCCACCCCACATCATCCCCACATCATCCCCACCTCCCCATACCCCGCGTCACCCCCGCTACAGCCTCACACCACCCCAGGCCGGCTCCGCGGGACTTCCTCCTTGGGGAATGCGCGGCCACCTCACAGCCGCCAAGCAAGGCAGAGATTTGGGACTACAGAAGAAAATTTAACCAAGTTAACTCAACCAAGCACTTTTTAAAATGTGGATGAATAAAAGAAATAAAGGGGCGGGAGAGGAATTTTGAGATGCAACACACGAAAATTGAAAGTAGGTCAAAATGCACACCAACGAAAAGAACGAAAAGAGTATCTCACATTCTCCCTGAGGTGACTGTGCTGAAGCGTCGGGTGCCCGTTTTCTAAAATTTGTACCATAAAGAAAACATAAAAAAGGATCATGAGGAGCCAGAAAACAGGCCGGGGACACAGAGTATTTAACATTTGACCAAATGACAAAGGGGCCTTCGGGATTGGTGGGAGAATAAAGTATTCGATATATTATGTTAGCTCAATCCATAACCCCTCTCAAGTACAATTAGGGCTAAACCTCTAGCTCACATGTTAGAGGATTTAACCTGAATTCGAGATTTTAAAAGTTAAAAGAAATTCTTGAAGCATAAGTGCATTTTAGAATTCCCTTTGGGGGTGATGAAAATGTTTTGGAACGAGGTAGAGGAGGTGGTTGTACCACATTGTAACTGTACCGAATGCGACTGAATTGTACACTTCAAAATGGTCATTTTTATGTTATGTAAATTTCACTCAGAAAAAAAGAAAAAGAATCTGCATGTGATTCTACTGCAAGGGTCCAGAATATTAGGACCGGCCTCTAGAAGAAGCAGCTAGTCATGTCTAGTGGTAGGACAGATGTGGGCCACCATTCCCCACTGTTTTTTAATGCTCCTGTGATACTCCGGGAAAAGCTACTCTAAGTCTTACAGATATTGGGATGATGGGCTCATAGTTTGCTGAGATGATTCATGCTAAAAGGCCCAGAATCATCTAATTACCATCTTCTGTGGATGGAAATCATCATGTTTGCTGGTCTTCACTAGACATCTTCATCTGTGGTCTGTGGCCTGGCTGACATATTTCAACATCAGGGACCAGGCAACCACACCCCACAGACTGGTGTCAACAAGCAGTCTCCTGTGGGGTTCCCTATTGATGGCAGGATGTAAGAATGTGGTGAGCAGGCACACACGAACATACTCACTTCCCTTCCCTAAACTACTGGGGCTGGAATGCTAAGTACTGCACTTCTGAGGCTCACCTGCCTACTAGATCCTGAACTCCAGTTACATTCTGCTCATTAGTTGCACTTGGGTAAGAGTTGGAAGATGGAGGAAAAGACAGCACATCTTACTGCTGCCTTGAGCATTGTGCTGGCAGGTAGTCACAGAGACACTTTTTCTGTTTTTGTTTTTTGTTTGTTTGTTTCTTTGTTTCTTTTTTGCAAATCATTCAATGTCCGGCTACCAGCTCCATGAATGAGCATGACAAGATGAAATAAGTTTACACTTTTGTCTCCTGTCCTGAATGTTGCCATCTCCACCTGGAAAGAAACTCTAAAGGCAGAGCATGAGAATCATCATCTTATCATAGTGATTCAGCAAGGCATGACTGGTTCCAGGAATGATTCTTAACTGATCTGCACCAAGTGGCAGAACTAGATGGGCAATAACTGGCTCATACCCTCTTAAGAATCGGCTGATCATCTGGAAAGAAAGTCTCTGAAGGAATGCTACAGCCTGTGTGCATTCGATGTTGTAAAAGGCCAGATTTGGGATGGGGGAGCTGGGGAGAGATGCTAAGATGAAGTAGAGATAAAGCCTAGGGTGCTGAGGACCAGGATCAAAGAAAGGGAACTCCTCAAAACTTGCATGCAAGCACCTGCATAATGGAGAATTAGAAAAGCCTGGAAAGGCAGGGATGTCTGCCAAGCCCCAAGTCCTGTGTTCCCTTCCTGATTCACCTGGTAGTGAATGGGAAAGAGCCAAGGCTCACCTGGTCAAGGGAGGGATTCCAGGCTAAAAACTTCCCAGGTACATCAGTTACTAATGTGGTACAGTGGATGTTACCCATGGCTTTTGACTCTCCAGGGAGGACTTCCTCATTGTGAGTCTTAGTGGGGGGCAGTGCCCATGTCCCACTATAGATGCCAAAGGGGCCAGGTATTCTCTACCCTCTGGGGAAGATGCCCCTGACCCAAGATCAGCCAATCAAATGTTTCCACCTGGACCTCTGAGTCTTAAGAGAAGGATGCAAGTACAGAGGGTCAGTTGATAAGTTACTCCTGGCAACAGCAGCAGGAGTCCAGAAGTAGAAGCGGCCAATTGGTCATCCGAACTGGGAAGTTAGTGGGCAAGACCTTGACTATGTCCCTACTACCTAGATGACCTTGGATCTTGCTCACAGGGACCCCAGACTCTTGATGTTTTTCTGCTTGGCCATTCTCAGCATGTGGCTTCCGCCCTTGAAGTTACTTCATTGTCCCAAGAAGGCAACTAACCTCTAACCATCATGTCTGCAGTCAGGCATATAAAAAAGAAGAGTCACAGGGCAAAAAGGCATTCCTCCTTGGTGAATCAGGCCCTTTTAAAGAGCCTTCCGGGAAGCTCCACAAAATGGTCTTTTCCTTACATCAAATAGCCACTTCTATCTACAAGGGAGGCTGGAGACCGTAGCTGGGACACATCAGCACCCCCAGCAATATAGAGAGTCCGCTGAGAAATAGAAGGGGAGGATGGATAACAATGAATAACTAGGGAAGGTTAAATGGATAAAGAGAAAGTAATAAAAATTACATCTGGGTGAGATAGCACAGCAAGCTTGCCTTCAACGTATCCCTCACTTCAATCACAAGTAATGAAAGACATTTGTAAATAGAGAATTAAGACAGATCCAGGCTCAAAGAGCAAGGTAAACATCTCAATGGACCAAAAATGAACGGAAAAAAATGTGAGTGGTTAGGAGCAAAGGCCTCATGGGCTCCAGGTCTGGAAGTGAGCAGGGTGGAGACTGGGAGCTTAGTTCTGGGGAGAAGGAATGCTTTAGGAGATCCTGGTGAGAAAGAACCAAAGGCAGGCTCGCTGAGAACATAGATGCCCACCCATTTCTGGGGACTGTGGACTATATGGAGCTGAGGACCCAGGGAAGTAGGTGATGGGTACTGAGAGCCACTTTCCTGACCAGGAGTCCAGCCCAGACACACACTGCCTCCTTCCCTGGGTCTGCAGCATGCCTGGTGGCATCAGGTAGCAGCATCTCAGAGCACTATTATTATGTCTCTTGGTTACCACAGATGTAGCCAACAACTTCTGGACTGCTGAATAGGTGGAGAGAGAGAACAAAACCTAAGCACTGGCAACAACAACAACAACAACAACAACACAACAACAACAAAACAATACTTCTGCTCAAAACGAGCTTGCCTGCAAAGTAGGTTTCCAAAACATGAAGAAATCTAATTCCAAGAGAAACAATCAATGAATTTACCAAGCAAAGCATGAATTCACTCCAGTTAGAAATTAAGTTTGTGGAACAATGTGGCAGGAACTTAAATCAGTATGTTCAGGATGGTCAAAGGGAAAAATGAAGACATAACTTCAAAGCTAAAAACAATTACAGAACAAAACCTTCACGGTGTCTCAGAGTGGCCAAATTGGCAGTCAGACATGGTAAGGGCATCAACATTTATTGTCTCAAGGTGAGAGCAAGATCCTCATTCCTCCATGATGCAATTTGTGCCTGAAGATGGTCCATGTAATGGCCCCAAGATGCCCCACATTCGCTATTCTAAGCTCAGGCCAGTTTTTACCTTCTGACCTGAGTTTTACCACAGTTTTGCTCTTCCGTGAACAACCTCTTCATCATAATTTCTACTCTTCCAGTTCCCCCTGTTGCACAAAGACCTAATTTCTGAAGCTTCCCACACTATTGCTCAAATTGTATGGATGTATAGCTGTCCTCCTGGACTGGCTCCAATTATTTCCTACATCCCAAATCTTCCTCTTTCTTGGTTGATTTTTTCACTTTCTGATATGCCTGCGAAGAATTAGTTAATGGATGGTAAATTTTCTGAATTCTTGAATTCTAAAAATATCACTATTTGTCCTCATAACTAGAAGAATAGCTTGGCTGGATATAAACCTCTAGATGGAAAATCAGTTTTTCCTTAGGGAAAAATCATCAGCCCAATAGCATTGAGCACCCAGCACCAAAATTGTGGTCTCTAAATATCATTTTCCATTAAAGGAATCAGGGCTCCTTGGAGAATTGGCTGATTAGAGGTTTAGAGTAGGAAATTTTCAAGGTAAGCCTGGGACATCTGGTCATTACCAGAAAGTAAGGAAACAATTAACTTGGACTGGGCAGGAATATTTTATAGCCACAGCCACAGAAATACTTTAGCCAAGGCCATGAGGTTTCTAAATACTGTAACTTATCTATATATTAAAAAGATATGGAGAAATGCAAGCCATTCACCTGTGAGATGAAGAACAAAATGAAGATTAAAATGACTGTTGATGCCCACGTCGAAGAGGCCATGAACCACACCGGCACCTTCTCACTATGCTGGGAGAACATGCTTTTGGACCAGAGTCAACCTTTCTTGGTGGCGATGTGATTACATCCAAACACTTAAATATGCATGCCCTTTGACCCAGCAACATCGCTTCCAGGACTTTGTCTTATATAAATGGGTGTATTAAGTCTGCATAACTGCACAAAGTATATGGATGAGAATCTACATTGCATAATAGTGAGAAGCTGGAAACAATCAAATACCCACATAAATTATGGTGCACGCATAGAATGAAATGCTCTGATGGAGCAGGTGAAATGAGTGAGGTAGTTTGTCAGGTAAAGAAGCATGTCGTATTTTAAAATAAAAAAGCATGTTGTAGGGGAATATGTTAGGTATGTCCCTATTTTTAAAGCATCTCCAGGTACATAGAAGTGTGTGCCCATACTTCCTGCAGGAACCGTGGTGCCTGATGGCTGTTGGTTGTATGATTCTTTAGACGAAAAGTGTACTTAACACATTTTTGAACTGTTGAAATTCTTACAACTAGCGTGTATTTTATTATCAGGAAAAAAATTAAATAATGAACAAGGATCATAAAGCTTTATTTAATAAATATAATCAGAAATTTCAAAATACTTTATTCCATATGTAGCCAATTAAAGGAAAAAAGAGAAGGAAATGTTTGAAGAGATTGAGTCAGGAGAAGGGAATGTTGGGGAAACGCGAGCAATAGAGAAATGGGAAATTAACAAACATAGGTGGAAGCGAGAGGGGTGCTCAGGGACTCGTGACTCTTGAAGTACCACCTATCGTGGGTCTCAGCTCACAGGTCGCTGGGGGCTTCCCTTCCTCCTTGGCAATGACAGATGCTAAACTGACATTTGTGGAATGAGTCAGGACTCCGGAAATTCAGAAGTCCTTTCAAAACCAGGAAAGCTGTCCCCTTAACTATGACCATCAGGATTTGGATACCCGCCCCCCCAAAAAAAAAGAATTTGGCTGCACGATGGTAAGATCTGAGAGAATAATTTAGTTTTTCTGAATAGACTTGAAAATCCTCAAGGCCATTCTTTTTAACTAGATCTTAACATCCATCTGCCACTCAAACACTCAAAGCTTTTTAATTGAAATATTGGGTTCTGTCCCGATGCCTCCAAATCACATTTGAAAACAGTTTACTTCACAGTTCATAATTTTTAAGTCCACAGGGAAAGAATGGGAGCATCAGGTCTGGCCATGGGGACGCCATGCGGTGAGAACTCAATAAATCAGTTCAAAGGTAGGCGTTGGGGCCCCTGGGGAGGTATGCTTCGTCCTGGCACAGAGCAGGCCAGCCTGGATAAACCCACACGGTGCTGGGGCATCTGAGGCGGGGTCTGTGACTCAGACACGGTCCTGGACCACCGGGAAGGGGAGCATGGGAAGGCTGGCCAAAACAATGCTAAACACAATAATGTCACGACATAAGTGTATCACAGGAGTACATGGCTGAGTGACGGGGGGTGGGGGGGCTGCTGGGGTCTCCCAGGAAGACGTGGAGGACACAGCAGCAGGGTCAAAGCTCATCTCCAGCTGACTCCTCACAGATTGATTCTGAGTTCCTAAGAGAAGCATCTAAAAAATGTTTGAATGAGACGGGCCTGAGGCCCCGCAGCGCCTAAGGGCACCAAGGGGCGGCAAGGACACGGACTCCAGTCAGAAAGCTCAGTTCTCCAGTCTTTATTAAAGCTAGGTCCTCCTGCCGACAGTGGGGCAGGGCAGAAGCAGCTGGGCCCCGCAGGGGCGCGGAAGGTACGCACGGAGGGAGGGGTGTACCAGGAGGGGAGGCACGGACCCAGACCCCAGCCACACGGGGCCCGCCCACCTTACCCTTGGCCTTTCCTGAGGCTCCAGTCCCACAGGGAGAGGAGACCAGCGCGAGGACCCCAGCCCTCCTCACCACCCCACCCCACCCCCTCACCCAGCCAGGCTAATTCTCACCACCACCATCCAGGCCCTCTTCCCACCCACCGACTACTGTGCCGCCTCCCCCCAGCCCCTAGCAGCCTGGCTGCTGGCTCTCAGGCCCCAAGGCCACGTCTACACTAAACGGAAGGAACTAGGTCTAAAAGGGAATGCAGTTGCTTCTAAATGTTTCCTGGCCCCACTCACGCTGGCCAGAGGCGTTAACATCCAGAGGGCCTCAGACGAGCCATGCCTCAGCTGCCTGCCCCATGGTTCCGATGGCCCAGCCCGGAGGGTGGGACACTGGCCCGGGGCAGGCCTTGCATAGTTAGGTGTTCGGCTTGTCACTGAGCCATGGGTTCAGGGCCTCACCCACAGAGGCGGGCCGCCAGTGTGCAGACTGCCTGCCCTGTGAAGTGGGAATCCGAACAGAACACTGCCTGCTTCCAGTGTAGAATGACAGAAGCAGGGTTAAAGGGACCTGCAGATGTCACAGGGCCCTGACTATGGGATGTGAGAAATGATCCTGCCACCAACCTCAGTCACTTTACACTGGGCTATTAAATCTAAGTGAGCGTCCGGGCTCAGAAGGGTAGGGCCTCGTGTGTCCACCTGCTCCAGGAGAGGTGGCAGCCCAGGGCGTTGAAGGCTGGGGCCCAGGGCCCCCAAGGATCTCTGAGCGCGCCACCTCCAGGGCGGAGGTGAGTACCGAAGGACTTAAAGGGAAGGCTGAGACTGAAACCGCCCCGCCTGACAAGCACCTGGCCCATCTCGGTGCTGAAGTGGGCTGAGGAGAGGAGGTGACTCCCGAGAATAAGGCTTCAAATTCCCTCAGGACCGCGAACACCTGAGACCCAACTGCCCCCACGCCAGGGCCACAGATTTGGTTTCTGGCGTTTGCTCCTCTACCCCGATCTTCAGGCCATACGAGAGATGGAAATAAATACCCTCAGTAGAGTCAGAATCGAAGCTGTCCCAGTCGCATCTCGTCCCCCCGGCTGGGAAGGAAGACCGTCCCCTGGAAACCTACAAGGCTTCCCTGCTTTCCCGCGCAGTCCTTAAAACTCCCCAGACGTACGCAAACGACCAGAAGGTCCTAGGTCTCCCACTGAGGGATGGGGAAGTCGCCGGCAAACCCACCAGAGCAGCCAAGGCTCGACCCTCCGTCACCCCACCCTCCCCCACTCGCTGTCGAACTCGGTGACAGACAAACCGGCCACGGGTCCCGCAAGCCGCCCAGGTCGAAATCCGAGTAAAATAAATTATATCGCTCGCCATCCCCACCTCTTGGCTTCACAGCACCGACCCAGGGATGCTGCAGGTTTAGCCGAGGTGGCCGCCCCGGCCCTCGCTTCCTCCGCGCGGCTCTCCTCTCCCCGTGCGCCCTCCGCACAGCCGGGTGAGCTGGGCAGCCCGCCTCCGGGGCCGGGCAGGAGGGGAGCCCGAGGTCGGGGCTGAGGGAAGGCACCGCACCAGGACTGGGACCCTCAGCCCCGCGAGGCCAGGGGGGTGAACGGCCGGCAGGCAGTGGCCGGCGCCCGAGCCGCCCGGTGGAGGGGCCGGTGGCCCAGCGGGCTGCGCCTCCGTCGGCCTTGGGCTTCACAGGACGCCCCCCTCGTAGGCACCCGAGGGCCCCGCAAAGGCGGCCGCGGCCTCGGAGCCAAAGCTCGTCCCGCCCGCGAACTCCAGCAGAGTGCTGCCGCGCTCCCCCGGCCCGGCGCCCGAGCTCGGCGGCCCCTTGGCGGGCGCCTCGGGCTTGGGCGCGGGGGCCGCGGCCGCGGAGCCGGGCGCGCCGGCCGCGCCGCGGTGCGTCTTCATGTGCGTGAGCAGGTGCGAGCTCTGCGAGAAGCGACGGCCGCAGTTGGCGCAGGCGTAGGGCCGCTCGCCGGTGTGCGTGCGCTGGTGCGTGACGAGCACGGAGCGCTGCGAGAAGCGCTTGCCGCACTCGGGGCACGGGAAGGGCCGCTCGCCCGTGTGGCCGCGCCGGTGCTTGGCCAGGTTGGAGCGCTGCGCGAAGCCGCGGCCGCAGTCGGCGCAGCGGAAGGGCTTCTCGCCCGTGTGCGTGCGCCGGTGCCGCTTGAAGTCCGAGCTGTGGCCGAAGCCCTTGCCGCAGTCGGGACAGCGGTGCGGCTTCTCCTCGGCGTGCGCCCACTGGTGCCGCGTCAGCGCCGCGCTCTGCCCGAAGCGGCGGCCGCACTCGCCGCACGCGTAGGGCCGCTCGCCCGTGTGCGCGCGCCCGTGCGCCGTCAGGTGCGCGCGCCGGCTGAAGCCCGCGCCGCACACGCCGCACACGAACGGCTTCTCGCCCGTGTGGCCGCGCACGTGCGCCGCCAGGTGCGACCCGCGGGCGAAGCGCGCGCCGCACTCGGGGCACGGGAAGGGCCGCTCGCCCGTGTGCGTGCGCCGGTGGCGCGCCAGGTGCGAGCCGTACACGAAGCTCTTGCCGCAGTCGGCGCAGCGGTGCGGCCGCTCGCCCGCGTGGTAGCGCTGGTGCTTGGCCAGCGCCGCGCGCCGCCCGAACGTCTTGCCGCAGTCGGAGCAGATCCACGGGCTCTCCTCCTCGGCCAGCGCCGCGGGCGCCGGCTCGGCCAGCAGCCCCCCGACGGCCGGCCCGAAGGCGCGCAGCCCGCCGCCGCCGCCCCCGGGCCCGCCCCCGCTGCCGAAAGGGTCGCAGGCCAGCCCTGCGCCCTCCACCAGGGAGAGCCGGCCCCCCAGGGGCCCGGACAGGGGGCGCCTGTCGGGCGGCAGCCGCTCCCCGAAGTCCGCGAGGCCCAGGATCGGGAAGCCGTCTGGGTGGAGCCAAGACTTGGGGTGCACGGGAAAGTGGAAGCCGAGCGGGTGCGAGGAAGGGCCTTCGCCGTCGCCCAGGCCGTTGCCCAGGCCGAGGAACCGCCGGTCGGGCTCGGCGTCCTCCTTGCTCCGGGGGGTGGGCGCCGCCGCTGCCGCCGCCCCCTCCTCCCTCGCCTCCGCCTCGCCCTCTCCGTCCGCCTCGCCGGTCTCAGGCCCCTCGGGCCCGGTCTTGGCCTCCTCGGGCCCCGCCGCGGGCACAGTCTCGCAGGGCTCCCGCAAAGGGCCCTCGCCGCCGGGCTCCGAGCAGCCGCCCCCGCGCCGGTGGCGCTGGAAGTCGGCGCGCAGGCGGAAGGCCTGGCCGCAGTCGGGGCAGCAGTGCGGCCGGTCGGCCGTGTGCACGGCCTGGTGCCGCGCGAGCGCCGAGCTCTGGCTGAAGCTGCGGCCGCAGTGCGGGCACGGGTAGGGCCGCTCGCCCGTGTGCGTGCGCTGGTGCGTGACCAGGTAGGAGCGCCGTCCAAAACCCGCGCCGCAGAAGGCGCAGCGGTAGGGCCGCTCGCCAGTATGGATGCGCCGGTGCGTAACCAGGTGCGACTTGTAGACGAAGCGCTTGCCGCAGTCTGGACACGGGAAGGGCTTCTCGCCGGTGTGCGTGCGCTGGTGGATGGCCAGGTGCGAGCGGTACACAAAGCCCTTGCCGCACTCGTCGCAGCCGAAGGGCTTGACGGCCGCGTGGTAGCGCTGGTGCTTGGCCAGCCGGGACCGGTGCGGGAACACCTTGCCGCACACGTCGCATGTGGTTTCGGGCCGCCCGGGAGGGACGGCCACCTCGGCCGGGAACGCCCATGGCGCCAGCAGGTTCGCGACTGGCTCGCGGTCGCCCAGGAAGGGCTTCACCTCCGACCCCTCGGCCAGGGCCCCGAGGCCACCTGGGTCAGGCCCCCAGCCTTCCATTGTCTGTGCCGAATCCGAGTCGTCGGGGCCCCACGTCCCGGGCACGTCCCCCACGCCGTAGGCCGCCGACCACAGCCCGGGGGGGTCGTTCTCCTCCTCAGCTACCTCCGCCAGGAAGTCCTCGTCGTCTTCCTCCTCATGGTCCTCTATGTCGTCGGTCCAGAACCAGGCCCCTGAAGGTGACAAGGGAAGACCAGCAGAAATGAGAAGAGGCTGTGACAGGGGCCCCTGGCAGCCTCCTGCCCTGGGAAACCGAGGCTTCCGCGGCCCTAGCTGTTGAGAACCTGACCTTGTAAGCCCCTAAGCTTCACTCAGCATCCCTCCTCTGGGTCCTTCGCCACCAGCCTCAGGTTGCCCAGCAGCAGGGGAGGGAAGGGGTCTTTCACTCCCCACATGGGGCAGACCCAGGAAAGGCTGCCCTGGGCCAAGGCCTGGAGCTCTCTGCACTCACCCCAAGAGGCTCCAGCAACCGTGTGGGCACTGCCCAGGCCTCCCTGCTAGCGAAGCCGACACCGGCGTGGCTTCTTCAGTGGCTGTGCATTGGGTAGGGGTCCCAAGCTGGCTCATACTGTGCGTGAGCAGCAAGCCACTTCTCATCACAAAGGACAAGGACCCCCAAGTTCCTGCTGTCCTGTCCCTCCTCTACCAAGCCACACCCGACCTCCCCCTCCAGTGCAGAGCATGGATGTGGGGGTCCAGTCTGTAGGGTTTCCGGGTTTATAAGGGAGTGCTGGTGTGCCTGCCATCACGGTACACAGGGAGAGAACTATCCTTACGGGGCAAGGCCTAAGTCACATTGGGGGGAACCGCCTGGCCCTCCGGACCCCAGGTGTTCCAAGGCACCTGCACGCTTTCTCATGGACACTCTGTGCCATGTGCTGGAGCCCACCCTCAGGATCCCAGCATCTGGAGGGTTCGGGTCCCCACGAGGGCACAGGAATCCCTGCGCCCACCCCACCCATGTCCACCATCCAGGCTGAGGCCAGTGTCAGCCTAGTGGATGAGTCTGGACCACTGAGTCCTGACCCGGAGAAAAGGGTGGGTGAGCCTGCCCGCCCAAGCTCAGCCCATGTCCCGTGTCCCCTGTGCCATCATTCTACATATCTGGTGACATAGGCACGTGGGGAACACAGCAGTGCTGAGTGAAATAAAGCAGAGGCATGACTTCAGCTGTGAGAAATGTGTGGACCACATGAAGGGACGGCACAAAATGGGTTTTTATTTTTTCATACTTTGTAATGCTTTTTAATTTTTTATAGTTAATAATAATATACTATTACAGTAAAAATAAGCTTGAAATAAGTTTCCTGTTATTATTAAGCTGAATTTACCTCCAACTGCCAACCATGGCCATGAGTGAGTGACATGAAGTTCTGTGCCCCCAAACAGCACAGAAAAGACCCAGCTCCTCCTCACTGTGAAGGCTGGAGCACCCCTAAGGGGCAGGGAGGGGATGCAGGGACAGGTAGTTGGGGCTGCTGGTCAGGTGGGCTGGGAATTCTTTCAGTGAGTGTCAAGGATTTTATTCCTAGACTCTGGTGAGAGTCTTGAGTGGTTTTAATCAGAGACTCTGGCAAGAGATTCGAGCTGAGGAATAAGTGCGATGTCAGTGGGTTATGTGCGTACCCCGCGCCCTAGCCTAGGGTCAGTGAGCACTTGCTGGATGAGAAGGGGGCACCAAGACCAAATGAGAGCCCGCCAACAGGCAAGCTCAGCTCCTCGGGGCTGGGAGGGTGGGCTGTGTCCCCACGGCTCACCCACACCACCTCTTCCCTGGGCTCGGGAGCAGCAGAAAGCCCCCAGTGTGGAGAGGCGAGCCCTCCCTGCCCCATACCCAGCCACCAAGCAACAGCGGGCTCTGCAGAGGAGGCCAGTCCTGGGAGGGGACTTCGTGGATCTCACCACTAGCTCTGGAGCTGGTATGGCCACTTGTCCAAGGATGAGAACTACTAAAGGCACAGCAAGGTGGCAGAGGCACCTCTGGGACCGTGGGGGAGCAGGGCCTCCAGGCCCCTGGGCAGTCGGAGACAAGACCTCAACAAGTAGCAGGGTCACTGGAAGGGACCTAGAGGGAGACTAGCTTGCTCTGAGGACAGGCTCTGTCTCTAGTCGTCTGCCATCAGAGTGACCCAGGGTCAGGAGGTCTGGCCCCTGCAGAGGGGACATCCAGTGTAACGGTTCCTCCAGGCTGCAATGGGGAGAATTCACAAGGAGTTTGCTGGCACTCAGACCCAAACCTGTTCTGGAGCCCAGTGAGGAGCTGTCATGTCAACCTGTGAGACCTGAGCCAGGGCAGAGAGGATGCCTTGGTTAAGGGATGAGGGTGGGGTTCCCAACAGTGGCCCAGAGGGTCAACCACGGTTGCTGCTTCCAGAACCCACAAGACAGGAGGACCCTGGGGAGTGAGACAAGCATTTCATCGCCCTGAGACATCTGCCCCTAAGGACTCACCCTGGGTGGCTAGCTAGGCCAGGCCCAGTGCTCTGAGGCCTCATGACAATCCCAGGGGCCGAAAGGGCCCTGTCAGCAGAGCCCCAAGACACCTCCAGGAAGCGTCCTACCTGGGCACTAATAAAAGGGCCCTGCGGCTGCACAACTGGCACACCTGTGTTCCTGAGCTGCTGGGAGGGGGACTCAGGGCACACTTTTCTCCAGCCATGTCCCTGCTCCAGTGAAGATGTAGACTGGGCAGGAAATGGTTCGGCCTGGGGCAGGGACCTGCCAGGTGACTACAAGGGGCATTTGCAAAGGAGAGAAGAACCCTGTCCTCTGAACCCGGTGAGGAGATGAGGAGGAGGGCGGCAGGAAAGGGGTGGGGTCAGCAGAGGTGAGGAGAGAGAATACGGGGGAAGGGCAGGGAGGCTGTTTAGCAAACGGGCTGCAATTAAGGGGGACCCTGGATGGACTTGCTCTGCAGAGTGACCACAGCTTCGCTGCTGTGTGATTCCAGCAGACAGGTGACACATCTAAGACTATCCTCGGGCTCTGCAGACAGCTGGGGCTGAGGATGAGGAGTGGGGGAGCATTCCAGGTCCACCAGCCCTGGTACAGTGACCGGCCCAGCTGGCCAGCACCCAGACAGGCTCATGCAGAACACTGTGGCTCTACCCTAGGACCCTACGAGAACAATGGAGAAAGGAGCCCATCTAGACCCTGTGACAAGAGACTGGCCAAGCCAGCCCCGTCACCTCCAGGGGGCTTCTCTGAGATATACCCATTGACAGGGCACATGTCACCAACATCCCAGCCTCATCATGGAGGAAGCAGCGACATTTCTTGCCAGCCAGAGCCCTTGCAATTTGGAAGCCCAGGAAAGATTTCAAGAGGGTCGCAGAGAATAGGGACACCCCAGCAGAAAGGCCACCTTGCAACACAGTGCAAAGTGAGGCCTGAGGCTGAGCCCACCAAGGACAAGTCATGTAATTGCTGCTTTAAGTCAGTTTCCTCATCTGCAAGGTGAATTAATCCCTCCCCTGCTGTTTCATGTGGCTGTCACAGAGGATATAAAGTATGCGGGAAAACACTCTGAAAAGCACAATACACGTGTGGGCACAGCATCGTCTGTGTTGTTCTGTATTTTTATTGTAACATATCTGTAAACTGCTCCAAGTCTATTCAGGCACGTGGCTGGCATGAGACATCCAGTGCCCCCAATAGGCTGGCGTCACTCCAGCCCAGAGCCAAATACTCCTACTGTGCAAGGACGCCCACTGGACTGTCCGAAACACTGAGAGCAACTCACAGGCCTCCACAAGGCACCTCCACAGAACCAACAGGCTGACGTTCTCAGGGCAGAAACTACAGGTTTAGTTCACGTTCTTTATTCTCCAAATAAGTAAAGTGGGGCTCAGAGAGAGGGAGGAACAGAGCCAGGTCCCAGGTCTCCGAAGGCATCTGCCACCCTGAGTGCTTCCTGCAAGCACTTCTCCAAAATCTCTCCAGAAGGCCCAGAGCTGCCCACCCAGGCCCTCCCGGGACAGGAGGGAAGGCTGGGAGGGGGGACCCTTGACTCGAAGATGGTCAAAGGGGTGTAGAAGCCAGAGGACCGGCTAGAGCACGCCAGGCCCAAAAGCCTGCTCGGCACCAGTACCCAGGCCCCTCTGAGCCCTCACCACCAAACGCACGTGGAGGCTCCACGGCGAGGACAGGGGACCGTTTTTAAAGCCTCCTAAGAGGAGCCTCTAGGTTTTCTAAAGACGTCCCACCCTTTGGGCCTCCATGGACTGGGACTAAGAGGACCCAGCCCGTGGGGCTGAGGTTAGCCCACGGCAGCCACCCTGTCTCCTCGAAGCCCAACCCGCAGCCCAGACCGTCAGCACTGTGCCGCCGCAGAGGCCAAAGCCTGGCAGAGCTCCGAGGAGCTGCACGGGCAGAAACCCCACAGCTCCGTCTCAGGCTCACCTGTGTAGACGCCAGTGACGATGTCTCCCTCCTCAGGACGGGGGCTATCTGGGACCCACGGCTCCTCTCCTTGCTCCAGCCGGAAGATCAGATCCGGCTTGGGGATTGGGTATCCTGGTGGAGAACAAGCGGGAGCTGCAGGCCCCGCCCTCCCACCGCACAGCCCCGCCTCCTCCCGGTCCTCGCCCGGGGCCTCTCTCCTCTTCTCCATCCTTCCAGGACCAGGCTCTACCCCGCTGTGGAAAATCCCACATTCCCTTCTCTCTAGGAGCCTTGCCCTGATGCCCACGGCTCTCCTGCCAAGCCCTTCTCCACACCTTCACCTACGGGGTGCCTGCCCCTCTCTATCACCAGACTCCTCACTCCTCCAGGCCTCGGGGGAGCATATGGCACAGAGGCCTGAGCTGGACTGGTGGCTCCCCAGAACACGTCCACCTGGCTCACACACTCCCCAGGGTCCACCTCTCTGCCAGAAGTGGGGTCACCCCTGTGGCTTCCCAGCACCCCCTTCTCCAAGACCCTGGCACTCCAGAAGCCACCTCTCAGACAGCTAAGTCCCTGGAAGCCGTCACACCAGAATGCCTCTTGGGGACAAAGGCCCCTGCTTACCCAAGGACACCAGGATCCCGTAGTTTTCTTGCATGACTTCCTTGTAGAGGTCCCGCTGCGCCGTGTCCAGCCTCTCCCACTCCTCCAGAGAGAAGTACACAGCCACGTCCTCAAAGGTCACCAGCCCCTGGAAAACAGAGCCCTGGTCACCGTTCTAGGCTGCGCCCCAGGGGAGAGGCAGGGGCCCTCGGCAGATGACCCCAGCGGGGCTGGCAGCGGCCCTGCACCGTGGAGCTCATGGGGCACAGCCGACAGCCCATCAGCCGAAGGCCCGCAAACATCCGACAGTACTGGGGCCTTGCCGCAGCCCTGTGAGACGGGGACCCCGTCCCTGTTCAGGGATGAGGAACCCAGGCTCAGAGAGGGCACACGCCCTACTCACACAGGGACAGAGCCAGGATTCACACAGAACTCAGAGGACAATGAAGCTCAAGGCCCTACGGCCATGCTGCGTGGCTTCCTTGTCCCCTCCTACTTCACCGTGTGCCCCAAGCCAGCAGTCACGTCAGCAGGGTGAGGGCCCACACCTGCGTGGACACGCAGCACCAACTCGACCGAGTGTGGGCACCGCTGCCTGACCTGACTGAGCGCAACAGGAAATCAGAGCCCAGACAGGTGGCAGGCGCTCCAGGTCAGGGGCACAGCCCGACCTGGGGAAAGACGCAGGCCTCTGGAGGAACTGCACAGTGCAGGTGAGTGGGTGGCAGTCAACACGGCCAGGACATTCTAATGACCTGGGAGGGGTCAGCCCCAGGAGAGTAGAACCACATCCCACGGCCTTAGGGCTGGGGACGCCTGACGCTTTCTGCAGCCGTGCCCCAGGTCACAGTCTGACTTGGCCTGAGGACCAGTGCCGCTGCCCTGCCAGCGGGGGTCTTGAGGACAGCAGGTGGGAGCTCCCTGGGGAAATCCTGCCTGCTTAACTGAGCTCCAAATGAGAGGGCAGCTCACCTGAGACCCAGCCGTCAGGAAATCCTCCTCGTCCTCGTCCTCCAGCTCCTCGTCCTCGTCCTCGTCCAAGTCCTCTTCCCTGGCCACGGCCGCACCCTGGGGGGCCTGGAGGGCTGAGGGGAAAGACCTGTTGGGGACAGCCGCCCTTGGCCTCGGGCCCTGCCGCCCTGGCCACGCGGCAGGCCACGTCAAGGGCCCCCGGTGCTCCCACTTCAAATCCTGGGCCCCACGACTCCGGCTCCCCCCTTCCCCACGTGCGGGCTCCCGCCTCTTACCGTTTTCCCGGAGAACGAGGGACCTGGCATCACCGCCACGGCTAAGGCACTCCTGGGTCCCCCACGGTGGACTCAGCTCCTCTGCCAGCTCCTCCACATCCTCGTCCTCCTGCGACTCCACGTCCTCGTCCTCCTGCAACTCCACCTCCACCTGCTCCACTGGCCCTGCCCACGCCCCGTCCGCCTGCGCCTCGGCCGAGGCCTCCTCGTCCACCACCTCCGCCTCTTCCCCCTTGTCTTCCTCCTCCTCTTCCTCCTGGTCAGGATCACACTCCAATCCGTCCTCCGCCCTCTCCAGCTGCGCGGCTGGGGAGTCCGGAGCCATGTGAAGGGCGGCCATCTCCTCTGGACGCAGGCCTCGGCGTGGCCTGCAACACAGACGGCGACAGTGCTGAGCCGCCCAGTGTACTCACCGGCCCCTCCGCGGTCTGACGCTGGCCCCAGGTGGGGTGGGGGGGGTGGGCTGTACCGCCCCTATTGTGTAGTGATGGCAAAAGCCACAGCAGGACAGGGGCTCTCTCTACGCTCTCATGTGGCACAAGAGACATTCTGCACCCAGAGAAGTGCCCAGAGAGCCCCGCTCCCTGACCCCCCATCACGTCTCAGCCTTTACGGACTGCTGCTCTGCTCTGGGAGTAAAGCAGAGACTTATCCTCCAGGACCACGAGAAACATTACGTCCAGGCAACATGGCCTGAGGGTGGCCTGAGTATAACCGAAAGTGGTGAGTGTGGCCTGCAAGGCACAGCCCACCTGCCACATAGAGGGAGGTGCTCACTCAGCCCTTGACACACACGAACTCAGCCAGCAGGGATGTCGGAGGAGAGGTCTATGCATGGGCAGGCTGCAGACACGTGCACAGGGCAGAGGCGAGAAATAATACCAGCCTGGTCATTCACCACCACCCGGTGGCCTCTCCGGGTGGCCGGCAGGTCAAGCTCCGTCCTGCGAGAGGTGACAGAGAGCAGAACATGCATTACTTCTGCACCTCCCTTGCCTCTCGCCCTGTTCAGGGCACTGGGTCATGGGGATCTGGTTCACTGCTATATCAGCAAAGGTGATATGAAATGCCCTGGGATATCTCGTCAAGTCTGGGACCAGAGAATCCTAAAAGCTGAACTGTCAAAGCCTCAGGAGCTTACAGGGTCCTACTCACACCAATGTCACAGCCCGCTCAACCCAGGCGCTCAGGAGAGACACAGCCACACAGCCCGGCCCAGGGCTTTGGATCCAAGGGCAGGGTGGGGGGCGGGGCCACTCCTCCCCACCAGCTGCGTGTCCTTCTCCAGCCCCAGTGGAGTCCCGAGGGCAGGACAGAGTTGTGGTTCTGACAAGTCAGTTTCTACGGCTCTTGAGTGTAAACCTAAGCACAGGTCCATCACCCAGCACGGCTCTATCAGGAGCTCAGACCTGAGCAGGTTCAGTTCCAACGTGAGCCACGCCCACACGTGAGCCACGCCTACTGAGATGCAGCGACCCGGAATCCTGAGATGAGAGCATGAACCCCAGAGGGATCCTGAAATTTCAGGCACAGGGGGCAACTGGGCCCAGGCAGGCTTATCTGGCTCTACCAGTGGACGGTGTCTACCACAGAACCCATAAGACGGGACAGGAGCACATGGCACGAAGACACCTGGGCCACGAGGACAGTTCAGACCACCGAGAACTGCTCAGGGCTTGGCTCTTATTCCATAACTTGTCGCCGTTCTACTCACAGAGCAGCGTACACTCACTCTGCACTGCTTTGAGCTGCTGCTTTAAAATCCACCCTCTAATAGCTAGGGCGCTCAGAGCATTTAAGCATCTCCCCCCAGAGACCAGAGCCAAGGGCTGGGGCACACTAGCATCCAGGAGCCACCTCTGGCCCAACCCTCATGCTCCCCCGGGGCTAGCTCCAGCCCCATTTTAGAGTCACAATCAGTGAACTCACGTTCACAGGGGAAGGACTATGTGTAAGAGGGCCACCCTGGCCTCTAGCCTGTCCCAGAACTGACCTCCTTGGCCTCCATAGCTCTTTGGGTGTGTGAAGGTGCCTGAGGTGTAGAAACACACATGCCACGTGCCACCCCAGCCACCTCTGGGAGGACGCAGCCCTTCCCAGCACTTGGAGCAATGACAATGCTCAGCAAGAGGTTTTCCAGCTGCCACCCACTGCAGGCTCAGAGGAAGGCTCTTCTTACCCTGGCCTCAGGCTGCAAATTCAGGCTGAGCCCAGACGCCATGCCAAGCCAGGCAGAGCTGCCTCTTGCCTGGCCACCACTCAGGGCTGGCTCCTACAGGCCCGGCCACCGTATCCAGGGGCTCACGCGCAAAAGAAGAAAACACTGTGGCTTTGGAATGAAGTGGCCCCACGCTCACCCCGCCTCAGGACCTGTGCACATGCGCCCTGCTCTCCCTGGAACTCTCGTCTCCTCTTCCTCACTCACCCTCCTGAGGCAGCAGCCCCCTGGGCCCATTGCACACAGTGCCCCGGACTTGGTCCTACGGCACCCATATTTACACACTTATGGAACCGCCTGCTCACTACCTGTCTCCAGGGTGCACGGTCAGCTCCCACAAGGTGGAAGTTCCCTTGGCTCATCTCTGAATCCCCCCCAGGCCAGACACAGAATAAGTGCTCAAACATTTACTGAAGAAATGACTCTGAAGTCTGTAGTGAACGTGATACACATGAAATTTAAAAACTCAGTATTTTGGCCCGCTGTCCCATTCCACGACAGACTGACCACTGTCGAGGGTCCTTCCACCTGGAGCGCACCCCGGCAACACTGGAGAGTCTGCCCCCAAAGAGCTTTGGCCTAAGGTGCCTTCTCCCAAGAAGTGCAGCCACTGATGACCAGAGAAAGGAAAGAAAGGTCCAGCACTCGTGGGCGCTGGCAGTCACCCTGCGGATGGGGACTCCTCATATACCTCAACCCAGAATCCAGAACAGAATGGTTCCAAAGAACGAACCTCAGTAACTTGAGCACTGCGTTCTTTCTGTTGCCGCAGGCCACGTGTGTGCCCGGCCTGCTCCCCCAGACCCACGCTCTTTCTTCTCCTGCCAGTCTGTCGGCCCACCAAAAACACTCTGCTCACCTCCTGGCATTCACTTCTGGTCAGATGCCACAGGGGGTCGGGTAAGCAGCCTCATCAACACAAACCCCACGTCTTCCCGTACTCTTATTTCTGCAGGAGCCATGCACCCTAGGACAACACAATGCCGCAGACCGTTAGAACTAAGGGTGACAGGATGCTTCCCACGGGGAGAAGGGGGACCCCAAGGACAGAAAGGCTGGCAAAGTTGGAAAACTGTTACAAATTCTCCACAAAAGTGGAGTGGAGAAGCAGACATAGAGGAGGAGAAGAAATGTGTTCCTCCGTGTGAGTTCCTCTCCTCTGGGGGGGCCTCCCTGACCACGCCCCTGTGATTCAAGGCCTTCCAGGCTTTCCCCTCTTCCAGGAAGTCTTCCTTCCACGACTACTGGGGTCCTCACTGTCTGTCCACCAATTTGGGCTCCCCTCTTCTCCTGGGTTTGCTCCTGGCGCAGACGCAGCCGCGGGCCATCCCGACTCCCTCGCCACGCTGGCCAGCTCCCCAGACCTGCCAGCAACTGCTGAACCAAACCAAGTACCAAAGTCTCCTCACTCAGGCGCAGCTAGGGGCCTGATCCTCCTGCACCGCCCCACCCCCCACTCCACAGGGTCCGTCACCAAAAGCCAGCCCCTCTCCTACCTCTGCGCAGCCGAGTCGGGTAGCCCAGCCCCAAGCAACCCGTGACGGGTTCCCCTGCAACGGGGTTCCACTGTAACGGGGCGGCAGGACACGACAGAGCAGCCCACCAGGACCTCCATTTGCAGGCGAGGGCGGACCCAGACAAGGCCCCCAAGGTCACTAAGCAAGCTTATGGGGGCGTCAGGACAAGCCACCTCCATTCCCCCAGGGGACTCGTCGCGTCTCGGCCTCCCGCAGAGGCCCCCCGCAGTGACAGCCCCTCCTGGATGGGTGTGTCCCCGTGGGCGCCCACGACCCAGCCCCCCCACCCCACCCACGCCCCTCCGGCCTAGACGGTGGGGAGCACCTCCCGAGCACTCGCGCGTGTCCTCCCCAACCCGCCTCCTCCGCGAGGCTCGCGGGGACCGGCCCCGGGGGTTCGCAGCCCGCCCCATCCCGCGGGCCCGGGCGGGGGTCGCGGGCCGCGCCGGGCGCCGACGCGCCCACCGAGGGCCCAGGCCGCGCGCC
>CM053515.1:1954544-1980173 GCA_028627145.1 Eidolon dupreanum
GACACGTCCCGTTCACAAGAAAGGCAGCCAGACAAGCGGACTTGCAATGCTGCTTCTCGCATCCGGGTCCCCGACAGCACAGGCTCAGAGCGTGTGTGTCTGAAATGACACACGAGACAACAGGCTCACAGAACTGGCATCTCTTAAAGATGCCCGCATCATCATCGCTCTGTGGAGGGGCTGGACATTTTTCCTTTTATCTGTCCAATCTGGACGCTTACGGATGTGGCCAGGTAGGAGGTACCTGGATGGCGCTGTCGCGGGACTTCCGCACCGGTGGAGTTGGGGCGTGGCTGGCTGCCTCCCACGGGTCCCCTCCGCGGGGCGGGGCGCCCTGTCCGGCAGGCTTCCTCCATCCAGCCCAGCGCAGCAGGCACACTGCCACGCAGCGGCACGCGGGGCCGCCTAGCGGATGGGCCTGAACGGGAAGGTCATGCCCGACAGGAAGGTGTGCCCGGGGTGTGTGGGCAGGGCGGGGTGGGCCGGCACGGCGCCGTAGCCCAGCGGGGGCGTGTGGATGTGGGGGTAGAAGCCGGGGGGCAGCGCGGCGTGCGGGGACTGCTGCACGGGGCCGGAGATCACCAGCTGGAGCAGGCTGCAAACGCAAGGAGGAGAGTTAGGACGCGTGCGTTCCCGCGACGGCGTCCCCGACGCGTGGCTTCGGGGCTGGTCCCCTTCCCTGGACTCGGTGCCGAGGGGGCACGGGAGAGGAGGGGCCAGCAGTGGGAACAGCAGACGGGGGACCTGCGGGAAGCGCAGGTGCCCGGGGGGAGGGGCAGCAGCTCTGCAGCCCACGGACGCCCAGCATCCTGGCACGGGGACCACGCAGGTCGGCACCCGCTTCAGCCTCCGCTGTCTACACCTACGAGGGCGGTGACTGAGGCCCTGCAGCCAGCAGGCCAGTGTGCTCCAAGGCATTCTTGGTGACCGAGTCCTACGCGAATTCCTAGCAAAGCCACACGAGAGCTGGCCTTCCTGACGCCCAGAGCCCTGCACGGGCCTGGAGCCGCCTGACTCGTCCCCGGAGGCCGCTCCCCTCCCACCTCCACCCCGACGAGCTTCAGACTCTTGCCACTTGCTCCAACACCGCCGGGTGACGAGCTCCCTGGCGCTGGGGCATCCCCTCCCACCCGAACCCATGACCCCCACCCCACTCAGCATGCCCAAGGTCCCGAACAGCGGCGTACCCATCCTTCCCGCCCCAAGGCCCTGCCACCCCCACGGCCCCCAGTCTCGGTGCTGTGCACCTTCTCCCACCTGCGCTCCTCTCTCTGGCTTGGGACGTCAGCGGCCTCTGTCTCACAAAAAGCCGCTGCCCTGCTGACCTCAACGTCATTACAAGGCCGGTCCCTTCCGAAGCTCCCTCTCCCCGCCCACAGCCATCAGCAGGTTCCTGACTTCCCCCTGCGTCTGGCTCCCCGGGCCGGCCTGCCCATGCCCCCGGTCAGCCTGCAGTAACCAGCTCCCCAGGTGCACCCTCATCGGACAATCTTCTCGGGCCCTCGCGCTTCAGGGCAGAGGCCCCGTCCCCAGCCCTGCCTCCCTGCCACTCCTCGGCCTCCGCTGTGCGCAGGCTGGCTCTGCCCTTTGCCCCCCTAGCCTCACTCCGGGCCTTGGCTCCGGCCGGGTCTTGTGTCCCCAGTGTCCACACAGGTCCCGTCACATCACAAATCTCCAGCTGCCAGGTCCTGTTCACGCCCATCGTCTGCCCCTCAGCTTCCTTGTCCCATGGCATTACCCGTCCCTGCTGCAGCCCTGCCTGGCCCAGCCACGGCCGCCCCCACCCCACTGCTGGCCCCTCAACCGTGGGTGGACCCTGACTGCCGCCTGCTCCCTGGAACTGAAGGGTCGTCTGCAGACTGACATCACCCCTCTTACCTTCCGAGTACAAGGTCTGCTGCCCCAGGAGGGGCCGGGGCAGAGCCCCGCGAGCATGAGGAAAGCCAGGAGGAAAGCCGGCAGCCTTGGTGGCCTGAAGCATCTGAGCCCCTTTTCATTTACGTTATTACTTTTCATTAACTCTGAGTAACAAACTGAATCGAAATAAGCAAACACGTAAATAAATCTGCGGTGGAGGTACTACAGAGGACAGTTCAGGTCACGTGCTGCTTTGAACCCGCACACCCTGCCAGAGAGGGAGGGGCTTTCAAGAAGCTTCTCATCTAGCTGGAAAGAGTGAACGCAGCAGAAGAGATGAGAAAAGACAGGGGAGCCCCAGGGCGCAGGCCCCAGCCAGCCGCCATTGCTCTCGGGGAGGGGAGCGGAGGGGAGGCGTCAGCGGGCAGGTGGCTAGTGAGTCAGCAGGGGTTTCAATGCAGACTTCCAGTCACATACCACGATGAAGAAGGGTTTATCAGTCTGCCACCGCTGTTCAGACTTGCTGGCCCTGGCGCACACCCAGCGCTGGCTTGCTCGCCCTCTGCCTAAGCTACCTGCCAACAGCAGCCCTGGGGCCCTGCAACCCGCTGAAGGTGCACCGCCCCACCGACCTGGCCAGGCTGCGCCTGGTCTGTTGACCCCTCAGGTGCCCACTGTGCGTGCCACTTCCATCATATGAGATAGCCTACCCGCCCCACCTATCCTGACACGCTAAATGTCCCCGGGCTGTGAGACAGGTCGCTCCCTGGTTTTTGCTAATACTGCGTTTGCGTGAAATAGTTTGTGCACACAGCTGTTTGCTTAAGAGAGTCTGTGAAGTTAATTAAGCAGAATTCCTAAATTATAAAAACAGTAAAAGCGACAGCAGACAACACTTGGATGCTACAAGTACGGTTCTAAGGACTTTGTTTTTCTTCAATCCCCACAAAACGTACTGCAGAATGCAGGGGAGGCGGCAGGACGTGAGGCAGACACTGTTATTTTCTTGGTTTTACAGCAAAAATGGAGGGAGTGGGAGATAAGGTTCTTGCCCAAGGCCACGCAGATAGGAAGCAGCGAGGCTGGAATCCTCCCCAGAAGCTTCCGACCACAGTTCCTGCTGTTCCCCACCATTATCACTGCCTCCCCCCAAATTACGACAACTACCGCCACTTACGGAGAGCGTCCCATGTGCCGCAGACCGGGCTAAGAAACGTACAAATGCCACCCGTTTAATCCTCACCGCAACCCCGGGAGGCAGGCGGACCAGTGTCCCCACTTCACAAGGCGGGCAACTCAGGCACAGGCAGAAACTGCCCAAGCGTCACAGCGAGCCCCAGACAGAACCCAGCCAGTGCCATCTGACGCCAAGGCACAGGCCTGACCAGCAAGCTGTGCCCTAGGGCTGTGGCTCTTTGGTATTTCTGCTGCTCACAATGTTACCAACACTGTGTCACCAATGCCACCAAAATTATGCAGAAGCGCTTACTGAACGGTAAGTGACACTGAGTTTATTCAGTTTATTCTGGTTTCCTGACTCCAGCCAAGACGACCACCCTTTCATCTTTGATTTACTCTCTCTGTGAGCTTCTCCTCATTCGGATTTTGTCATCATATCTGTCCCCTACTTACCATCAGGTCCCCAAGGGGCTCCTGATATACAGAAGCTCAAGACTACAGACCAAGGAAGCCAGGACGAGCGGTCTACCCTGCCGGGCACCCCACCTGCACCCCCACCCCCAACTAGAAATCTCGAGAGGGCACTTACTTATTGTGGGGCAGCCTGGAGCACAAGGTTCTCAGGTCATCTGAAAGCAAGGAGACACACAATTAAGGAACAGACTGGAGACAGCGAGAAGAAATGCTCAGACGCTCCAGATGCTAGCGAGATCCTAACAGCGCCTGACGCCACAATCTCCTAACGTTGTTTAGAAACTGTTTTCTCTTTACTTCCAGTCTTTGCTTTAACAAACTAGTCCCCGAACATACACATCCCTGAGGACAGGGGTGGCTCCACGGCAGTCTGCCTCGGATGGCTGGGGAGGGGCCCAGAGGCACGGTCCTCACGCACAGACACTCACGAGAAGCGGGAAACCCCGTGACTACAGCTTGGGGCCACAGGCAGCTTCTGGGAGCCGACGGTTAAAAAGCACACACAGGTGTCCCATCGCCAGCTCCTCCTGGGAGTGCTCATGCGCTGAAACGCAGAACTAAGGAACCCTCAAAACAGGCGATAGAAATGTGTTATGCAATTAAGCCTGTGCATTTTATTGTACGTAAATTATGCCTCGATAAAAAAAAAAAAAAAAAAAAAAAAAAAAAAAAAAAAAAAACCAGCAGAAAAAGAAAATTGCTTAAGAGGAAGAATACTAAGCTATTATCCGCACTCTTGAGGAGTCCCCGGTCCAGAGCAAAACAGCCAGGAGACACACCAACGTCGTGGTCACGGTGCCTTGCCTGGGTACGTCCTGTGATGCCCCCGCTTCCCCCATGTTCACTAAGAGGAAAGAAGTCCTAAAAGAGGCAGAAAACAGTATTTGTCCAGGAGCCCGACAGTGTCTCAGACAGGTGGTGGTGTCCCCGCCCCCGGGAAGGCCAGGGCAGGAAATCACCCACCTCTTGTACACAGCAGGGCACCAGAGGCCATGGCCACCTGCAAAGCCTGTGCGAGCCGGTCCAGAGAGAGCTCGATCTCCTGGGAGGCGTTGAGGGGGTTCAGTTCATCCGCCAATCTGTTGATCTCCTCCACCAGCGGGACCATGTGGTCAAACAGGATCAGCCCCAGGCGCCCATAAAGGTTCTTCTCAGTTAGGTGCACCTGGAGCATCATTAGCACCTGCAGGATGCTGAGATGCAGTTTTGAGTACAAGAGGTGGGAGTCTCTGTCCATCCCTCCGGAGTCTTGTGCAGCTTTGCTGATGACGTGGCCATTGGATAAGGAGGGCTTCTTTTTCCTTTTATAAGCCAGAGGGGCCTTTACACACCAGCGGATCAATCCAGTGAGTGGGGTGAGCTCTAAAAATCCTATTGGCAGATTTGCTGCAATCGGAGTATTTAAAAAAGTGATGAGAATCAACCTTGGGTCCTCGAAAATCCAGTTGACAATCATTTCAAGCAAGTCCAACGGTGGGATGAGATCATCTGCAAAGACACGTTCAGTCAGGAGGGTGTTCGGCCCCAAGGACAGGCGTGGACGGAGGGGACACAGACCGAGCTCGCAGCACTCACCACCTGACACTCAGGTTGTCTACTTCTTCGCTCGTCTACTTCCCGTCTCCTTCCCTAGACCATCCCCTCCGTGAGGGCTGGGACTTCTGTCTTATTCCGTGTCCCATCCCCGGTGACAGGACTGCCTGGCCAGGCCAGGGCTCAAGGGCTGTGTTAACTCAACAATTCCCTAGAATTCCATTATGTCTTGAAGAAAGATCATCTGATATGTAATTTTAAACAAAATTCTACACTTTTTATGTCTGAAACTACCACCACGCTTCACTCCTTCCCTGTGACCCCCCGGTTTGGTGTGTCCTCCAGGGTACACGACAGCTGTGGTGGCCTTCAGGGGGCTGCTCAGAATTCAGTCAATGATCTATCAGCTGCCAAGGGCCATCCTAGCCCCAAACCCGGGACCCTTGTCTAAGGAACAGCCTGACCTCCTGTGACCCTTAGAAACTGGCACGTTCTATGGCCTAGACAAAGAACAACAATAATAAAAACAAACATTGACATTCATTTTGGGCTGCCCATGTTCCAGGGACTAGTCGAATTCCCTTACACAGAATAACCCGTTTAATCCTCAAACAACTCCAGAGGAAACTGAGGCACAGTGATGTTAAATAACTTCCCGAGGATTCATCGAAAATATGTGTGGGCCCAGATCTGACCCCAAGTGGCCTGGCTCTTAACCATGAGGCTACACGGCCCATCCTGGGACCGGCGTGCAATGCCTTTAGGTGGCTCTGAACAAGAGTGGGTCCCCGGCCTCCTGTCTCTGGGGCTATGCACCCCTCATCTCGTGACAGAGCCCTAGCTGGGCTGCTGAGATCCAACTCCAAGCACAAAGCAGACTGTGGGGTGAGAGACACATGTCGCTGTAAGGCCCCTGACTGCTCTGAGAAGACAGGCCTTCTCCCCTAAGATTACGTCTAGCTGTTGCTTTGATGTGAAGCCACTGCCCCCACTCCCGGCCCTTCTGTTACGAAATGATGGCAACAGTACGAAGCGGCTGTCCGTGACCCCTACTTGGCAAAATAAACAGTGGGCAGCCCTGTGCCTGGCCCTTCATTCCCTGAAACACTACTATCTGGGAAGTGCCCATCCCGTGCCCACTCCTCTGCCATGCCGCCCACCCCCAACCTAAGCTGAGGTGCCTCCTAAAACCTGAAGGCAGCGCGTGGCTGTGCGTGTGTGGCCTTGAGTGAACAATCCGCAAAACTTTCCTGCTGACACACCTGCGCTCTCGGCACCATTGCGACAGGCGGCAGCCTCTGTTCGGTTCGGTGAGCTGCTTCCTTGCTGTGGCTTTGGGGGCACAGACTCCCCAGGAGTGCTCTGTTAGCAGAAGCATGGCATCGACTGCCATTCTGATGGCAGACCCCGCGTCCGGCACTCCGGGGCCGCCGCCATGCGCCGGGTGTCTTCCCATCTCCCAGCTCATCAAGCTGTGTACATTACATACGCACAGCTTGTCCTATGTGAGTCACGCCTTGATAAAGTGGTTTAAGAAACCACTGACACATCGAACTGGTAAACTGGAGTAGGAGAGGAACACTGTCTCGTACCTATTCTTGAGTGTTAGTGGTCGTCTCTGAACATTATTTCCTTTTCCATACACTAGTTAACCCATTCCCAATGGTAAGGCCCAATTTCTGTCCTTGGCCTGGAATAACAGGTGGCCAAAAGGGCACCTATGATGCTGTAACGTAGGTTTAATTCTATCTTTCCTAGTGGAAAACAAAAGGCCTGAACGCTGTTCCCACTAGTAGCAGCTCTTAGGAAGCCCCAGGAGGGCCCCGGGGAAAACACCCCGGCAGCGGGCACGGCTCGGAGCCCGGTCCGCCGCCCCGGTGGCGAACCGCTCCGGGAGGATGGAATTGGCATGTGCCTGCGGCGTGCACTCGAACGTCCGCACTGCGTCCGCACTTTCTCCTGAGAACTAACATGTCTAACAGCAAAGACAAGAGTCACACGTAAAGGGCGAAGCAAGAGAATGGCGGAGGCAGTGGGAGCCAGGGCGGGACTGATGGACGTGGAAAAAGCTGTTGAAGGCTGCCGAGCTGCTGGCTTAGCTTAGCTAACGGGCCAGGATGAGGAAGAGGGTGTTTGTCAGCCCCCTGAACAGCAGGAGCCGAGGGCAGGAGAGGGGAACCCACATGGAAGGCTGCCCATCAGGTCCCCGCAGGGCAAGGCCCTTCCATCACCACAAGGCAAACAGACGCAGCCCCGCCCCACTTAGCCACAGCCCGTCAAAGAAACCCCCGAGGGCTTTCTTTACTGGAAATCTGCAGAAAATGGTCTGAACAGAGGGCTCTGCTGCTCGCCAGGGACGAGGGACACCCGCTTCCCCCAGCTCAAGTCAAATGCCACCTAATGGCCACGCGAGGCCCTCCCCCGGCATCTGGTTAAGGAAGTCTCAAAAGCATCTCCGAGGGGGAAGGTAGATGGGGTAAAAGGGGGTCAAACATGGTGACGGAAAGAAATCTCACTGTGGGCGGTGAACACACAATGCAATGTACACATATGCCTTACTGTTGAATTGTACACTTGAAACTGACTGGATTTCCTTAACTAATATCACCATAATTTAAAAAAAATTAAAGTAAAAATAAATAAAGTTTTTTTTTTAATCTCCTAGACCGAGGTGCACGCCTGCCAGTGTGACACGCTGGGGACACATTGCCACCTAAGGAGCACTGCTGCCAACACTGTTTAACTTGACTGTTTTCATAAGGAGACAATCAGAGCAATCCAAACTGAGGGACATTCTGCAAAACGACAGGCCTGAGCTCTTAAAAAAGTCAGCGTCAGAACAGGTATTTTTAAATGTCAGGAACTGTTCGGGATTTAAAGACCAAAGCGACAATGACAACGCTGTATAATGTGTGATCCCTGATCTGGATCCTGAATTCTCCTGATCCCCCAAAGGGAGGGAAGGCGGAGGCTATAAAAGATACTACTGAGATAATCAAGGAAATCTGAACATAGACTGTACGTGAGGTAACAGTATTCTGCCAACATTTAATTTCTTCTGTGTGATGACAGTGTCATGGCTACGTAAGAGAATGCTCTTGTTCTTAAAACACACGTGTTTCGTGTGCTTCAGGATGTGGGACACGATACTGGCAACGAACTCAAAAGTTCAGGGAAAAATATTTGCGAGTGTGTGTGTGGAGAGGGGGAGAGCAAAAGAGGAAGACAGGGAGAGAAAGAGAGTAATGTATGGTAAAGGTTAATAATTGGTAAATCTAGGTAAGAGATGTATGAGTATCTGTTGTAATATTCTCGCAACTTTCCTGAAGTTTAAAAATGTTTCAAAGTAAAAAGCGAGGGATAAAAAAGGAAGTCAAGTGTAGGGAGAAAGCCACATGTCTCCCAGACACCAGACCCTGGGCTTTTGGGCTGCGGGCCACGTGGGCCATTCTGAATCGGGCACGTGGGAACCACTGAGGAGAGCTCCTGGTGCAGGCTCCACAAGTCCAGGCGGCCCATTCCTCCAGCTTTCGGCCTAAAACACACATTTCAGAGGAAATAAAAAGGCCAAAACATTCACTGGACATTACACCTCAGCGTTCAGTGGAAATAAAACTGGCAATCGGCCGAAGCTTCCTTAACGGCAACAACGTGTTTAAAATTTACCTGACGACAGGTCATAAAGCGCAGTGACGGAAGTTATGAACTGGCAGCAGAAGCGAGGGCTGGCACTGAATATCTGCTTCAGCGTCTGCACGGATCCCGGCACCAGGCAGCAGTAGTCGTCCACGAGGGCCCTGGCTAACCTCACACAGTAGACCACGGGCGTCCGCTGGAAAGAAGCCAGAGTCCACGTAACTACAGGTGTCATCGGCTGGGAGACTAGCAACTATGTGCAACGGGCGAAGGCCACCGGAGCTGGCAGAAGCTTCCAGGAGTGGTAAAGACGTTAACAGCCTGCTCTGAAGCAGCAGCTGGCAAACTAAAGCCCACAGACCAAATCCATCCTGCGGACCTGTTTCTATGAGTGAAGTTTTGCTGAAACGCCGCCCTGCTCCAACGTTTGCCCTTGCGTTGCAAGGGCAGAGCTGAGTCGCTGTGACAGACTGTATGGCCCACAAAGCCTAAAATATTCACTATCTTGCCTTTATATAAAGAACCTGCTGAACCTTGCTTTGAAGTTTACTTAGGAATGATCACTTCTGACTCCGGTGAGAAAATGACAACTTCTGTCATCCCGTAGGTGAGACTCCAAAAGTAAAAACAGCTGCTACCACTTTCTAAAGAGGCTGAGGAGGGTCTGAACTATCGCAGGATTTAGAGCTTTCCTCCATTTCTCTTACAGCCCTGTCCTTACATGTTTCTGTAATACTTTCAAGTCCTACTTCACCACCCTCCCCGGCCTTTTTCCTTCCCGCTCAGACGCCGATCTGGTAACCATTGCCACGTTCAATAGCTGCTCAGGATGCTACAGTTCCAGGGCCCCAACATGGCCTGGAAGGGGACACTGCAAGGAGACAGGAGGCCAGACTGCTCATCAGGCTGACCTCTGCCCACAGTACCAAACCAGCCATCTCTGCCTTTCCCAAGAGGAAGCCACAGCCCCTTAACCCACTGTGGCAAACCCTGAACCAAACCACTAAGGTTCTGTCCTGTCGTTCACATCTGCTTTCATTTTGCCAAAACCCCAGCACAACTGCATCGGAAGAGATAAATGGAAAATTATATGATAAATTACAAGATGCTAAACTAGGCTGTCAAGGGATAGAGGTAACCTAGAGTTGAATATGACACACATGATTAATTCAGATGCCCCAGAAATCATACTGGTGAGAATTAAGGCACTCATTTACCACACTGAGAATTATCTGTGTAGTACAAAGAACAACTTATTTTTCTGCTAGCCAAATTTTAAATATAAGATTACAAGAAAAACATTTAAATATATTGAAAAAAAATGGCTTCGAGAACTTGGGAATGAAGCAGGTTTGTAAAATTGAATGTAATAAATTCTGTTAACATAGTTGAGGATTATATTAATCAAAATTTTGAGTTAATAATCACTCTAAGTGGACTATCAATTTTTCAAAGACTTTGAGTAACAAAAAAACAAAACAAAATGAATCTTCCAAAATATCATATCTACTGTAAATGTACATTTTTTTCTTTTGATATTTTAAAATGCTCTGGAAAGTTCTTACATCCATATCCATTAGAATAGTCATCTACTTTGTAATGTCATCCTGGAACAACTTAAAACAATTCACTCTCTTACTGACCTAACTGTAGAGAAAACGAGCAAATGTGGACACCATCTGAGATACAATGATCTCTAAGAAAAAAAAAAAATCCCATCTTTGAGGCTGCACGCATAGTTGTTTTCAAAATCCTACCTATCCT
This sequence comes from Eidolon dupreanum, assembly GCA_028627145.1. Taxonomy (NCBI): domain Eukaryota; kingdom Metazoa; phylum Chordata; class Mammalia; order Chiroptera; family Pteropodidae; genus Eidolon; species Eidolon dupreanum. Next base: position 1,964,988 of record CM053515.1, read on the forward strand.
TTTCAGGTAAAAATGATTTTTCACAGGTACTGAAGATGAAACCTTAATTTTCTTCTTTTTAAAATTCATTTATCATTACAAACTACTGTTTTCTTAAGAATGGTTACTACTGGGACATCAGGACACAGGCTAGTGACATCAAGGAGATAATATGCGAAAAGATCTCTCAAGAAATCCAATTATTGAACATTCCTGACACTAAACGTCTCTTCAGAAATCTCAGGAAAAGAAGTACCTGGAGCCAGGAGGCTGCACACTCCAACACTGGGATTCGACACACAGCCACTGCCATGGAGACCAGTTTTCCCAACAAGCTCATTCGACTGTCATCGGCTTTGTTCCCTTGGGGGCTGAAAAGGGATGAGAAAATAATCTGCCGGACAGAGTCCTTGGTTTGCTCCTGGAAATAATTGCACATGATTTCAAGAAGTTGGAGCTCCTGAAGTGAATTCAATCTCTACAAAACAAATCCAGGAGAAGCGATGAGAAACTTAGTTTTAACATGCACATTAATTCATCCAGTAAGAAGACAGGAAATATTCTATTTTCCCCAGGACACATTTCACCCCTCTAAAGCCCAGGTGCCCAGAAATGTCATTATACATCATTATGCAGCATGCCAGTGGCCTCGGAATGACCTACAGGGGTTTGAGCCTCTCTGTAACAGGCCTTCAAAGTCCCTTTCTTTAACACCATCGAGGCATGCCTGGCACACGCCCCGCAAAACAGGCACACAGCTGAGCGGCGCTCAGGACTCCGGGGAAGGAAGGTTGTGGTTGCTGCTGCTGGAGGAAGGCCGAGGGCGAGAACCGGGCCCCGGGCAGGAAGGGTGTTTGTGGTTTGGCAAACACTTGTCACCGAGACGGGGGTAAAAAGGGCAGGAGCGGCGTGCTCCGGCCGCGGTCTGCCCGCCGCACCTTGGGCTGCGCGCCGCGCTCCTTGGGCACCTGGAACACGAACTCCTCCAGCAGCTCCACGGGGCCCTTGTCCACGATGGGCAGCGGCGCGCTCTGCAGCTGGCTGCTGAAGTAGATGTCCAGATGGTACAGCACCTCCTTGGCGGCGCTCAGCGCGTCGCGGCGCAGCAGCGAGTGGCGGATGTCGCTCATGGTGAGGCCGCGGCGGCCCGGGGCCCGGGGAGCGCGTCGCGACTTCCGCCCCGAGCCCCGCGGACGCGCCCGCCGCCCTGGAGACAAAGAGGCCGCGACCCGGCCTCCCGCCGCCGCGCCGGGCCTGGGCCGTGGCGCCCGCCCGCCGCTCCCCACTCGGCCCGCTCAGGCGGCCATCCCCGCCGCCGGCCGGCGGAAACCCCAGGCGTGCGACCGCGGCGCCCCGAGAGCCGCAGGAGCCCGACGCCGCGGAGCGAACGGCGGCGGAATGCCGAGCACGGCGACGGCGGCCCGCAGAGGTCAAGCGCGGTCCGCGCCGCGAGCCCGCTCTCGGGAGGGCGCCACCTGGCGGCTCCGCCCGCGCGCGCGGGAGTTCGCGCCGCGGCCGGGACACGCCCCGCCCGCAAGCCCCGCCCCCGAGACCGCCTCCCGACTACAGACCAAGGGGCCTGGAGCCAGCAAGCCGCGCGCCACAGCCACCAGTGAGCGCTCAGGGGGGCTTGCGCCCCCTCCCGCCGTACCCGCAAGGCGGGTGGAGACAGCCTTTGCTTCCCTCGCCCGGGGATCAAAGCCTACACGTTTTGCACCGTGCGTTTCTCCCAGTAAGGGCAGGGTGGAGGCGCAGGGCCCAGGTTCAGGCCTCAGCGATTCATCTGGAAGTTTATTATCTAGTCCGAACTCACGGGGCTGCAATGACAAATGGAGCCTCCCCACCCCTGACACCCAGTTCCTGTCCCCAGGGTCCCTATTCCCCAGTCCCCTTCAGAGTATACCAAGAGGGCCGTGGGAATCTTAGCTATCCGGTTCCTAATACTCCCCCACCCTAAAAGCCCTTGGCACTTTCCCGCATTTGTCTCTGCACTGAACTTACTGGGGGGGGGGGTCAGTTTGGGATTTTAAAAATAGGGCAGAAAACACTCCAATATTGCCACAAGAGGCCAGTGGAGGGCAGGCAGGAGGCTGCAAGTACAGAAATGTGACTTATGTAAAACACCCATGCAGGACGGAGGACTGGCCTGGGTGAGGATGCTGGGTATGATTTAAGACATGGCGGGGGTAGGGGGCAAGGCAAAACAGAACAAAGCCGAGGTCTTTCCCTGGGAGAGATGGGAAGGGCATCAAAGAGGGGACAACCTGGCGCAATTTTAAGTCCTTGTAACCCTCTTGCACATCAGGGGATAGAGCCATAAAGTCCTTCCTGTCCAAGAGCCTAAATCTGGAATGGGAGACCAAGGCCAACTAGAGCCTCTGAGAAGTCATCTCTGAGACCCTGGACTTCAGAGCTCCGTCCCAACAGGCTGAGTGAACAGAGCATGAGCGAGGGGCATTTCTAATAGGCACTCAGTAAATGCTACTTCTCTCTTCCTTTAACTACTGAAAGCCGATTCATAAATACACAACGGAAACCAGAAAAAAACAAACAAGCAATGCTTACAAAGTAAGTATTCGTTTGTATAAATAAAGGCATATAGTATTTAAAAGGCAGTAACACTCTTCCCATTCTTATTTCTTCTTTTTCTCATAATGCACAGCAGCAGGTAGAAAGATCTCTCTAAGGTTGCTCCACAGCCCATGGGAGTGACTGTTCCGGTAGACCCAGGGCTCTGCTGATGTGGGCCGGACCACGCCGGGGCAATGCTGGCACCAGGCCCGGTTACCTCTGTACCACTCGTTAGTGGTCTGGTTGGTGGCAGCCAGGTACAAAGCAAAGCACAGGTAGCCGGCCAGGAGGAAACTCAGAATCAGGACAAAGCCCAGCATGAAGACAATCCTTGGGAAGGTCAGGAACAGGTACTAGAGACAAAGAAGCAGTAGCATGTTAGGCAGCTGGGTCGCAACACAAGTAAGGGTCAGCACCTGCCATCCCTGGTCCTGTGCACAGGACCGTCAGAGCTTCCTCCCCAGCTCACCCACCTCCGTGCACATCTGACCCACTGGACACAAATCAGAACCATAAACAGCACTGACCAACAGCCCAGGAAGAAATTCTAGATGTAGAGAGTTTAATATGGGATAAATGAAGTCCGTACACTGAAGGGAAAGAGAACAGATACTCAGAAGATGATGCTATGCCAATTAGCTATTTATAAAACAAAGACATACACGTAGACCTTAGCTCACGCATCAAAATAAGGTCCAAATGGATAGAGATCTCACTCTTAAAATGAAACACCAGAGACGCATGCACAGGGGCACACATTGTACAGGGCACCGAATTTAACAGCCCCTCTTCCCACAAGAAACAAGTTAACTGTCCAACCACAAGGAAGAATAAAATTCTGGGATCATCGTACTATGGAAAAATAAGGAGCCATTAAAATGAGTTCAAATTGTATGTACTAATTTGGAAAAGATGTTGGTAATATATTGCCTAATGAGAAAGACGAGATGCCAGGATCACAATGGGACCCTATCTGTGTAAACACAAAACTAACTCTAAGAAGGTGCATGGCAGAATAAACGAGCACAGGAAAAAACCCTGAAATATACACACCAAACTACAAAAGAGGTTTCCTCTGGGGGGAGAAAGTGTTGGGAGGGGAGGGGAATAAGTTTTCATTTTATTTTGTTTTCAGGATGTTTTAAATTTTTTCTTTCCCCACCCCAGCTTTGAGATATAATTGACATATAACATTGTGAAAATTCAAGGTACACAATGCAGTGAGTAACATAACGATTACATATATGTATGGAAATGATTACCACGATAAGGTGAGTTAACATATCTGGCACCTCATAGTTAGAATTTTTTGTATGTGTGATGAGAACTTTTAAGAGCTAGTGTCTTGGTGACTTTCGAATACACAACTAGAGTCGCCACGCTGTGCATCATGTCCTGGGCCTTATCCATGTGTCACTGGGAAGTTTGTACCCCTTGACCACCTTGCCTTATTCCCCACCCCTCCCCCCTTTTCATTTTAAGCACTTCTGGACTGCTTGAATTTCTATAATTTTTTTTTATAATAAAATGAATTTTGAAAGAGTTAAATATTTTTGAAAGTTAGAAAAAAAGAGGAACAAATAATTACCAAAACCCTTGATGGGGAAGAGTTTCTAACAAAGAAAATAGAGTTGATAAGGAAGAATGTTCACAATTTTTTATACAAAAACAATACACAAATAGAAAACAAATGCAAGAAGAAGGACCTATTATTATTACATAAAGACTTCAAATCAAAAGTTACTCTAATATCAAACAGGTAAATAATGAAAGGACATCATTCACAAAAAAACATATACAAATGACTGACAATCAAGGAAAGTAATCAAAATAATGAAAGAAACATAATTTTTAAAAAGGGCACGCCAAGTTTTCCTATTGAACTAGAGGCACCTCTCACCCGCAGGCAGCGTCAACGCCCGCTCTGATGCTATAAAATGACCATGTACACACTGCTCTAAGAATGAGGTTTTAAAAAGCAATTTGACAATAGATGTGAATATCAAAAGACTTACAACTGTTGATAATCTTTGACCCAGTCTTTATATATTTTTGAATCTATCCTAAAGAAACTCCTAAATACAGAACCAACACCACGTACACAGATTACCCACTGCCAAGGGGAAAATGTACTTCACCAATGGAGAGAGCTGATAGACACCACCTTCACCAATGAATCAACCCAGGCTCTACTGATCCTAGGTTATGTCTCTACCTAGGAAGCTTTTTTGCCAAGAAACTTTAAACCGAATCTAATCCAGGCTCTAGAACTTCTGGTTTACAATAACATAAGAAACATAAAAAGATTACATGACTCATTTAGGAAAAAGACAAATCTAGAACATTGGACATTCTAATAGGCAACTAGATATTTATTTCATGAAAAATAGGGGGCACTGTTTTAGACTAAAAGAGACTAAAAAGACATTCAAATGTGACATATAACTATAAAATGGGTTCTGGCTCGAGGAGGTAAAAGAGCTAGGATGATTATAATAAAAAAGATCAATAATAAGTGTTGGCAAGGATGTGGAGAAACTGGGACCTTCACACACTGCTGCTGGTAGGAATGTAAATGGTGCAGCTGCTCTGGAAAAGTCTGGCAGTTCCTCAAATGATTACAAATAGTCACCATATGACCCAGCAGCAATTCCACTCCTAGGTATAACTCAAGATAAATAAAAACATATGTCCACAGAAAAACTTGTATACAAATGCTCATAGCAGCCTTATTCAAAAACGAACAAAGTGGAAACACTCACACATCCATCAACTGATGAATGGAAGAAAATGTGGTACCTACACAATGGGGTATTTTTCAGCCATAACGAGGCACAAAGTGCTGATTCACACCATGACATGGATCAACCTTAAAAATACTGTGCTCAGGGAAAGCCAGTCCAAAAGGCCACGGGTTGTATGATTCCATTTACATAAAATGTAAATGTAAAATGGGTTTCTTTTTGAGGTGATGAAATATTCTGAAATTAGTGATGGTTACACCACTCTGTGACTATACTAACACCACTGAACAGTATACTTTAAAAGGGTGAATTTTATGGTATATGAAGTATTTATCCATTTTAAAAGATTACATATCAATTTTTTAAAGGGAACAGCTTCATGTTTTTACTGGACGAATGTATGTCCTTTTCCCAATTTTGAAACCTGAAGTTAGAAATATACTGCCCACACCATACTTACTGAATAATCAGTTACCTGAACCAGAAAGACGGTGTCAATAACTTGGAAGTGTCCAAGGTCATCAACGTAAGTCTCCAGGTACAAGTCCGACACCATCACCAACTGGACAAGAAACATAGTGCCCACAGTGGCCACGGTGGCAGCTGAGGCCGTCAACGTCAAGAGGTAGATGAGGAAGTACCTGGTGTTCCAGGCCCCGATGCAGTTATTCACCCAAATGCAGTGATGGTCAAAACGGTGCACACATCGGTTACACACACCTGCACAGAAACGGGGAGCCACAACCCTGCGTTGGTCCTCGATGAGACAATGACGCCATGCACACCTACTGACATTTTTACAAACTGGCCAAGGGCAGTATGAGCTGCAGGAAATGGCAGCTGCAGTCACCCAGCTTTTGGAACTGCGTTGTTTAAAACACAAAACAGTAGCCCCCAGTCTAGCCACAGATAGGTAGTGAGCATTTGAAATGTGGCTAAAAGAAAAACTTGAAGAGCACTTGTTGGTATCGATAAATTTCCAGTTGTTTTTCAATTTGCGCAATGCTCCTTTTGAGATCAATGTGACTAATGCTGAGACGACTCAAGAGTTAGTGAATTTACTAAAACAGTTTCAAAGCTAATGCTTTTGCTTTAAAGTCAAATAAATTCTTCTGATAAATATGAGCCATTATGTCAGCGTAGATATGCATATTGAAGGAAAATAAATTTTGGTACTGATTCAATTATTGAAATACTTTTAAGAATGTCTGGAATGGCTTGGGTATATGAATCTCCTCTTCCAACTGTAAATTTTATGAAAATTAAATACAGATCAAGTTATTTCCAAGGAAAATTTTGTGTCTGGATTGAGATGTGCTATAAATGTAAACTACACATCAGATTTCAAAGACTTTGTGTGACAAGGAGAATATAAACTATCCCACAAATGTTTTTTTATACTGATCACGTTAAGAGTATTTTAAATATGTTGGGTAACTAAAATACATAATTAAAACTAATTTCACCTATTTCTTTTTACTTTTGTAATGTGGCAATGAGAACATTTAAAATCACGTATGTGGCTCATATTGTATTTTTTTGTTGGACAGCACTAGTCTAGAATCTTGGTAACTCCCCAGAAAAACACACTCAGCTGAGACTAAAATTTGCAAGCACAACATCCTACAGACACCTGTCTTGGGCAGCATGCTTTGCCATGTGGCAAGGGAAGGGCTGTCATGCCCAGACGGAGGGTTGCCCACTATGCAATCACACAAGGTCTCACCTCCAACCACCCGGAAGAAACCTCTACCAGAAGCAGCTGTCCCATGTCTGGAGGTCAAGTGGCCCTGCCCTTTGACCTACGTAACACTCCCTTACAGATGAAGCCCACGTGTCTGTGAGAGCCTGGAGCTGGGGCAGCCAGAGCCACACTTACTGCAGTGCTTGGATCGCGCTGGCTTCCTTAAATCACAAGTAGAGCACCTCGTGTTCTTTGGGAACATCACTTCGTCAAATTCATAAACTCGAAGAAACAATAATTCGTTTGCTTTTGTTATGGTACCTGAAAAGAGGAACGGATGTCAGTTTTAAGCAATACAGTGGACTGGATATTCACAAAACCTGTCCACACACAGCACAACTAAAGCTGCTATATTTAATACTTTAAATAATTCATTTTAGAATTCTTAGAGGCTTTATTGAGATATAATTTATTTAAAATGTACAATGCAATGGTTTTGAGTATATTCACAGAGTTGTGTAAACATCACTGCAATCAATTTTAGAACATCTTTATAACCCTGAAAAGAAATCCTTTAGCCATCACTCTCCATTTCTCTCTAAATCTCCCAGTCCCTGGCAAACACTAATCAATGTTCTGTCTCTGTAGATTTGCCTTTTCTGGATACTTTATATAAATGGAATCATACAACGTGTGGTCTTTTAAATCTGGTTTCTTTCACTTAACATAATGTTTTCAAGGTTCATCCATGTTGTAGCACGTATAATAAGTACTTCATTCCTTACTGCTGAATAATAGTCCACTGAATAGGTATATCACAATTTATGTTGATGGACATTTAGTGTTTCAAGAACAGGAAGGTTAAAAGAATGGCAGAAAAAAACAAGCATACTATCAAAAGATACTATAATAATATTAGTATTAGACAAAAGGGACTTGAGAGCAATGAGTATTACTAGTGACAGTAGCTCATTATATTTTAAAAAAAGATTTAAAGAAGAGATGATAGTAATTCTAAACTTGAATGTATCCAATACTATGTAATTAACTAACGTGCATACAGTTTCAAAATATGTGAAGCAAAAATTAACTACAAGGAGAAATCTGTCAAATCTACTATTAGATAAGGTAACTGTCAGTAATTGATCAAACACAAAAAAATTAGTATGACTATAAAAGACTTGAACATTATTAACAAACTTGATCTAATATACTCACAGGGTTCTCTGTACCCAAGAACACATTCTTTCAAAGCACACATAGATCATTTATAAAAACTGGCCACGTGCCCAGGCATAATACAAATATTGATAAAATTTTCAAAAGAAATACTATCCTACAGACCATAACCTCTCTATATAACACATTAAGTAAAAGTATCAAAAAATTAAACTAAAAAACTGGTATGGAAAATTTTAAACAGTTCTAAATAATCCATGGGTCAAAGCAGAAAAAAATTAGAAAACACTCAAAACTGAAAGATCACGCACACACTGTACATCGAATCTTTTGCAAAGTCCTCAGAGGGATCACTGCTTGTTCGCAGCACGAAGGTCAGACTGACAGCTGCGCTGTCACCAGTCTCTATACTAAGAGCTTTAACTTACCAGGGTCAGTTACACAACTTAGGGTGAAAAAAAACAAGTTCACAATCAGCAGCAGATAAGGCAGAGAAAGGGAATACAAGGAGAACTCCAGCGCTCGACAGTAGCCGAATATTTCCCAGGTGTATTCAGCATAAACCATCCCTTGCAATGTGAGGTGCAGGATAATGAAAGTGTGGTTTCTGAAAGGAAACAGGTACATGAGAAACTATATGAAACATTTTACAAAGTGCCTAGCACGTAATAAGTACTTAGTACATGTTATCTATTATTATTATTACCCTGAAGCTACAGGATAGCAACAATTAACAACCAAAACAGAAAAGAAGATAATATTTAAACTCTGAAATATAAATACCGTGTGTGAAAGAGGTAATGAAGCAATCTTAACATGGCTCTCTGAAGGCATTCTGGAATTATAGAGGAAAATATCTGAAACAAAAGAGAAAAGATTCAATTTCATTTTTCATTCACCCCTCCCCCAAACAATTAGATGCCTTACGTTCAGCAGGCAATGCTGGTGATATTAAGTTGTGATTCTGCATAGGGGCAAAGAAGAGATTTAAGAGAGAATAGAGAGAAGGGCTTCCCTCAGCTGGCCTTCCTTTGATACCAACTCCTCCACCCCTACCCTGACCTCAAAGAAGGTACCAAGTCAGGGTCTTCAGGCAAAGGCAGGTGAGCAGAGGGGATCAGCAGGTAATGCTAATGTGAACGCCACTCCTTCGCTGCCTTGGGTTCAATCCTGCATTCCAAAGTCCACCTCCAAATCATTGGCCATTAGCCCAGGTCCCTCCGAAGTCAACCCTTCCCAAGGGCTGCTCATCCCAATTTTTGTTTTGTGCACTGATACTCGAAGGAATGTGGGCAGCCCAATGCTTAGCTTTCTGCTCAAATATCATGAGTTTCACCCAACAGGCCCCTCCAGGCAGACACTGCTCACATCCATGACCAATTACAGGCATCGAATCCAGAGAAAAACAGCCAACCTTGAGAATACTATTTTCTCTCAAAGCATCATCACAAGATTAATCTCATCAATAACAACAAAACTCCCAGAGAATATATACTACAACTGACACAAATGAAAGAACAAGTAAACAAATGAATAAAAATGGCATCCCTTTCTCGTTCTGTTAGGAAACTGGTGAGCCTTTTAGACGGGTGGTATTCAAAATCCAGTGGTCTCCAACTATTATTGTTACCTGTGCGCCTCGCCTGACCAGGCCTTTCAGGTGATGAGTTTTTGAGCAGATGCAGATCATAACACCACCAATCAGCACCAAAGCCAGGTAGGACAAGAAGAGAACCAGAAAGTCCATCCTGGGGCTACAAAAGAAAAGAAAGTGTGACTATAATGAGATTCATTCCACAGCACACAGTCTCAGACATTAACTACCTAAATAGCTCCCCAAACAGAATTCATCAGCTCTAAAGCACACCCTGCCTCTTCAGTCAGGCCTCCCAGAAGGTCCTGGACTCTTTCTCCTGCAAAAGCTCCGTTGTGGTCTGCGCTGGGGCATCTCCTATTTGCAAATTCCAAAATGAAGTGGGGAAGAATATGCAAAATGCATCCACCTCCCTCCTCCCAGCAACAAATCATTTTTTTACTTCCTTAGATACATTCACAAAGATATTGGAACAGAATGTGGCCAAAAGAATCTGTTGACAATGTTATCAAAACAAGCACCCCCTAGAGACAGTGAAGAGCCCAGAATCAGGCATCCTGTCCTTCAACTGATGTATTAACACAGACCTGTATTAAGAAACTAGAGATGGCTACTTGTAGCCTTAGCAAATAGGATTTTGGGCCAGACTTCCAAAGGAGGTCACCAAACTAGAAACTATTCATAAGATAGAAAACAAAGAGCAGCAATTCTCACGAGGTGTTAAGAATTGGGGGTCCCGAACCTACATACTTCTTTTGTTTGGGTTTCAGTCGGCAGCTCTGGCATTCCTCCTCCCAACATTCACGGAAAATTCAGAAGGCACCTCCTCTCGTGCAGCGGCGTGCACCTGGCACGACAGATGACACCCAAAGCTGAAGGAGACATGGTTCTTTCAGGAGGCTGAATCCGGCTGCAAAGACGGATCGATTCAACGCTCACATATTAGGTGTCGGGGCGGAATACATTGTGGAAAAGAACCTGGAAGTCGGAGGATGTTGAGACCCCGCAGGGTGAATGGGGTTATAAGACTTCGAGAGAAAAAGCTAACTGGGAAGAAATAAGCTGGGAGCCTTGGATACTGGTGTGTACCCCGACCCCTGAGGTGCCCATGCTGGGGACCTGAAGTAGCCGCCCAAAGCTACTCTCTATCCTCGGGTACCAGTGGGTGGGCGTGGCAGGAACTTTACCCTGGGGCCAAAACCCAGGGTGGAAGGCGGGGTGCAGAAGGCTCAAGGAGAACATTGGGGGTGTGTCCGGGCCCTGGGCGGGGCGGAGGAAGTACGGGTCAGGCCGGGAGACCGACACCCCTGGACCCGCGGGGGTATCTGAGAGCCCAACCGAAGCCCCCTTACCTGCAGAAGGAAGAAACCACCAGCCGCACCGAAAAGCCGCCTCCGGGGCGCGCCCCCAGACTTCCCGCGGGCCCGTGACGTAGGCACGCGTCGCTGGCGGGAAGACCGACTTCCGGCGGAAGTGCTGGTGGCCTCGGGGCGGGGGCCTGCCTCGGGGCGGGGCCTGCCTCGGGGCGGGGCCTGCCGCGTGTGCTCTGCAGCCTCCGGCGTGCTACTTGATGCACCTCTCCGCGCCTCCGGACGGTGTTAGACTCAGACCGTTGCAAAGTCGGACTTTAGAGCGCTCTTTCCAGGGAATCTTACAAAACGACCGTCATGGGCCTCGTGCAGGCGAGGACGCCGGTGTTGTGAAGCAGGGGCCCGGGGCGCGCGGGGCAGGCACTCTTGGGGGTCCAAACGCCGTGTCTTCTTGATGGACAGCTTGCTTTGATTTCTGCCAGCCACACCGTTGGGCTCTGTCTGAACCATTCCAGCATCTCTACTCCTGCCGCCTGGGGACAGCTCCGAACCTTCTGTCTCTGGGACCCTCACTCGCCCCACTAAAGTGGCCTCGGTCCTCGGCTGTTGAGCGCCGCGCGGGGTGGGGAGAGACAGGGACACCAGAAACAACACTGGCACCTTTAACAGCCAAGCGCAAGTAAAAGAGGCAGTGGGTACCGAGGAGGAGACCCCTGGGCTAGGTAGGTCAGGGACGTCCGGCGCAAGGTCACTGATTCCGTCCGGAGTAGGGAGCTCGCTTCGGGCTCTGGAAAAGGTGACAGACGAAACACGATACCCATGATCGCAGAAATTTCAGGCGACTCCCGGGTAAGACACCAAATCTAAGGATGATCTCGTTTCTGTTATGAATGTGAATTTTCTTAGTGTTCATCCTCTTCCACTTCACATTTAGCCTGGGAATCCATCCTGGCCTCTGCGGTTCTGGTCGACTCGTGTAAATTCTTCCTCTCCTCCGCCTCGCTGGGGCGCGACCCCATGTGTCCTCAGTCGCTCTCCCTCATCCTTGGCGGAGGTTAACATCCCCCTTCTCCATGACCACGTGTTCTCTCTGGGGCCACTTCAGTTTACCACCTGGTAACCCCCGCGCCTTCTTGTTACTATAAAGAAGCGTCTCAGCTTCCTGTGCATGGACGTTTGCCCCCTCTCTCATGCCTTTCAGACACTGTCAGATGGAGGCCACCTCGACTGTACTCCCACCGCCACTTCCCACATGGTCTAGAAGTTAGGATTCCTGGTTTTCACCCCAAATGCCCAGGTCAGCCAGGCCAGTATCGGAGCCGCCAATGACCCTGTCGGGTCTGTGTCTGATACCACAGAAGCCAACCTACCACCCGCTCGCCCTCTGGAGCCGGGATTTAGCTGAGAAATTCTCCAGCCTTATTTGGGCAAAAAGTTGTAGGATCTGTGTTCCTACCAACCATCCATGGTTCCAAGCCCTTAGGGAATTGGAACAGACCTGTGATCATAGATCTGGGGGATGGGCAGCCAGACCTCCATCCTGGAGGGCTCCCTGTTGGGATGCAACCTCCGGAATTGGAAATCATTTGGGTACCACCTGTTAACAAGAAAACAGCCAATCTTATTCTGTAATACAGCCTGGCCCCAGTATAATTGAAGGATGGAGAAATTTGGCTGGTGAATGGCTCCCTCAATTACAATACTGTAGTCCAATTAGTTTTATTTTGCCAAAAACCAAAAAAAAAAAAAAAGCGGGGGGGGGATGAAATTCTGTGTCCAGCTTTTCATGGCCCTATATCAGAACAGGGGTCTGCAAAAAAAAAAAAAAGTAGTCTACAGGGCAATGGGCCTACTTTAACAGAACCAAAGGCCTTGCTTCCGGTTCTGAAATATACTGAGGACCCCAGAGGCTAGGAGCCAATCAATGAGCAGTCTGCAGAGAGGAGGGTCATTGGAAAGGGGAAGGCCCCCGACGCTTCCGAAGGAAGCCCCACAGTCTGCAAGCCCCTGACCCATGGCTAAAGATGGCACAGTTGACAGGAGGAGAGGACTGAAGGAGCCAAGAGTTCTTCATAAGGCCCTAAAACTCACCCCTGAGAAGCCTCGGCTAAACCTGATCGAAGCGGGGAGAAACGTGTCCCACCTGCTATTTGAACAACCCCAACATCCACCCACTGGGGCCCCTTGACAACACGTCCACCCAACTCAATATTGGGGCACCCAACCTGGAGAAGATTGGCAGAGTGGTGTTCCTGTCATGCCAAAGGCTCAAGGAAGTTTTAGGTACCAGCTAGTACTTACTGATACCTTTGTGGGATGGGTAGAGACATTTACCACTCAAACTGAAAACTCTTTAGAGGTTTCGAAGACTCTCTTAAAAGAAATCATCCCAAGATTTGGGTTACCAAAGCGATAATGGGCCGGCCTTTATATCAGCTATTACTAAGAACACCTCTTAAGCCTTAGGCATCAAATGGCACCTCCACATTGCTTGGAGACCTCAGTCCTCAGGAAAAGTACAACGGACCAATCAGGCACTCAAGAAAACCCTAGCTAACCTGTGCTAGGAAGCCTGTCTTCCCTGAACCAACCTCCTCCCTATAGCCTGTTAAGACTGCAGGAGCCCTTGTCTATGGCCATGCCACCCTGAACAAGCCCGATCCCATCTGATCTCGGAAGCTAATCAGAGTTGGGCCTGGTTGGTACTTGGATGGGAGACCACCTAGGAAGACCAGGTGCTGTAGGCTTGAAAAATAAAAAATAAGGGATTGTAAGCTGAGAAGGTCCTTGCAATCTGTGAGATCAACTAAGGGTTGCCTCGCCTAAAAAAAAATTGAATAAAAATTAAAAAAATAAAAGAAAAGACTGTGGGAGTCCCAAAGGGGTTACTTACACTGAGTCCATATGAATGAACGTATGGCAGACCTGTCCCGTATGGGCCTACTTGTCAAGAAAACGTCCGTGATCTGGACAGGCTAACATTGGCCACCCACATCGGGGAAGTAGCCGCAGCTCTCCAGCCCTTCGGAAACCAAGAACTACCTTCGCCTTCCACTCTTACATCCCTTCTGACCTGGAGACTGGGTTTCTCTAAAAACCTGGAGGGAAAACAGACCCCAAGGCCAGACAGAGCCCAAATGGAAAGGACCTTATTTAGTAATTCTAACTATCAACTCTGTCCTTAAGTTACAGGGTTCTGTGCTGTACCAGAAAGGGAGAATCACACAGGTTGCTGTCGTACACTACCCGCCAAGGTAGACTTGGGGGTCCACTGGTAGAGCCAGACAAACTCGCCTCCCTGGGCCAAGCAGATTCTAGCCCTCAACAGGTGGGGAAAGCCTCCCAGAAGAACATGTGCCCCATCTGAGTATTTTCTTATGTGGTCACCCCCATAACACAGAAAAGGCTAGCCCTAGCCTACCCCTGCCTGGAAAACACCTAGCACCAGGGAGAATGCACCGTCAGTCTCTTAATCGTCGACGAGGTCACAATCTATAATAATCCATAACCAACCCAAGACCAGAAGAGCGATTGGATTTATCTTGGCAGGAAGGGAGCAACCGCAGGGGCCCTTGCCCCATGGGGTGGGTTCATATATCATGAGGTTGTCCTCTCCAGTCTCACCGACATCATTGAAACCATAGCTTGGAGGACCACGGGTGCACTTAGTGGCCTGAGGGTCTCGCTAGATTCACTGGCTAATGTCGCCCTTAGTAACAGGTGAGCCCTACACTATATTTTGGCTGAACAAGGAGGGGTATGTGCAGTTATCAACTCCTGTTGTACATGGATAAATAATACCAGGCAAGTGGAAGTCAATATCTATGAAATATATAACCAAGCCAAATGATTACACTCATTTGGGAAAACCCGTACCAACTCCAAATATATCTGGGATGCTGTCAAAAATGTTGGCCTAAACTCATTTGGTTCTTTACTCTCTTAGGGCCTCTTGCCACTAAGAGGGCCCTCCCTGCCCCCTATCCAGTCTATTTTCTTTTGTCATTAAAAGACTTGAATCAGTCAGGCTTCAAATGGTAGTCACACAGGGATACCAATGACTAGGAGTAAAGCCAGGGGACAATCAGACCTATTTAAAGTTAGCATGGGAAAAATTTCTGGGAG
>CM053515.1:1980673-2001105 GCA_028627145.1 Eidolon dupreanum
ATATCTGGAATGATGGGAAGAATATGTCAAAAATGTCTCTCAAAATTATGACTGAGCCCAGGATGAATGAAGGTGCAACAGCAAAAACATGGGATGCTTGGGGCATGGCAGGAGTTTGTGGGAGATGTCCTTTGTTTCCCAGACTCAAAGGCAAATCTATTAATAAAATTCCTTCCTGGCAGCTGTCTCCTGGTGTAGGTTCAAAGAAATGTATATTCAAAGGAAGGAGGAGGAAATTTTAGCCACAAAGCTGCAGTAGCAGTTCTGCAAGGTCACCCAGAATGGATGTGATTCTTTAGGAGGAGCAAGACGGTGTAAAGAGAGAAGAGGCAGACATCACAGGGCCAGCAGAAGAGAGGAATGGCAAAGAAGGCCAAGTTAAGGTGGTCAGCCTAACTTGAAAACCAGAAAATAGAGAAAGTGTTCGCTAATCTCTCCAGGGAGTCTCAAACAGGGGAGGCCAATGGGAGGGATCTAGAATGAGTGTCCTACAGAATCCGTGAAACGTCCCCGGTGGGGAAGTCAGGAGCCCTGGCCTGGCTCAATAATGACAGTGAACCACCAGCTTCTGATGGCTCACTGGACCAGTGAGCCACCAGGCCAATGTCTCTTTAGAGCCTGCTACAGATGGCACAGAGCTGCCTTAGGAGCCCTTCCCCCAACCCAGAAAAGCCAATCAACCCATACTAGATCGTAATGTAGATGATAAACAAAACTTTATTATGTTAAGTTGCTGCGATTGGAGGTCATTTGTTACAGCAGCTAACATTAATCACCCTGACTAATATACTCTCTGAGTTGTTCATGAAAGCCATAGCATGGTGCCCCATGCCAATCATCAAACCTGCCCTGGAAATGCCATTCATCATGTCATTGGTCAGCTTCAGCCCTCTCGTCACGAGGATAGATAGTCATCTGGACCAACTTCTCCTCCCCCCCCCCAGCAGGTGGTCACCCACTCCCCTGCCTTTGATCTTAAGGGCACAGAGGCTTTGGGTAGGAGTACATGACATGACTGCAAGATGGTGATGCTCAGCTTGGACTCTTCTCAGTCCAAGGTGGCTGGATGTGTCAGGGTAGACTTGGCACGGAGAGAGGAAGATGCCAGCCAATTTCAAACTAATGTCTGGGTTTTCCCAATCAATCCCTGTCTGCCCTCATTTGCTCTCCTTAGCCAAGGCCACTCACCCGGCTCTCAACACATCCTGAATGAAGTCTTGTAGCCATATTCAGATAAAATTTCACTATGGCATTGCATTAGTTTGCTTCGGCGGCCATAACAAAACACCACAGACTGGGTGGCTTAAACAATAGAAACCATTTTCTCCCAGTTTCAGAGGCCGGAAGCCTGAGATCAAGGTGTCAGCAGTGTTGGTTTCTCCGGAAGCCTCTCTCCCTCTCTTTGGCTTGTAGATGGCCGCCTGCTCTGTCCTCACACGGTCTTTCCTCTGTGCATGCGCATCCCTGGTGTATCTCTTCAGCTTTCCTCTTCTAAAGCACCAGTTGCGTTGGATTAGGGCCCACCCTAATGACCTCATTTGAACTTAGTCACCTCTTTCTCGTTGAAGGCCTTATCTCCAAATATGGTCACATTTTGAGGTATTGGGGATTAGGACTTTAACATATGAACTTGGGGGGAAACCATGTTGTGGTGTTCAGTCATATTTTGGTGAATTATTGAAGGGGGAGAAAAGCCACTTCTCATAGAGGAGTCAGGTCAACCACAACGTACTCTCGACAGGGCACCATGGTTGGGCTGGATGTTTTCCAGAGTTTATTAGATGAAAAAAATTAGGAAAACATCTACACAACTTTGGGTTTGATGTTGAGTTTCTAGATATCACACCAAAAGCATAATCCCCCCAAATTTAATAAACTTGACTTTATTAAAATTAAATACTTTGTTCTGTGAATAACATTGCTAGGAGAATCAAAATACGAGTTACCCACTTGGAGAAAATATTTGTAAATCACATATCAGATATAGGGCTTGTATTCAAAATACAAAACAAACAAACAAACAAACAAACAAAAAACCTCTTAAAACTCAACAATTACAAAAAAAACTTTTAATGATCAAAATATCTGAACAGGCACCTCCCTAAAAATGATACATGGATGCATATGGAAAGATGCTCAACATCATTTAACATTAGGAAAAAGCAGATTAAAATATCAATTACAAACCAATTGCCTGTAAGGATATGGAGCAGCAAGAACTCTCATTCTTTGCTGGTGGGAATGCAAAATGAAACAGTCACTTTGGAGACAGTTTGACACAGCTGAACTGTGTTTTGCTATATGAGACAGCAATCATACTCCTAGATATTTACCCAACTGATTGAAATGTATGTCTACACAAAAACCCATATGTGAACATTTACAGTACATTTATTCATAATAACAAAAACGAAGCCACCAAGATGTCCTTCAATAGGTGAATGGAGAAATTGTGTCCATACAATGGAATGATGTATAAAAATAAAAAGAAATGAGTTATCAAGACACAACATGGATGAATCTTAAATGCATATTATGAAGTGAAAAAACCCAGCCTGAAAAGGCAACATACTGTATATTTCCATTTACAGGAATCTGGAAAAGGCAAAACTATAGAGATGGTAAAGAGATCAGTATTTGCCACGGGCCTGGCCGAGGGGTCGAATAGTGAAGCATGGCGATATTTAAGGGCGGTGAAATGCTCCTGCATGATATAGTAATGGTGGATGCATGACATGATGCATTTGTCAAAATCCGTAGAAAATTAAAGCACAAAAGTGAACCTTAATGTGTGCAATTTTTTTAAATCACTTAGGAATTTGCGGCATCCCAAGATGAAAGACAATGTGACCCCAAAATATCTGTGATACAAATGTATGAAATAACCTCAGTGAAAGGGATGAGGGGAAATGATGCCGACCTAATTTGGAAATGAGTGGGGACAGTATGACCAGAGGCAATTATATTTGCTTTCTCCATCAGCAGAAAAGGCCTAGAAGCAAGAACACCCCAACAGTGATGAGCACATCCAGTGCCCAAATCTTATTTTCTAGTATCATCCTTCAATAAAGGAAATTGGAGTTCCTTGGGAAAAAGCTTGATTCTAGGGCTGGGATGAGCCTGAACCATCTTAGAAAACCAGAAAATAAAGCAGCGTAAAACACACATATACACGCATCACACACACATAAACACACACACACACAGCAATGGAGACTTGTCAAAGGGACACAGGAGCTAACTGAAGAGAGGCCATTGGCCAAAGGTGGGACAATTTGAGTGACAAAATAAGTAACATTGTATTAGATTATAATCCAAAGTATAAAATAAATATCCGTGAGTCCATAGTGATATAAATAAATGATCGAATCAATGATATAAATAAATAGGGGAGAAGAGATGTATCTCCTATGCAGAAGAATTCCAAATAATTTATGTAGAGCATAACTCCCCACCTTTAAGTGTGGGCTGTGACTTCCTTCCAAGAAGGACAGTGGAAGGAATGGATGAGAGTGGAGAAATCTGAGAAGCATGATCAAGGTCAACAGCACGGAAATCATGTTGGTAGCATATACCCTTGACATGATATAATGAGAATGGCACTTGGCTTTTATGGTCTTCCTCGCCAGAACCCCTAACCAGTCTAACTATGAGGAAGATATCAGGCATACCCAAGTGTGGAATATCCCATGAAATAGCTGACTAATACTCCTCAAAACTGTCAAGTAAAACAAGGGAGGAGAATACTAAAGAACATATTTAACAAATCTGTTATGATCTATTTTTTTAAAAAATCTGTCAAGGTAACCAAAACCAAGGAAACTGCCACTGATTGGAGAAGCCTAAGGAGACATAACAACTAAATGTGTCATCCTGAATGGGACTCTGGGACAGAGAAAGGACATTAGGCAAAAACTAAGAAATTGTGACTTATAATTAGTAATAGGTATAAAAAGATAGTTAATAATAATGGATCGATAATAGTTCGTTAACTGTGAACAGTGGATGTGGGGTATAATTCTGGAAACTTTCTGTGAATCTAAAACTACTCTAAAATTAAAAGTTTATTTTATAAAGAGTAGTTTGTAACTTTTGGGGACACAGTTGAATTGTCAGAAGGACATAGTAAGTGAATATAATAATCATCACAAAACAGTGCTCACCATGTACCACACTGGACGCCATCTTTGAGACACCCTTAAGATTACTAGGCAGCTATGTGGGGAGAATTGACTTAGAGGATGGGCTCTCAGGGTTTATTAATGTTCTCTTTCATTGTACAGATATCTATTGAGCACCCATCATGAACCAAGCACTGTTTTTGGTACCGCAGGTACAGCATTGAACAAAACAGGCAGACATCCCCGCCTTCCTGGGGCTTGCGTTCTAATGGGTGGAGACAGACAGTAAACCAGGTGAATCAGTCAGCTGCCGGTGTGTCACACGGTGAGAAGAGCTGTGGAGAAACAGGAGGCAGGGGAAGGGCGTGGAGGAGTGCTAGGAGAGGGCTCATGGAGCGGGAGACGTCCGAACATGGTCTAAGGAGAGGCACGAGGCGCGCATGCGGACATCTGGAGGCAAACAGTCTAGACGGAGGGAAGAACCAGTGCGAAGGCCCTGAGGTGAGCACGTGCCTGCCTGTACGTGGAAGGGGCGAGCAAGGGGTAGTGTGGTAGGATGAGAGGTCAGAGAGGCGTCAAGAGGCTTGACTGGGTAGGGTCTCCCAGGCCATTGTGAGGACTTACACTATGAGGAGGGTTTTGAACGGAAGAGTGACATGATGGGACTTTCCTTTTAACAGATCGATCATTCCGGCTGCTATGTTGACCGTAGGCTGCAGGGGGCAAGGGAAGACCTGAGAGGAAGCTGAGGAACCAGTTGTGGGGGTCGGGGGGCGGGTGATGGCAGCAGTGGAAATGGAGAGAAGCCCGTGAGTTCCGGTTATAATTTGAAAGTAGAAGGCAGAGTCTTTAGGATTTGCTGGGGATTGAATTTGGAATGTAAAATAAAGACGGCCCTTCTGGGCTGTACCTGCCCAAGAGTCCCCAGAGGTTCTTTTTTTCATTCTAGCAGACACCTCCCTCCCCACTGGATACCCCAGAAACCTGGGCCTGGCTCCCTCTCTCCACCTGCTGGCATCCTAATGCCTTGGTTGGCTTGACCTTCTGAGTCCAGGGTGAGAAATGCCCTGGGCACATCTTGAACCTGTTGAGACAGGCTAGAAGAAGCCTTAAAGATGGAACATGGAGCATGGAGAAGGGATCCCGGCTAGGGCTCCGGAGATGCGCATTCTTCTGTGGTCAGTTCTAGGGTCTTGAACTTGGAGTCCCCTGAGGGCTCAGAGAGAGGAGGACAGAGATGGCAAACACCACCTCAGGCGCTCATGAGCTGGTGTGACCCTGGGCCAGTCCCTTCATCTCTCTGAAGCTGTCCTCTCTAACTTGGGGCTAACAATTCTGACTTTGTCGGGAGAGTTGTGACAATCAAATGACAGTTCCCTGGCACATGATCAGGTGTGGCTCACTCTATGTTCTTTTCCCCACCCCCTTTAAGGTACACGGTTTCAGGGCATACCCCCCAAGGAATTCAAGTTTTAAGTATCAGCTTTACTGAAGTGGAACATACACGATAAACTGTTTATATGTTACAGAATTTAATATAAATAGAATCAGAGTATTTTGTTATTGGCTTCTTTCACTTAGCATAACAAGTGCTCTTGAGGTTTATCCATATTGTATCAGTAGTTCATTTCTTTTTATTACTGAGTACTGTTTCATTGTATAGATGTACCAGACTCTGCTTATCATTCGCCAGTGGGTGGATATTTAGCTGGTTTCCAGTTTAGGGGCTACTGTGAGTGGTGCTGTTGTCACATTCATGTTCACGTCTTTGTGTGGACCTAGATATTTTCATTTCTCCCAGGTAAATAAATACCTAAATGTGGGGAGGGGGGGGAGGTGTCGCATGACAACCGTATGTTTAGCTTTTTAAGAAACTACTACAGTATTCCATAATGGTCGTACCATTTTACATCCCCGTCAGCAGTGTCATATAACTCTATTTTCACCATCTGGACAAACATCAGTTTGTTGATGCAAGAAGACAGAAGGGCAGGCCAAGGAGTCACCCACGCGGCTGCTGTGGTTTACGTCTAATCACCATGCAGCCCAACAGTTACGCAGCCCACTAAGCATTTGACGCTGTGCTCGAAGGTGCATTCTGACACGTCAGACCATGCTCTGGGGACATTTTTGTTCACTCACTTTTTTTTTTTTTTAAAGAGAATATACTATAAGCTCCCTAGCAGAATTTATAACATACATGAGACTAGAGAGCACATATAGACACATCTGTCTCACACACACATGCACACGTGCACACACACAGTAACTTGGAGGCACCTCAGGGCAAAGCAAACTCTGGAAAACATCCAGCTCAATCATGGTGACCTATTAACAGTATCTTCTAATCTATCTGATCCCCATCCCCCACATCCTGAGAAGAGGGTTTAAAAATCAACTTAATTTTAGAAGTTTTAGATTTGTGGAGGTCATGAAGATAGGGCAGGTCCCTTTTACCCTATACCCAATGTCCCCCGTTGCCGACATCTTATATTATTAAGGAACATTTGTCATAGCTGATGACCTAATTTTGATCCATTATTATTAGCTAATTTGGATTTCCTTAGTTTTGACCTAATGTCCTTCCTCTCACCCAGGATCCCATCCAGGATGCCATTTGGTCATCAGATCTCCTTAGAATCCTCTAATCTGTGACTCTCCTTGTTTTTGGTGACTTTGACAGTTTTGAAGAGTCAGGCATTTTCAGAATTACCCTCGACTTGGCTTGCCCGATGTCTTTCTCATGGTTAGACTGGTTATGGGTTACTGGGAGGAGACCACAGAAGCAAAGTGCCATTCTCGTCACATCCAATAAAGGGTGCAATGCCATCAACCTGATTTATCCCTGGAGATGTTGACCTGGATCACCTGACCGAGGTCACGTTTGTCAAGTTCGTCCACTGTAAAGTTGCTTTTCCCCCCACCCCTTCATGCTGTCCTTTTGGAAGGAAGGCAGTGTATGCAGCTCACACTTAAAAGGAAAGTAGCTGCATAAATTGTTTGGAATTCTTCTGCATGGGAGATGTGTCTCTTTTCCTCATTTATTGAACTAATTGTCCATTTATATCAGTATGGAATGGTGGATATTTATTTTATACTTTGGGTTATAATCCAACACTGTTTTTTACTTTGTTGCTTCAGCTGTTCCAGCATTGGCCCTGGGAGCATTTTCAGTTGGCTCCTGTGTCCCTTTGAGTGAGTGTGTGTGTGTGTGTGTGTGTGTGTGTGTGTGTGTGTGTGTTTAGCCCTTCCTTACTCTCTGGCACTAGAAGATGCTCCAGGCTCATCTTGTATACTTCCTGCCCAAGCCCTAGAATCAGCCATTTCTCCAAGGAGCCCAGGCTCTGTTTATTGTGGAATAATACAGAAATCAGAATCTGGCACTGGATGTGCTCATTGCTGCTGGGGTGTCCTTGCTTCTAGGCCCTCTTGGCTGACAGAGCAAGCGAGTATATGTGCAGATACTGATCTCTCTCTATATATACACATATCTATAAATACGTCTATGTGTATCCATCTGCAGCTATGGTCAGCTAAACACGAGATCATACCAATGCCCCCAATTCTAATCCAGTACCACATGGATCATTCTAGCTTTCCCCTTTGCTTGTCTGCAACCTCCCATCCAACAGAGAGAAACCTGGCTCCCACAATCCATTTACTTAATTGTCCAATTCCAGTGATTTCAGAATTATTAACCTGTACTCACTCCCACGGGAAACTACTTCAGAAACTAGAGCACAGTGCAATGTGTGGTTCCTTTTGCCTGAAGTTGCATAGGCTCCACTCATTTCCAGAATTACTGAGGTCAGCATCTTTTCTTCCACCCAGACCTTTTTTCCTGGCCTGGCTCTCCCTTCCACCTGCCAATAAAATCTGGCCTGAGGAACTCCAGGGGTGGTGTTCTCAGTGGGGACCGGATCCCAATGTTCTATTGAGCCTCATCAGTCCCCTCTGCCATCTGTAGACTAAGTGACACCCCTCACCCCAAAACAATTCAACTGAACCCTCTCAATCCACCTGCCAAGCTCTGTGACCTCCTGGGTACACTGTCCCAAGGCCCAGCTCATCAAATGTCACTCCCACCTGAGGACCATAGCTCATTCCCCCAGGACCATGCAGCAGAGGCCAGCCACTCTGGGTCCTGGCCGAGCTGTCCCGCCGTTCTGCTGGTCTACCTGGTAACTGGGGCCTTCTCAGGTTACTCAGAGGATCACTTTGCCTTAGAAACTCCAGCTGTCACCTCGGATGCATCAGTAACCGATGCCAAGGCCCTGAGCAGCACAGGGCTGGCAAGAAGCAGGTATCACTGGGAGTTCCACAAGTGCTGTGTCCTGTCACCGCGTCCACTGCAGGCACCAGTACAACAGGTGAGCAAATCTGGGGGTGGGGGTGCAGCACCCAAAATTCTGTGATGGGGCCCTGGGATGTCTCCCTTTCATGCCCTGAGTTAGCCCAGTCGGCCCTGTCAGGAGCCTACATTCCTGCTTCCAGGCAAAAGCCAGGTGGTGGAGAGGGGCCCAGAGCAGGGACTCTGGGTAAGTGGGAGAGGGCTTGGCTTGGTCTTCAGGGCTAGAGGGCTTGACGTGGTGAAAGCCAGGGGCGTCCGAGTGCTGGCAGCCTCTTCAGCCCTATGGGTACCACGCACTGGGTGTAGAGGTTTTAGGAATGGCTGGCTCTGGCCTCTGACAGGCAGCCCTGCTGCAGGTGTGTTGTTCAGAACAGGTGTGCACCCAGAGGGCGAGCATTGCCCTGGCCCCAAATTCAGAGTATCTCGTCTGTCCTTCCTTGACTGTGGAGGAGCTGGTTGCTTCTGTCACGGCACGAGCCCCTCCAAGACATGGTGATGCCCCCACCCTTCCTTGGTGTCTGGGACGGCCACCAAGCGACAAAAGAAGTGTCCCTGAGACTCCATGGCAGAGGAGGATGAGAGCTCCTGGGGTGTGACAGCCTCCACTCCACCCAGTGTGAGGAGTTCTCACATCGTGCTCTCGTGGCGGGTGACACCGGTTCTCAGCGGATGTCACTCAAGGGCATTACTTCTTAGTCTGTGATGCTGTGGAACCCTGGGTCTCCTCCCCGCCTGCAACTCCCCAGCTTCCAAGAAGTGTTTCCCAGGCGTCCTAGGAGAGGGAGCCAAAAGGAGGATGACTCCCATGGGCGGGGGCCTCCAAGCACCTGGGGAGGGCTGAGGGCCACCCAGGAAGGGACTTCAAAGCCCTGCCCTCGGAGGTTCTGCTAAGCCAGGGCCAGGAAGGCCTGGGACTGAGGACGCTTCCCAGAAAACTGAGTCTTCACACCCTGAATCGCCCACAATTTCAGAGCCATCCATGCACTGCCGAAAGGAATCCCTATTCTACACAGATGGGGTGTGTGTGTGTGTGCGTGCGCGCGCACACACACACACACACACACACACACACAGACTACTCCATCCAGCACAGCCCAGGTGTGCTGGGTGTTTGTACCTCCAGCCCATCGCGCCTGTCCATATGGCCGGGAGACCTCTGGAAGACAGAGGCACCTCCTCCCCAGAGCCTGTCCTAGAGCCGGGAGCCCAGACCCTAGATCAGCCACACCATGCTTCCCCAGGGAGGTCAGGAGCCTTAAAGTTCAAAGGGCAAATATCCCCAAAAGTCAATAGGAATTTGTGACCTCGTGTCACTGGGAAGTCCTTTTGTCATAGGGAAGTTGGTGAATTGTAGGCCCAGCTGGCTCCAGGAGTTCAGACAGTACCTAAGAACGGATCCTCCAGAAGGTTATAGCACCCTTCCCGGGCCATCGAGTGGCATGCAGCAATGCAGACAGGGCCACAAGCGATCCCCTGTGTGCTGCCTCTCTCCAGGCGCACCGCGGCTGCTGCCATGCCTGCCACCAACCAGGGCTGGCCGGAGGACTTCGGCTTCCGGCTGGGCGGCTCCGGGCCCTGCTTCGTCCTGGAGGTGGCTGAAGGGAGCAGCGCGCACGCCGGGGGGCTGCGGCCCGGGGACCAGATCCTGGAGGTGGAGGGGCTGGCCGTCGGCGGCCTGAGCCGCGAGCGCCTCGTGCGCCTGGCCCGGCGCTGCCCGCGCGTGCCGCCCAGCCTCGGCGTGCTCCCAGGCCCTGACGGCGGTCTCGACGCGGGCTCTGGCCCCGAGCCCCCGGCCACAGCGTTGCGGTCCCCGCGCCCGGGCCGCGGCCCCTCCCTGGGCCGTGAGCTGCTGCGCCTCGCTGGCCGCAAGCGCCGGGACGCGGTGCACCGAGAACGCAGACGCAAAGCCCAGGACTTCAGCCGCAAGGTAGGGCGCGCCGGACGGGGTCTGTGGGCGGGGTCTGTGGGCGGGGCGTGGGCGGGGCGTGGGCGGGGCAGGCTCTCCCAGGGCCTAGCGTGGGCCTGGAGCTTGAGGCTCCCGCTACCTGGAGCTGAGGCATCTTCTTGGGACAGTTCGACCAGAAGTATAATGACACGCAAACTGCAAGGACTTGTACCTAATTTTGTAATTATGTTCGCTTGTTTTGTGGAGGTTGCTTTTCTTTTTTATTGAGGTATATAGTTGTACAGTAAAGTGAATTAAGTGTACAGCTCAATAAATTTTACATATGATACACTCTTATAACCACCACCCTGATCAGAATACAAACTAACAGAATATAGATCATAGAATGTTGAATATAGAATGATTCCTTCACCCCAGAAGCTTCCTGTGCGCCCCTTTCCTTGTCTATTGACCAGCCCTATCAAGAGGTCACTGCTATTCTGACTTCCATCGTTACTCATGATTTTTGCATCTGTTAACTTCATAGGCATGGACTTAGGCTATATACTCTTTGGTGCCAGGCTTCTTGTGCTCAACACCATGTCTGTGACTTCCATCCACCTTGTATGTAGCAGCGGATCATTCTTTCTAGAATTGCCTGTATTCCTAACATAATGTCTCCATCCACTTGGGTTGCTATTAGAAAATGTCAGAGGCCAGGCGGCTTATAAACAACAAGAATTAATTTCTCCCAGCCCTGGAGGACAGAAGTGTGAGGGTCTGGGTGCCAACATGGTGGCGTGAGAGCCCTTTTCTGGGTTGCAGACTTCTCATCATCCTCACAGGATGGAGGGAGCTGGGGAGCTCTCTGGGGTCTCTTTCATAAGGGCACTGATTCCATTTATGAAGCCCCCACCCTCAGGACCTAATCACCTCCCAAAGACCCCACCTCCTAATACCATCACATTGGATGTTAGGTTTTCAACATATGAATTGAGGTGGGGGGGTGGTCTACAAACATTCAGACTATAGCAGTTAGTAATGTCTAGTATAATCCCAGATGACCTTCTCTAGAACCAAAGCCCACTCCCAGATGCCATCCAATCGCCAGAGAGTCGGAAAGCGGCATGGTCAGAGCCCCCAGAAGGGCAGTATAGACGTACAGACCTGGCCAGGAAGCAGGGCCCGCGTGGTCATCAGCACAGGGTAGACTCTGACCAGCTGCCCAGGCCAGCTGCAGTATGTTTTCTGGCAAAGGGACATAGGAAGTGGTGGAATCTGGTTACAGCTCACCAGTATCTCCAAATCTGAGAACAAATCCCGAACAAAGACTGCCTCGGGAAGATCAAGGGCATCTGTGGATCCCCCATTGGTTTTCAACAAGCAGCTCCCAAACTCTCGCCAGCACTCGCCCTGCCCCAGTTTTTCCTCCTTGAAGCATCTGATATTTATTAGAAAAGCCATTAGTGCCCCGTGATGGCGCCTCGTGCTTAGATGTAGGTTGAGAGCATCTGGGTAACAGCTGACACCAAAACCGCACCGTGGCACAGGCCCCAGGAGGGAGGGACTATTTTTTCCTCTTTCTTACGTAAAACATCTTTCCAGCTAGCCATGTTCTCCTTTGAATCGAGGCTGCAGCTGACTTTGATTTCAAAACCACTAAGCTTTCTGGACACGGCGGGTGCACGAGAAGGGGGTGCTTGGCGCTGCAGCCTGCCCTGCTCACCGCCAGGGAAACTGAAGTCGGCGGGGGAGCTGCTAGAAATGCTACACGAGAACGGCCGGCCACTTGTGGCTCTTCGGTTTGGTTCCATGAACATTCACCAATTGCCTACTATGGGCCAGGTCCTGTGCTTGGGGCCGGGCCTAAGTAAGAGGTCGGGTCCGAGTCTCGGACTGTCGTATCCGGTGAAGGAGACAGTCACACAGACTTGGGGTGTGCATGTGCTAGGACTCAGGCACGTGCATAAAGCGGCCTGTGACCGGATGCTCTTGAAGCCCCCTGCTTCTACGCTGTCGTCACCTCTGGCAAGCCTGCCTCAGTCCTCTTGTGCCGCCATCTAGGAAGCAGTTGGGTATACAGTGCTGAAGTTCAGGAGCAAGTTCTGGGCTGACCATGAAGATGCAGGAGTCACCCTGAGCGGTCCTTGGCCAGAGCACTGTCACACGTGCTGCAAGTAGGGGTGAGGGCAGTTGTAGACAGTGCTGGGCCAGAATAACAAGAGGAGGACAGGGTTGTGGGGTGAGGGGGACTTCGTTTACTTATTTGTTTATAGGTTGGGAGAGACTTGCACATTAAAATAAGCTGTAGGGAAGGTGGCAATAGAGATGCTGAGATCCATGCATTTAGCAGTTATCGATTAGGGACCATGATGTGCAAGGAAACAGCTGTGACCATGACAGGTGGAGAGCCTGCTCTCCCACAGTTGTCATTCCAGGGGACAAAGAGACAAAGGAAGTAGACAACTCAAAAAACAAGCTATTTGGATAAAGGTAACAAAGTGAAGAAATAAGCAGGGGAGACGAGAGCGTGATGGGGACAGAGTGATCAGGAAAGACCCCCTGAGGAGTGACTTCCGAGTGACCTTTCAGTTCTTCATCCTCTGAGAGTGGAGGATGAAGGGGAAGGGTGTAGTGTCTCTTTAGAAGTTTGGAGGTGGGTGGAAGATGAGTGAGGTGGTACCCAACAGCCCTGCTTCTGGCTAAAGTCACACCCACGTGTCCCTGAGAGAGATGCATGGCAAACTCACACACTCTCTCAGCCCCCAGTCTCCGCTTCAGGGTCAGCTCGGGATGTCAGGGCCCAGAAACATCCCAGGACCCTCGACGAGCAAGGAGGGCTCTCATGGAGTATGGACAAACAGAGGTTAGCTGCTGCATTTAAAAAAGTAACAACGCCAGACACAAAAGCCTGCACGTTGTATGATTCCATTGCCTATATCCAGTCTCGGCAAATCTATAGAGACAGAAAAGTAGATTAGTGGTTGCCAGGGGCTGAGAATAAGGAAATGGGGAGTGACCGCGGATAGATTTTCATTTAGGGGGATGAAAAAGTTCTGGGATGAGATAGTGGTGATGGTTACACAACAGTATGAATGCATTCGATGCCACTGAAATGTACACATTAAAATGGTTACAATGGTAAATTTTCTTTTGTAAGAATTTCTAACACAGTAAAAAAAAAAGGGGGGGAAAAGAACCATGATAATATGTTTCTTTTCCTGACTAGATGTCGTATAAGCTCACTGTAGGAAAAATGGAAACCACTGAATTATAAAAAAAGTCCAAATCACTATAAAACTTAGTGCATATGTCTTATGCACAAACACATGTATAATTATATATAAAAAATGTAATGCTAAGTGTTCCATTCAATTATCTGTTTTTTCACTTGCCTGTTTATCACTTTTCCATGTATTTTATAATAGCTTTATTGAGATATAATTCACATGCCGTATAATTTACTCATTTCAATTGTACAACAATGGTTTTTAGTGTATTCACAGAATCGTATCACCATCACTGCAGTCAATTTCAGAACATTTTAATCACCCCAGAAAGAAACCTTGTACCCCTTAGCTGTCACTCCCCATTTTATGATTTTGAATAAAGATTAACAGCATCATTCTCACTGGCCAAAGAGTACCACGTTGCATCAAATCTAAAATGCTGTCGGTTGCAAGAGGCACCATTGTTTTATTACCGCTAAGAAAGAAAAATCCCTCCCAGTTAACCCATGACACATGCTTCCTTATCACCTTCTTGTCACATAATTTAGTCATTATCGAAAGAGGACTTTTAGTCTTATTTGGACATACTTAGCATCAGCAATGCACATAATTCAGTGGATGTAACAACATGAACACCTATGACCAGATTCACACATGCGCAGAAATGACAGTTACCCATAAGACACGTGCTCATCTCAGAGATGTTAAAACATGAAGAAATACCCGAGCATCAACGATGTCCATATTGCAGAGTAGGGAGTGAACTTGGCTACATAACATCGAAAGTCAACTCCACTAATGTGTAGGAAAGGAATCGGTGTGTGGGACAGTTCACAGCATCAGTGCTGGAGACCCAAGAAAAGATCAGCGACCCGGAGCACAGCTGTCCTAGAGCATCCTTCAGGAAGCGTGTGCTAACGGCGTGCTGTGGGCCTCTGTACGCCCCGAACAAGCTCTGCCGTCCGGCATCTCTGCGTCATTCCTTCAAGGACCAAAGCCCTGGACAAGAGCCTCCACGTGCTAAAGCAACAGCACAGCCGCCAGGGGCTTGCCTCCTGCCATTTGGAGTTTCCTCCCTTCTTGGCTAAATAGCCAATAAACTACAAATATCCCCCAAATAAGTGTGCTACACGCCCATTTCCATCGGCCACCCAGACTTCTCTGAGATTAGCACCAGCTGGTTTCTACACAAACATGAGCAGCACAGAAGTCCAGAGAAAACACCAAGGGAGTCCACATGCAGCGCTAAGGATGCACTCCAGGGCTTTTTTGTGAAGCCAGAACGTTCTCTGTGGGATCTCTCCGCCATCAGTGTAGTAGAAGGGAGCATAGTATTATAATAATAGTAACTAGCAATTACGGAATGCCTGGCACACATTTATGCTCTTGTAATGATTGCTTTGCTTCTTAAAATATTTGGTAGAAGGGCTGTCTCTGGGCTTGAGTCCTGACCTTGTGACCCTAGGCAAGTCCCTTCACCTCTACAGCCTCAGTTTCCTTAGATGTAAACAGAAGGTCCTGGACAGCCCATGTCATGGGGCTGCTGAGGTTTCAAATGAAGTGGCTGTGTAGGGCGCTTACCTCTGGGCTCGGGCAGGGCTGCTGTGTCAGCTAAACTGAGGGAGGGAGGGAGGGGGCCAGCAATTCCCTGGGTCCCTTGTGACCCTTCACAGGACCCTTCCGTGCAGGTGGATGAGATCTTGGGGGACCAGCCGACCGCCAAGGAGCAGGTGTTCGCTGCACTGAAGCAGTTTGCGGCCGAGCAGCGGGTGGATGACCTGGTGTGGGCGCTCACCCTGGCACTGCCCCGCGAGGCCCGTGGGCCTCTCCTGGACAACCTCAGGTACCACAGCCGGGGTGGGGTGGGCAGGCAGGGCGTGTCCCACTCAGGGAGGTCTGCTCTCCCAGGGCCGCCCCAGGCCCTGCGGCCGCCTAGCCTGCTCCTGAGCTGGCCGCCCTCAGTCTCACAGCAAGAGTGGGCCAGTGCCCCTCGGAGGGGCAGCTCTGCCTGGAGCCAGGGCGTCATGCTGAGTGAGAAGGAAGGGGCCGGGACAGGCGCAGAGGGACCCCATCTCCCGATCTGAGGTCACAGCCTCTCCTGTTCTAGCCCCCAACCCAGATGGTAGAAATCGACAGGATGCCAAGATGTTCCTAGTTCTTTATGGAGACGGTGCAGTGGCACAATGTGAAGTCCAGGGTTGTGCCACGTGGGCCCCTGACACCCGGGTCCTCTCCACCCTTCGATGAAGCCAGCCGTGTGCCACGACCTCACCAGGACCGTAGAGGAACACTCTCTGAATCCCCCCAGCACGATTATTAATCCCGTTTCACAAAGACGGGCTGGGGTTCAGAGAGGCTAAGAGGCTGGCTCCAAGTCACACAGCAAGGGAAGGGCAAGCACAGGAGCGTGAACCCAGTCAGCCGTGCACTTTCTGCTCTTCTGCTCAGCCTTGGACCCCCGAAGTTTATTCTTCAGTAAAAAAACAAAATCTCCCAGTGGTCCCCACCTGAAGTGGCTCAAGGAATCTCCTGGGCCCCCTCCCAGCTTTTCCTGCCAGGGTGTCACTGCCCGACGCTGCCCAGCTTTGATCAGGTCTCGCTGGGCCTGCGCTGCGTTCCCTGCGGGGGTCCTGCGGGGGGGGGGTTTCTCTTCACCCCGCCTCCCCGGCTGTGACTGCTCTCCCGCCCCTCCACTCCCCTCCCGCTTCCTGGGCTCAGCCCGCCCGCTCCCCTCGCTGCCATTCACCCCGCAGCCTGCCCCTCCCTCTGGGCCTGGCCAATGTCAGGGACGGGGCTGGCCACCACGCCCCCCGCCCCCCCCCGCTCCCCCAAGCCCTGGCGGGCGTAGCGCCTCAGCTCTGCAGCGGAGCACAGAAGGCCACCGAAAGAGGCCACCATGAGCTGCCTGGGGTGAGTTAGGGGCCCGCCCCTTGCTGGGAAAATCCGGAGAGGAAAAAAAAAAAGTTATTTCTGGAGCCGCATTTGCGATGGAGAGGCGCTGGGGGCTCCCTGGGGAGGCGGTGGGTGGGCAGCCCCCCGCCCCCTCCGCCAGTGCTGAGCCAGGGGCGAGCGCGGCGGGCTGTCCCCTGGGAAGTTGGCACACGTCTCACGGCTGCGAGCATCCGCACTCCGCCGGAGGCCCCCTCGGTTCCCTTCGCCTCCCTGTGCTGCTGCCTGGCTGCCGTCCCCGCCGCCTCTGCCGCGACAGCCCCCTCGCCGGCCTTTCCAGTCCGCGGCTGGTCCCCAAGCGACCAGCAGCGGGTCAGGAAGAGCCGGGCTGGGGGAGGCGCCCCCTCGGGCGCACGATGTGGAGCTTGGGAAGTGGGAATCCTGGACAGCTGGGGTGCCCGTTCCCCGCAGCATCCTCGGGGCGCCGCTGACGGGGACGGAAGAGCAGCCTCTGTAGTCAGCGCGTCAAGTGCGACAGGAAAATTGGGGAGGCTGCTGGAGGAGGGGCTGGCGCCCAGCTGGGCTCTGCTGGGGGAGAGCGGTACCCTGGCAGTGTGGCTTCAGCCACTCTCACCCCCACCTCCCCAGCCCCCCCTCCCCCAGGCCGTGGTGGCCCAGGGATGCAGTGATTCCCCACCCAGCACGTTCCGACAGAGCTCAGAGGGGCGTGAAGGAGTCACGGACGCAGCTAGCTGTGACTCCCAGGGCTGAGTGCTGCTGGAGACAGCCGAGGGCTACATCACCTGGGGGCAACCAGGGCGGGCTCCTCAGAGGAGGCAGCAGGCGCCAATGCTGCAGCTCAGGCATTGACTGGTGGGGTCTGGTGGTGTGTCCTGTGGAGATGGGAGAGTTCTTCAGGGCCAGGTATCTAGCCACAAGGGTGGACCCCTGAGCACCAAGGTAGGGTGGTGCCACACAGACTCACGGGTCCCCAACACTGGATGCCCAACGGCACCCAGCTGTGAACCATCCTGCATGGGGGGAGGGTCTGTGAAGACCTGCGGCTGCAGCCCTGGGACCCCCTTTCCCCACATCGAGGAGAGACAAGATTTAAATGAGACTTTGAGCAGCAAAGGGGAGGTGAAGATATGTGTGTGTGTGTGTGTGTGTGTGTGTGTGTGTGTACGTGTGCACCCATGTGCTCAACAGAGGCTGGAACCCATCCAAATCACCCTGTGGCCCCTGAGGGGTGGTCCCAGTGGCCAAAAGGGAAGGCTTGGGGGGAAAAAAGAAGCTGGGCCATTTAGTACACAGTAGCCACCAGCTCCGTGTAGCTATTTAAAATTAAATTTAATGAGTATTAAATACAATTTCAATTTCAGCTTCCCAGCCTCACTAGCCACAGTTCAAGTGCTCAGTAGCCACACAGGGCTAGTGGCGACCGTTCGGAGCACGCGTACGCATCTCTGCAGAAAGTTCTTTGGCCAGTCCTGCGTGAGAGGGAGATTGGGGTCAGTGGCAGCAACACCAGCAATGGGTCTCATCTTCCCTGACAACGGCAGCTAATCCCAAGGCTCCAAGCCTAATTTGGGTCTGTCCCCAAAGGGGTCCCAGTTTGATGAAGTGATAAAATGGCTTTCTAATTAGGACAAACCAGGCACTTTGGAAAGTGTGACGTGGCTAGCAGGGAAGAGGAAAGCTCAGCCGGCTTTAGGGTCTGCTAGTGTTTCCGGAAATGAGAGAGGGAGGGGCACGCATGGGGGAGGGGAGCAACGGAGGTGGTGGAGGAAGCTGGAGTTTGAAATCCCCACAGACCTAGCTTGAACCCCGAGTTCACTCACTAGCTGTGCGACCTTGGACAGGCTCATTGACCTGTACCGTTTATCTATAACAGGGGGACAGTAATACCAACTTGTCCCCAGTGGGGTTCTTGGAAGGAAATAACGTGAATAAACTCTGCCAGCTGCAAGCAGGAAAGAGATGAGTTGAGAATCTGGGGGTGGGGGGGGCGAGGGAATATCTGCACTTCCTTCACCCTCTTCTGCTGTAAGGACAAGTGTCAGGGACACCCTATTGCGAGACAAAGTTATTGCGAGAAGTCTATGAAATGTGAAGCTGGAAGTGCCAGGCGTGTAAATGTGCTCAGTTAGCTCAGTTTCCCCTGAAGGTCTCTCTCTCCTCAGAGAGGTTTCTCAACCACGGCCCTGTGGACATCTTGGGCCCAGTCGTTCTCTGTTGTTGGACTACTCTGCACATTGTGGGACATTTAGCAGCATCCCTAGCCTCCACCCACTTGATGCCAGTACTATAGCCCCCTGCCAGTTGTCATTTTGTGACAACGAAAAATATTTCCGGACAGTGCCAAATGTCCCTTGGGGGGCAAAATGGCCAGCCCCCGGTTGAGAACTACTGCTCTAGAGTGATCTGCCTTTGGTAGCGCCATGTAGCTGGCGTAGACACTTCAGGGAGGGCCAGCTATTGCCTGACCCCTGGCCACCCCATGCCGCTTGGGTCCTCTGACCAGATGTGTCAGCTGCTGCCTCTTCCAGTGCCTTCACTAGCGCCAAGGCAGTGCGTATGCTGCTGGCTGTGTCTGGATTCAAGCATGAGGATCTGCTCTGTGCTGGCATCTTCTCTGCCCACAGAAAGGTGGGCAGTGTTCGTAGCCTTCGGGCAGGCTGGTGCTGGGTTCTGGACCATTGCAGCTCACACAGAGCGAGCAGGAATGTCTCCATCAGGCTGAGACAGCTCTGGCCCTGTGGGTGTCAGGGAGCTGTGCTCACAGGGACATTTCTCTCCCTGGCGGGAACAAGGCTGGGGGAGGACATGGCTCTGGCTTCCTGCTGCTGCTGGGGAGAAATGCAGCCCTGAGGGGTCATTGGAGGATTGCGGCCTTGCCGGGGTCAGGAACGTGGGGCGGAGGTGTGTTGGGCAGTGTGTCCTGGACAGAGGGTTAGAAATTGACTGTCAGGTCTGCAGTGTCCTCCCTGTGTGGGCTGCAGGAGCCAGCCCGTGGCACCATGTAAGATTCCTCCCAATGCTGAGACAGAGGTGTGAAGTCCCTCGGTTTCTCAGCTCTGCAGTTTCCAGCCTGTCTAGGTGGTGGCCACCTCCTGGTGAGGAGAGAGCCTTGTGCTGATGGCCCCTGCTGAGGATGGATCCAAGGAGCCCCTTCCCAAGATGCCCGGGGCTGGCTCCTCGACACCTACCAGCCCTTTGTGGCCTGCAGTCAGGACTGGGACCAGAGGAAGAACAATACAGGACCCCGGGGCCTGCTCCTGGCTCTGCCGTCCAGGGAGTGACAGGCCCAGGGCCGCAGGAAGAGTCCCGACCCCCTTCCTGCTCTCTCTCTACCAGTAGCTGTGCCTCCCCTCTGCTCGCCCGGGAGGAGGAACCCATCTTGGGGGCGGGGGCTCTACTCCCCCACCCACTCCTCTGGGAACTGCCGGGTTTGGTGGCTCCCTCCTCACTTCCACTCACCACCGGGTCTCATACACTCTCCTTCCTCTGTTTTTGGAATCTAGACACTTGTCCCTGACTCCCGATGAGCCCCTGAGGCCCCCGGCAAAGGCCACCTCCTGCGGACAGCCTGGCCTTGCTCTACAAGGGCGGTCGGGGCTTCCTTCCAACCGTCGGGTTCAGTCTCACTGCAGCCGGGTGTTGGGGACACGCCACTATGCGGGCATCCCGGGTGCCCAGCCCGAGAGATCGGAGGCGAGGTGCATGGGAGGGACTAATGGAGGGGGCCAAGAGAAGGCGCCGTGACAGCTGGAGCCGCCCCAGCTCCTCGCGAGCTAGATGAAGGGTCCCCCCGGAGGGGCGGGGCGGGGCGGGGCGGAGCCACCCGAAATGGGGCGGGCGCAGGGCCGCGCGCAGGGCTGGCTCGGGAGGGGCCGCGCGCGCTGGTCTGGCAGAGGCGCGTGGAGTCGCGGCGCCCTGGTTCTGCTCGCGCGGCC
>CM053515.1:2001605-2020077 GCA_028627145.1 Eidolon dupreanum
CTCTCTCTCTCTGTAACCGCCCCACAGGGTTGGGTCACCTGCTCTCTGTCCTGCACCCATCCCCTCCCGGCCCCTGAGCATGATGCTCCTGGTGACACATCTCCATCAGCACCTCTGCTGAGGCTGAGTCCTTTCTATACTCTGCGTCTCACATGCCCAGTGCATGGGTCTGCGAGAGGGGCGTCTTCTGATCCCCAGAAACGCACCTCCGTGTCTTTGCATCATTGTTCCAGCCATCAAATCTTTCTGAGACCTACTCCCGTTGACTGAGGTGTTCTGGGTCTTCTCGGATTTGTGCACCCCTAGGTTGTGGACGTATTGTCATTGGGAAGAGGCCCAAGACTGCCCTCTGGGGAGCTTCCTCCCCACCGCCATCTCCTCGCCTCTCCCCCAGTGCATAGCCAGAGATACCTGGCCTAGAGCCATGTTAAAATCCAGGGCGCTGTTCTCCCCAACCCAGCCTCCAGGCTGCTGACCCCATGCCGCCCTTGGCATAGGAAGTCAAGTGGATGCTTTGATGGGAGCTTTTACAGATGAGGAAACTGAGGCCTAGAGAGACCAGCAAATCAAGGACCAGAACCCGGGGTCTCCTGACTCCTGATCCGGTGATCTTTAATCCCCTGCTACAACCCCTCTAACCGCCTCCCCCTGCCCCAGGCTGGCCCAAGCTTCTGGGCAGGCCAGCTTGGATCTGTTGCCACCGTAACCCCCACCCCCTTTTCAGTCCAGTGGGAAGGACTTTGCTCTGTACCCATCTTCCCAGAAGTCTTCCCTGATCATTCCCTTCCTCTCCTGAAATCCCCACAGCCTTAAGAGAGAACTTACAATCTGAGAATGTATTTTGTTTAGGCATTTATCATCACCCCTCCATACTTGCTTCTAAATCAAATTCAGTGGCAACTATTAAAAGGGGCAGAAAGAAAAAAAGTCTATACCACAGGAGCACATTTACCAGCAACCCCTTCCCCAGGTGTTAGGTACTGGTGGTCAGGGCCATCAAGGCAAAGAAGAAGAATTAAATTAGCTGCCCCCGTGTGTTTAAAATGCAGGTTTTATTATTCAGATATGGTGAGGCCAACAGATCAGGAGATGATTGCCATTGAAAAGATAGTTTGTTCCTCATGGTTCCTCAGGAGCAAGCGTGCCATGCCTTGCAGGGCCACATGGAGAAGCTCCAGGGCAGGTCAGGAGGCAGAGGGAGGGGGACAATGTGGACGAGAGCCTTTCCTGTGGTTTCTGTAGGAAGGAACAGGCGAGGCAGGGCGAGCAGACTCAGGGTTGGCTGTTTGAGTAAGTTCAGTGGAGTCTGAGCACAGGGGCGGACCCTGGTCGTGTGGTGCCTGGCCCTGGGTGATGAGGACAGGTGCCCCGTGGCTCAGAGCGTGAGAGCCCACGGGGTGTGGGCTCAGGATTGATGGGTTTGCATTTCAAAGGCAGGCTTGCAGACAGAGCTTGCTATCTCTAGGGATTGGCTAGTGCCAGAAGGGGCAGCTCTTCCCGTGTCAGCAAGTCCCCAAGATATCAACACCTAAAAAACATGATCAATACACCGCGTTTTCCAGCCGGAGGGAGAGGACTGCCTCCCTCCCAGCAGACACATTTTCTCCTGGCGACAAAGACACAGGGGGATCTGTGACGAGGACCTGTGGGGGGGGGGGGCTGAGCACGGTGTCTGCAGCAGGGCCTTGCTGTGGCACATGCGCTGGGAAGCACTGTTCCCCAGACCTCCTTCATCTCTACCTTGCCCCAGCAGCTCCGGCTGACTGGTCCCTGCGCCCCGAGCACGCCCACCCCGGCTCCGCCCAGAGCGGCCGAGAGCAGAGAGGTGCTGGGTCTAGTGCGGGCACCGCTGGCCTGAATTTGGCTCTTGTCTGCTGCCCGTCCCATTTCCCGCCTGTCAACCCTCCCTTCTCACCTCCAGGGAGCCCTGCTGACAATGCGTCCCTCAGGTCGGGCGACCGGATCCTCTTCCTCAACGGACTGGACATGAGGTCAGAGGCTACTGGGGACACCAGAGCTTGGTGGTGAACTGTCCCCCAAGACCGCTGCCTTTTGGGACATCCGGGCATGGTCCTGATCTCTGACCAGTTGGTCCCCAGAGTCTGTCCCTCTTCCTATGGGAACTCTCGAGTCTCTCCTCCCACCCTAGCTAGGACGTCAGTCCATCCAACCAGAAAACACCCAGCCACACATGGGACGCAGACCATCTGTGTCGTCCCCTTCAGGGAAGGCCTGGCTTAGGGGCAACATGGGTGCAACCCCTTCTGTGCCCTGAAGTATCCAGCTGGGCTGGGCCTGGAGCTTCTCCTGAAGAGATTAAAGAGCAGGAGAGGCAGGACCCTGGCCTGTGGTCCTGGCCCAGCTGTGGACGTGCCCTGTGGCCTCCGGGAGCAGGACAGGGAAGCCCGGCCGGTCGCTGTGGACAGGGCTCATCCCTCAGGCCCTCCTGGGCCATCTCCGCTTGGCAGGAACTGCTCCCACGACAAGGTGGTGTCCATGCTGCAGGGCAGTGGCGCCATGCCCACGCTGGTGGTGGAGGAGGGGCTCGTCCCGTTCGCCAGCGGTGAGACCCCCACTGCCACTTGGCTTTGTGGCCCACAGAGACCCCCGAGACCCGCCCCCACACCCCGGTTTCCCCCTAAACCCGCAGCATCCTTCCCCAGGTGGCGCTGTAGGGCCCAGTGGGACCACCTCCGGGGCCACGTGGCTCTGCATCCATCCCCGCCCCCAGCTGTAGGCAGCAGCTGTGCCTCCCACGGCATGGGGCTGCGCAGCCGCAGTCCTGCTCAGGAGTACCCCGGCAGCTGAGGGAAACCGACACCTGGCCGGCGTGCGTGCGTGCGTGTGTGTGTGTGTGTGTGTGTGCGCGCGGAGTGGGGGGTGCCGGGTCACCTGTGCCTCTCCTGCGGCCCTGTAGACTCTGATTCCTTGGATTCCCCGAACCCGTCGTCGGCACTCACCTCGCTGCAGTGGGTGGCGGACATCCTGCCGTCCAGCATCCGCGTGCAGGGGAGGACTTTCAGCCAGCAGCTGGAGCACCTCCTCAGGCCTCCCGAGCGCTACGGGGTCTGCCGAGCCCTCGAGAGCTTCTTCCAGCACAGGTGGCCGGGCCAGAGTGGTGGTGGGGACCTCCCCTGGGTGAACCCCAAATCCTGCCCAGACTCACCATCTGGGTCTCCCTGCCTGAGCCTCCTCACCCCGCTTCTCCTGGGGGAGGATCAAAGGAGGCAGCAGCTGGTACCGGGACCCCAAGGTGGCGACAATTGGGCTGCCCCAGAACAAGCCCTGACTCTGAAACCTCCTAGCCACGTGACCTGGGCAAGTCCGGGTCCTCTCTGTACCGTTCCCACCTGCAGCATTATCGATGGGACCCTCACAATTCCCGTCTGTGGGCACTAGCTACCCGCCAGGTCCTCTGGGGGTTGATTTGATGTCTTTCTTTCCACACCTCAGTGACAGCAGGCTGCATTTGTCACACTCCTCAGTTAACAGGGTCATTGTCATGGTTCGTGCAAAGCCCCTCACTTTTTCATCTTTTTTTGTTTAAATAGTTTTATTGAGATATAATTCACATACCATAGAGTTCACCCATGTAAATGCACAGTGTACTGGTTTTTAGTATATTCACCAATACGTACAACTATCACTACGCTCAATTTTAGAACATTTTCATCATCTCAAAAGGAAACCCTGAATCCTTTCACCATCGCCCACCCCCTTCTTTGCTCCCCCCACACCTTCAGCAACCACCCATCTACTTTCTGTTTCTATTTCCCTGTTCTGGACACTTCAGATGAATAGAATCATTCAATATGTGGGCTTTCGTGTCTGGCTTCTTTTACTTAGTATAACATTTCCAATGTTCATCCAACTTAGAACATCTATTTCTTTCCCTTCTTATGGCCAAGTAATATTCCATCGTGTGGCTAGAACACATTTTGTTTATCCATTCAACGGTTGATGAACATTAGGGTACTTCCACCTTTCATTCCCTTTCGGCCTCACTCCATGCCTGAGTCGCAGTCTGATCAGTTTTATGGGGATCCTTTTGTCTAAAGCTGTTCTCCAAAAGCGGGCATTGCTCCGTGTGATGTATTTTTATTTTACATCATCATCGTGCTATATATTGCATTTCGTGTTTGACTTTTTTCACTAACTGCTCTGTATTTAGGTCTGGCCACGTCTTTCTGTGTACATTTCACACACCATTTACAGCTGCAGCCAAATTCCCATGGATCACAGCCACTTAGCTCTCTTTACCTTGCCAGCGACAGACGCTGGGTCACCTCCACTCACTCCCATCACAATAATACTGTGATAAACATCGTCGTGTTCACTTCCCTGTGGAGCTGTGTACAATTCATATGAAATGTATTTCTAAGAGCAGAATTGCTGCATATTAAGGTATTTGTTTCTTATTTAACTAGGTCATGCCAATTGCTTCCTGGAGCACTGTTCCACCCACCCCAACAGGGTCCCCCAGAACCACGTCCTCACCAACACCTGGCACTATCCAGCTCTGTATTTTTGCTAGCCTTTTTAGCCATAAAGTGACATCTTGTTATTTTATTTTGGGTTCTTTATTATTTTAAACATCTTTTAATATCCTTGTCAACTTTTTCCGTTTTCCTTCTCTGTAAATGACCTGTTTGGACCCTTTGTCCATTTTTGTTTTATTGGGCTTTTTGTTTGTGTTGATTTGAAAGAGTTCTTTGTACACTGATACTGATTTAGATACTGAGTCCCTGTTGATTTTGGACATTGTAACTATCTTCTCCAATTTGTTACTTCTATTTTTACTTCTGTTATATCTAATGTTAATATGTCCAAGTTATGTTTCTCTGAACAGATATCCTTGATTTTGTATAATCAAATTCAGTACACATTGGGTCCCATTGCTTTGGCATAGAAATTTTGTTGAAGAAACCTTCCCCTGCCCCTAGCTTAAAAGATATCCTCCTGCATGACCTTCTATTAATTTTATAATTTTATTTTTCACAGTTTGCTGTTTTATCCACCTGGAGTTCTTTATGTGTGGTGTTATGTGAGGATCCAGTTTTTATTTTTTCCACATAATGCAGGGATCAGCAAACTATTTTTTGAAGGGCCGGCTAGTAAATATTTTAGGCTTTGCAGACCAAGTGATCTCCAACTCAGCTGCTGTCGCTTGAAAACAGCCATAGACACCATATAAACAAATAGGTGTGGCCATGTTCCAATAACTCCTTCTTTACAAAATCAGGTGGGCCCGATTTTGGCCCATGGGCCATCGTTTGCTGATCCCTGATACAATGACTCAGCTTTTCCAATACACTCCATACATTTCTATCTTCACGACAGCTCTAGATATTATTTTCATCCCCATTTTACAGATGAGGAAACTGAGGCACAGAGGAGTTAAGTAACTTGAGAAAGGTCACTTGGCTGGTAAGTGGCAGAGGCAGGATTGGATCTGGGCGGCCTGTCCCCACAACCCTCCTTCCTGCCCACTTCTCTGTCTTGGCAGTGGGGGGATGGGAGGGGATAGGGCATGAGCCTGAATTCTGTGGCCTGGAAGTGTCCCCTTCTCCGTCCCTACCCCACACCCTACGATGAGCCCCTCAGTCATGAGCCTCTTGCTCCTGCATCCTCCCGCAGAAACATCGACACCCTCATCGTCGATGTCTACCCT
Organism: Eidolon dupreanum; assembly: GCA_028627145.1. Lineage (NCBI taxonomy): Eukaryota > Metazoa > Chordata > Mammalia > Chiroptera > Pteropodidae > Eidolon > Eidolon dupreanum. Next base: position 2,007,277 of record CM053515.1, read on the forward strand.
GTGCTGGACACACCTGCCAAGCAGGTGCTTTGGCAGTTCATCTACCAGCTGCTGACGTACGAGGAGCAGGAGCTCTGCCAGGAGAAAATCGCGTGCTTCCTGGGCTACACGGCCATGACGGGTAAACGGCCCCTCCCCCTCCCGGCCCCCCAGGTGACAAGACACCCGTTCTTACCTGTGAGGTCTTACCGCCGGCCGGGGTCTCTCCACACAGATGTGCCCACGTGCCATGCATGTACACACCGATGCACCTGGGGGCAGGTCGAGGGTTTTAGCAACAGACTTGGTATAGGGTGGGCAGATGGTCTCACACATATGCCTAGACCTGGAACTGTTCTTTTTACCTTTAAGTCCCTCTGGGAAGCAGTGACTAGGTGTTGAGACCTCAGATGATGGAGTCGTAGGCTCTTGTCATGAGAAGAGGCCCTGTGAGGCGGGCTGTAGCCACCTCCCCAGCCTCCACACCCCAGATCCTCTGTGCCCCCGGATCCTGTTCCTGGGGCCCGGTTTCCCACCCCAGACCTCTGTTTGAGGACTGTCCTGGAGCCTAGCAGGCTGGGCCCACTGTCCCTGTGTTTAGTGGCTCCTCCTCCAGCTGAGAGGACCAGGGCCCTTCCCTCCTCCATGTCCCACATCAGAGCCTGAGCCCTCGCTGGACCTGGAGCCGGAGCCGGAGCCGGAGCCAGAGCCTGTGCCCCAGCCCCGGAGCTCCCTGAGGGCCTCCTCCGTGTGCCGCCGCAGCCTCCGGTCCCCGGGCCTGGAGGCCAGCCTGGGCTGCGGTAAGGCCCGGGCGAAAGGCTGGAGAGGGCGCGAAGGTGAAACCGGCGCTCGGTCTTCCCAGCTGCAAAATGGGCTTGGCGGGATGAGAAGCCCCCGGGGAACGGGCCATGCGGGGACCCTCCGGGTCTGCGGGCCTGGCAGGTTCTTTCTCCACGGCCCCCGGCTGCGGGTGGGCTGGGGCCTGAGCCTCAGAGCTCAGACGTAGTCACCAAACCCTCCCGTAGCTGACTCTGCCCTGTCCCCCCATTCCCGGCAGGGCCCAGCGACTGCCCCGAGATGCCCCTTCCTCTGATCCCAGGCGAGCGCCAGGCGGGCGACGGCACGTCCCTCCCCGAGACCCCCAATCCCAAGATGGTGAGACCTGTCTGCCCCCCTGGTGGCGTTGGTGGTGGGCTGGGGCCGACCCTTCCTCCCAGACGGCCCAGGCTTGGCCTCTGAGGCCTGTCGGGGCCACGTGGGGGAGGCGAGGCCACTGGACTCACCCCGCCGCCGCCCACACAGATGTCGGCCGTCTACGCGGAGCTGGAGTCCCGCCTGAGCAGCAGCTTCAAGGGGAAGATGGGGACCACGTCCAGGTCCCGCGCCTCCCCACCAGCGCCCAACCCGGCAGGCACGGCAGGTACGGGCTCAACCAGCCCAGCTCCTGACACAGTGTGGAGCCCCCTCTTTGCTCCATGGCCATGGAACGAAGTTGTAGGGAACCCCAGCAGCCATTGTGGTGGGGGGGCCATCAAGGTCAGGGTTGTCCTTGTCCTTACATGTCCCCTCTGATCCTCACCCCTGTTGTGGATCTAGAAAGCAGAGGGCTGCCCCAAAGGGGTCCCCAAGTTAGCATGTGGCTATTGGATGAACTGTCGAGTGCGTGCCTTGCCTTGTGAATGGCATAGCTGGAAAAATGGCTGCTGACAGGACACAGGTGATGAATTCTCTGCAGTTCAGAAGGCAGCGCCCCTGGGTGGTGCTCCTGTGCGCCAAGGGCCTGCTGGGTATGGGGGGTGCCTCATGACCTTGTGCGGGGACCGGGAGAAGGCCCACAGCCCTTGTATTCAGTGGTTCCCAGGTGGGACCCCTGGTGTTCCTTTCAACATAAGCTGGGGTCTGGCCTGTCCGGGCCTAAGCAGTCCTCCCATCTGGCCTTTGATCACCGTCAAGGAAGAACATGGGGGGACAAGGTCACCCAGGTTTTCCCATGCTGTGTCGAGAAGACACATAGCCAACCAGCCCTGGCCCCTCCCCTCCAGCCTGCACCTGGAACCCAGGTACTGACTGAAGAGGGGTCCTCACACACCCTCCCCCACCCCAGGGCCCAGGACCCTGTCCAGCGTCTCGTGGCCCAGCGAGAGACTCGTGCCCTCTCCCTGCTACTACCCGCTGTGCTCGGGGGGCCCGGCCTCCCCCAGCAGCTCCGAGTCCCACCCCTACGCCAGCCTGGACAGCAGCAGGGCGCCCTCCCCACAGCCAGGCCACGGGCCCATCCACTCCGACAGCCCCCCCAGCCCGGACCTCGCCCGCCAGCCCAGCCGCAAGCTCTTCACCTTCTCCCGGCCTGCGCGGAGCCGGGACACTGACCGCTTCCTGGATGCCCTGAGTGAGCAGCTGGGCCCCCGGGTCACCGTCGTGGATGATTTCCTGAGCCCCGAGAATGACTATGAGGAGGTGAGCATGCAGGCGGACGTGGAAGGCCGGGGAGCAGGTGCGAGAGGGGGTCTGCCAGAGGAACAGCGTCCCTAGGCCCCCACGACAGGCCTGCCCTGGGACCTGTCCCAAGCCACTGTTCTCCCTGGCTCGAGCTATCCTACCCCACCCTTTGACTCAAGCTATGACACCCCTAACCCAAAGCTTCCCTGTCTCAGGTTACCCCATTTCTCGGCAGGCCTTCCCACCTGCAGCCTCAGGCTGACCCACCAGACTCTCCCGTCCTGTCCATCCCCTGCCCCAGACTACCCGGCTTTCCCTCGCCTCGCACCCCACGCTCCTGCGTCTCTGGGCCCAGCCCGGCGCTCCCCTTGCCTTGTTCTGCCCCCACCAGATGAGTTTCCACGACGACCAGGGCAGCTTCGTGACCAACGAGCGGAGCAGCGCCAGCGAGTGCATCAGCAGCAGTGAGGAAGGCAGCTCCCTGACCTACTCCTCCGTCTCCGACCACATCCCCCCGCCCCCGCTCAGCCCCCCGCCGCCCCCGCCCCTGCCCTTTCACGACCCCAAGCCCAGTGCCCGCACCTCCGACGTCCCCCGGGGCCCCACTCAGACGCTGGCCAAACCCCTCACCCAACTCAGCCACCCAGTCCCTCCGCCTCCCCCACCGCCGCTGCCCCCACCCGTGTCCTGTGCACCCCCCGTGCTGTCCCGGGGCCTGGGCCACCGCCGCAGTGAGACCAGCCACATGAGCGTCAAGCGCCTGCGATGGGAGCAGGTGGAGAACTCGGAAGGCACCATCTGGGGCCAGGTAGGTGACCTGGGGCCCCACAGTGCCCTGCACCAGGAGAAGGCGGCCTGGGCAGCAGCACTGAGAACAAGACCCTGGCCACTTCTAGCCCCTGGCCTTTCCCCATGAATCAAGAACCCGGGGCAGCTCTGGTGAACTCACTCCCTGCAGAGGACACCTCAGGACAGGGCCAGACCCCTCAGCCGCCTCCAAGCCCCCTTGGTGGGCTACAGCACCAAAGCAGCCCCTTTCTCCTGCCCCAGCGAGCCACTGGCTTCTGGGCGGAGGGTGTCCAAGTGTGAGAGGGGTCTGCCAGAGAGAAGCCACCAGCTCACCACCCGATAACTGGGAGGATTTCGCTTCTGCTGCAGACTCCTCCGCCCCCAGGTGTATCTCAGGGCCGATGGGGGCCGTCCCTCGGGGAGAGCAGCCCTCAGAGGGTGGGCGGGGTGGGGAGCAGTGTCCAGCTGCCAGCCTTCCTCCTCACTCTGCGCCTTTGCCCCCCCCTTGCAGCTCGGGGAAGACTCTGACTATGACAAGCTGAGTGACATGGTGAAATACCTTGACCTGGAGCTTCACTTTGGTACCCAGAAACCTGCTAGTGAGTGGCCTGAAGGCCCTGGGAGACCCCAGTACCAGGCTCTATGTGACAGCCCACCTGCTGCTTTCTGCGGCATCCCAGGGCTTGGAGCCCCCCAGGTTTGCACCGGCTGCCATTTACTTACTGTGTCCCTGAGTTATTTAACTTCTCAGAGTCTCAGTTTTCTCATCTCAAAACAGAGGTAATAATAACGGCTGGCATTTATTGCATGCTTACCAAATACCAGACGGCCTGGACTCTCATTTCAAAACTAATACTGTGACATTGACAACTTCCCGATGAGAAAGCACAGAGAGGCTAGGTAATTCGCTCACACAGCCAGAAGAAGGTGGACATCTACCAGTAGCCCTTTGAGTCCTCGCTCTCACCCCATCCCCTCTGGGTATCTCCCTGTGGTTGTTGGGTGGGGCTCCAGGCAGCCAGGGATATTGTGTGTGGAAAGCGGTCCTAGGATGGAAGAGAAAGGCCCTTGTCCACCCAGGAAGCCTCTGCCAGGGCAAGAGGTGGTTAGTTCTCCTTACTCAGCCAGCTAAGTCCCATGCACCCAAGGGAGAGAGGACGGTGGGGGGGAGAAACACACCATGTGCGCCGAATGTGTTAAACTGGGCCCGAGCGTCCACGAGTGGGGACAGTGGACACCGTGAGCTGATTCAGTCAAGGCCATGGTCAGAAGGCGTCTGGGCTGTTGGGGGTGGCCACACCCCTTCCTGGCCCTCCGCGGCAGCCTTGGCCTAGCCTCCCCCATTAAACCGTCAGCTTCTCTTCCAGAGCCAGTGCCCGGGCCTGAGCCCTTCAGGAAGAAGGAAGTGGTGGAGATCCTGTCGCACAAGAAGGCCTACAACACCTGTGAGGGGCCAGGGCGTCCCAGGGGATGTAGGAAGCAGGATGCGGCCCCTCCCTCTAGCCGCAGAGCCGCGGATCCGCCCCGTGGATGACAGAGATTCGGTTGTAGGGCTTCCTCCCTCCCCCACCCCCCGCATGCCAGCTGCCTGGCGGGGTGAAGGTCCCCTCCCGGGTCCCACACCAGCCAGATCCCTCCAGGGTAGGTGCCGGCCGTGGGAATCACACATAGGCCACGCCCCCTTGTTGGCGCCCTAGTTCTGGCCCCGCCTCCAGGCCCCGCCCCAGCCCCTGGGCTCCCCCCAGGCTCCACCCCGTAGCCCAGGTGGACCTCGAGGCCCCGCCCGGGCTCACCTGAGCGGCCCCGCCCGCAGCCATCCTGCTGGCGCACCTGAAGCTGAGCCCCGCGGAGCTGCGGCAGGTGCTCATGAGCATGGAGCCGCGGCGCCTGGAGCCCGCGCACCTGGCGCAGCTGCTGCTGTTCGCGCCCGACGCGGACGAGGAGCTGCGCTACCAGGCGTTCCGCGAGGCGCCCGGCCGCCTCAGCGAGCCGGACCAGTTCGTCCTTCAGGTGCGGCGGCGAGACCCCCGCGCAGGGTCAGGGGCTGCTGCCCAGCGGCCTCGGCCGCCTCGATCCGGGCTCTCGCTCCGTCCGGAGGCTGCGTCGGTCCCGCTCCACCTGCGCTTGCGAGCTCAAACCTCTGAGTCCCAGTTTCACACCCTTAGTGGGCAGTTCCCGCCCGCGGTCCAAAGTAGGTGGGATGAGGGTGCCCCCTGGAGGTGGTGCTTATTTTTCCTAAGGGAATGCCGGGCCCTCTGACCCCCTTTCGGGCCGGGTGGGACAGTGGGTCCCCTGGCTGGTGGATGAATCCTGGCCCTGCCTTGCCGGGAGGCAGATGCTGTCGGTTCCCGAATACAAGACGCGCCTGCGCAGCCTCCACTTCCAGGCCACCCTGCAGGAGAAGACCGAGGAGATCCGGGCCAGCCTGGAGTGCTTGCGCCAGGCCTCCCTCGAGCTCAAGAACAGCCGGAAGCTCGCCAAGATCCTGGAGGTCAGGGTGCACCCCCTCCCCCGTCACTCTACCCGGCCCCCTGGGGCTTCCGGCCTGGAAGTCCATCCTGATGCAGAGGGGGTGCAGGCCAGGGGCCGAGGGGTGGGGCAAGTACCTGCCTGCCCACCTTCCTTTCCAGTTCGTGTTGGCCATGGGCAACTATCTCAACGATGGACAGCCCAAGACCAACAAGACCACGGGCTTCAAAATCAACTTTCTGACAGAGGTGAGGGGCTCGTCAGTAGTAATCGATTAGCTGGCTTTGCCACCGAGGGTGGAGAGGCGGGGCCCAACCAAGCTGTGGCAGAGGGCAGGAGAGAACATCATGGCCAAGGAAGGCCCTTCCCGGGGAGGAAGAGTTGGCTGCCTGTGGGCCAGGATGTGACTGCAGCAAAGGTTGGTGGGTGGCCCGGGGTAGGGTGGGGGGTGGAGGGGGTACTCTTCCAAGCCGGGCTGGATTACTGGAGTAGAGAGAGCAGGGAGGGTCAGCGTCAGGAGGAAAAGGAGGGTCCATTTGTAGATAGATACAAATGGTTAAGGATATCTGAGACTCAGATGGGCCACAGATGCTTCCAGAAAACCACATGAGGGAAGATCTGTGAATGAGGCTACCCATCCCCTGGGATCAGAGAATCTTGTGCTGTATCTACTGACAAGAGCAGAAGAACCTAGGGCCCTCCCCTAGTTGGGGGCTGGGGTCCTGGTTCCTGGGAGGGGGGAGAGGTCGCCAAGATCTGGGCCCGGGGAACCTGCGAACCCCTGGGGAGGCCGATGGCAGCCCTGCAGGTAAGATTTCGGGGTAAGGAATGCCGACAATCGGTGTCTGAGCTTTGGAGTTGGTGAGTGTTGAGGGCCAGGGTTGAAGCCACAGTCCGGGAGAAGCAGCACGTGGGCCCACGTGGTGAGGAATCTGATGGGGTCCTTGAGGAGGATGTGCGTTGGGGGGGTCACTTGCAGCTGAACTCCACCAAGACTGTGGACGGGAAGTCCACTTTCCTGCACGTCCTCGCCAGATCGCTGAGCCAGCACTTCCCTGAACTCCTGGGCTGCGCTCAGGACCTGCCCACTGTGCCCCTGGCTGCCAAAGGTAGGCTGGGTGGACGGGTGCCGAGGCCGAGGTGCTGCTGTCCTGGCTGGGAGCGTGGCCCGCGAGGCTCTGTCCCCTTCCCTACAGTGAACCAACGGGCCCTGACCAGTGACCTGGCTGACCTCCACGGCACCATCAGTGAGATTCAGGCCGCCTGCCAGAGCATGGTCCCCTCCAGTGAGGACAAGTTTGCCGTGGTCATGACGGTACCCTCCGAGCAGCCTGTCCCAGTGCCAGAGTGGCCCCGGGTGGGGGGGGGGTGTCAGGGAGCACCAGCTGTGGCCCCAGGGGAGTGTCTGCGCAGAGGCTGCTGTGGGTCTGGGGGTGCTGTGCTGGATGAGGGTCCTCTGGGCTCATTTAGGTCCAAGTGCTCATGCCAAGTCCACGTGTGACTACAGAGGAGCTCTCTTGACTGCCCTGATGCCACTGCCTCGCCCCATCTGTCCTCATGGGCAGAAGAGCCCAGACCAGTCACAAGCCACAGGGAGAGGCCTGTCAGGCCCTGGCCGCAGAGGCAGTGAGGAGAGGGGACATCTCCACCGAGCTCAGACAGTGATAAAGGCCGGAGAAAAAGAGAGAGCAAGGCCCGGAGAGTGACAGGGGCTGCTCCAAGAGCATAGCCAGGGGAGAGGGGGTGGTGGCATCCGAGCAGAGCCAGGAGGGAAGAGGGACGTGTCCTGCAGAGAGGAGCGAGTGGAAGGCCTGCAGCTGGAGCGGCTGGTTTCAGGATGAGCTTGTGGGCGGTGGACAAAGGCACTGGGGCCTCTGAACTGAACGTGGCTCCCAGCTCGGCACAGGGTCTGGGGCAGACGGGAGCGGAGCGGCTAGGCCTCTGTCGGGGGCCCAGGGACACCAGCAGGTCGGTAGTTTCCTTAACAAAGGCCCATCAGTCGTTCCTGGAGACAGCCCAGCCAGTGCTGCGGGCGCTGGACGGGCTGCAGCGCGAGGCCATGGACGAGCTGGGCAAGGCGCTGGCTTTCTTCGGAGAGGATTCCAAGGCCACCACCTCCGAGGCCTTCTTCGGCATCTTCGCAGAGTTCATGAGCAAGTTCGAGGTAAGCCAGGTGGAGAGGCCCCTCAGGAGAGGTCAGAGTCAGAGGTCAAATGAGGCGGGGGGACCCTCCCCTTCAAAGCCCAGAAAAGGACACCCACACAACCTGTCCCGACTGGGCGGATACTGGCGGGTCTGTGCCTTGGCTCTGGCCTGGGGAGAGGAGGCAGGACTGGTGTTGGGGGGCTCCCGGGACCGCTGACCAAGCCCTCTCCACGGGCTCCTCCCTCCCCAGCGAGCTCTCAGCGACCTGCAGGCCGGGGAGGGCATGCGCAGCTCGGGGATGGTGTCGCCCCTGGCCTGGTGACGGTGGCAGCCCCGTGCCCCCTGCAAGCAGAGCGCAGAGAAATGCTGCTGGCTGCGCCCCCACCGGCAGCTTGGACTCCCCTGAGTGTTGGGCTGCGTGTGTCCCTCGCACGCCTAGGACCTCAGGCTGCGGCGTTCGCTGCGCCCACGTCACCAGCTACCTCAGCCATCTCGAAGGCGCGGGGCTCGGCTGGGCCCCCCACTCCAGGCTGAGCCCTGGCTCTGAGTGCTGGGGGCACTAGGCAGGAGCCAACGCATCCACTCCCCAAGAAGGTGAACCATGGCTGCCCGTGGGCACTGGTGTGTTCGCCCCAAGAGGACTGTCCACGGGCCTCTCTGTGCCCTCACTCCACTGGCCTGCTGCGTCTTGCCCCTGCCTATACGATGCCATGTAACAAACTGTCCCAAAACCAGTTGCTTAAAATGGCAGCCACTTACTGTTGAGTCTGTGGGTCAGCAGAGCAGTTCCGATCCGAGCTGGGCTCAGTGGACCCACTCCCGAATCTGCAGTCACCTGTGAGTCAGCTGCGCAGGGCTCTCTCCCGCGCCTGAGGCCTTGGGCACAACAGCTGGTGACTTCATGTGGCCCCTCATCCTCCAGCTTATTGAGCCAGGCTCATTCACAGGGTAGAGGCAGGGGTCTAAGAGAACCAGCAAAGGCACAGAAGACCCCTTGGGGCCTAAGCTCAGAACTGGCACACCATCCCTTCCACCACGGCCTATTGTCGAAACAAGTGACAAAGCCAGCCCAGGACATAGGGGAAAAGAAATAGGCTCCACTCTTGATGAGAGATGCTGTATGTCACATTGCAGAAGATGTGAATTCGGGGGTGGGTGGAGCATTTTTGCAGTCAATCTCCCACATGCCCCCTTGGCCAGGCCCCCTGGTATAAATCCTCAGTGTCCCTGGTCCTGCCTGGACCCACACAGCTCTGTTACCCATCTTCATGTGTCCTGTGGGCAGCATGCTTCTCTCTCTTACCTAGTCACCCATGAGTGACCTGAGTCCTCACCGGATACACTTGTTCCCGTGGGCAGCAGGAGTCTGTGCCTGCCTAGCAACCAGTCTCCCTCCTGCTGGAGAAAGCTCCCCATTTTTCCTTTGGGAGGTGATCCCTCCCCTACTTCCAGGCCCTGGAGCAGTGCTGATTGGATAAGGATGGTCTCATGACTCCGGCTGGGTGGCTCAGGGTCGAGTCAAGACTCAGAACTGTTTGGAAAGGGAGGCTTCCTTTCTTCTGGATGAATTGCTGGGTAAATGGAGGGTGGGAGCCTGGAGGGAGCTGCCAGGACCACCTCCCGGAGCGCACCTGCCGGGGAGTAAAGGCAATGCAGGAGAGCAGAAGAGAGATCACGCCATACATCTCTGTCCCTGGATCCAACTGAGCCCGAAGCAGGCGTCTGGACTTGTCAGTTTCCAAGCTAACAAGAATTTCCTTTGGCTTAGGCTGGTTTGAAGGGGTTTCTGTCACTTGCAACACCAAGAGGTTGACTAACAATACAGCCATCAACAGATGGTGGTGGATGTTCAGTCCTTGAACATTCTCAGCGAACTGTCTTCATTCATGAATGCATTCGCCAATACCTTCTGACTGCCTACTATGTGCCAGGCATCATGCTGGGTGTGTGCATGAGTCAGCCTCTCTGAGTTCGGTTCCCCAGGGTTGCCTCTCATGGCGGTTCTACAGCTGAGTCAGTACGAAGCCCTACTACGTGCGAGCCAGTATTTGCGCCATACCCCCTAGCAACTGCTCACGACAATGACGAGGTGTGAATACAAGCACTTTTGCCCCAGGAATTTCTCTCTCAATAATACCACCCAAATAACATTGCCTCACTACACACCGCTTTTTCTAGTAACATCAGGCAATGGTCGCTGGGTAGCGTGCTCAGCGTTTTGACACATTTCATTTCATTTCGCTGTCACCATGCCCCTTTGTTATCTTCCTTTTACAAATAAAAATTCTGAAGCTCAGGAAGGTTATGCGACTTGCTGGCTGGAAAACTTGGGTCTGTCTCAATCTGAAGCCCATCCTCTGAGTGGAAATATCTTCTTTGTTTTGCTCAATATATCTTTTCTGTTTTTAATTTTAATATCAACGGACCACAGATGCCGGCGACTTGTACATCAAGCCCTTACTCTTTTCTTACCACCCCTTGTTCCTCCTTGCATTAGCTGGCTAAGGCTCCCATAACTAGAGACCACAGGCTGAGTGGCTTAAACGTGGAATCTATTTTCTCACTGTCTGGAAGCCGGAAGTCCGAGATTGAGCTATCAGCAGGCTTGGCTTTTCCTTCGTGGTTTGCAGATGGCTACCTTCTCGCTGTGCCCTCACATGACCTTTTCCCTGTCTGTGCATCTTTGTATCTCTTCCTCTTCTTATAAGGACACCAGTCCTGTTGGATTAAGGTCCCACCCATATGATCTCACTTAACTTTAATGATCACCTTAAAGATCCTGCCTCCTAATGTAGCCACATTCTGAAGTACTGAGGGTTTGGACTCCAACATATGAACTTGTGGATGGGACACAATTCGACCCATAACACTCTTTTATCAGGTGCCAAGGATATAACAGGCCTAGTTCCAAGGAGGCCTCAAAGATCTCTGGACTAGGCTGGTGCTTCCAGGAGAAAGGATTCCATCAAGCAGGATTTTCTCACCTTCTCCATCTGCAAACTTCTCTGCACCTGCCCTCGATCCGCATCCCACGACGTTCAGCCTTGCCCTTACCTCCAGTTCAGAGCGAGTTCTCTGTCCATACTATCTTCCTGTCCCCCCACCCCCCAAGCTCCCAGGCGTCCCAATGCACCAGTGACCACAACTCACTCCCCACTGACTGTAAACATCCCTCCTACTGCAGCCCCCCAGAAGGATAGTCTAGACGCCAGTGGCTGGTGCCCTCTCGCTCCCCACTCTCACCTTAGAGCCAAATCTCTTTGTCTACACTGGCTGTCTCTGCGTCCTCACCATCCGCTCACATCTCAGCACATGGCAGTGTGGTTTTCACTCCAATCATCTCCCTGAACCTGCTCTCACCCCTACAAGGAGCTACAGGGAGGGCTGCTTGTGCTTATCTTACCTGACCTTTATTAAAGCAGCATTGGGCACTGTTTACCCTCCCTTGGCAAATTCTCACACACCCAGGCATCAGCTAGCAGCTGTCTACTTGCTGATAACCCTGTCATCGACTCAATTTCCCATTGGCCCAGCTGCTTCTAGCCTTTTTGCACACAGCAAGGTTTCAATTGCCCAGGAAACCAAAGCAAAATGACATCGAGGTAAGGGGCTCCCAAGTTACTCAAGAAAAAAATGACTGCCTCCTTTCTATAAATCAATTTGGCCACCTATATCCTAACCTTTAAAACCAGGGTTGCAAAGTAAAGTCTACAGAGGTCAGACAAGCAATGCAAGCATGATGTGGGGAGGGGGGAGGTAAGGAAACAATGACACAAGGACAAGAATGACGAGTTACTGACAGACAGGGACAGGGGAGAGACAACAAGGAAGGCTGGGCACTGGGGAGCTGGAACATGGACGCGCTGTCTACATCGGGGAAACCCTGACCCCCTCCAGCTCTGGACCTCCATGTGGGAAGGCCCGCCTTGTGATGCCTGATCTTCGGGCTTTCTCAAAGAAAACCAGAAAGCTAGATTTTTATTTAAAATGTCCTGATAAGATTTTGGCAATCAACTCAAACTTTAAAAAACTTTAAAAAAAAAGATGATCAATTATGAGGCAAAGAAAACATTTCTATGAACCAGATGGAGCCCAGCTGTGAGTCTGCAACCCCTGAAATAAAACATCTGTGCCATTAGACGCATTCATTGGGGTGTAAAGGGGTATACCCCCTAAAAAGGGACTGGATTTGTTTTATATGCTATTAAGGGAGCTATGCTGGGGGCAAGTTGGCAGTTCTGAATCCTGGCTGGAAAGATGCTGATTACCTCATTCCTTTGTTTTAGGAAATTTGCCCCAAAGGGGCGTTTAGTTACAGGAAGGCAGGACCCACGCAATGTTCTGGGGGAAAACTATGAAATCAAATGCTATTCCACAGGCCAAGGGGTTCGGGGTCTGTTTAGTTGTGCGGATGAACTACATCTTTATCCTGATAGTGCCTCGAAAGGTAAGGACAGTATTTTCTCTAAAGAGAGTTTGACTGGATTCCCAGTGTTCCCAACAGTGAATAGCGTGACTGTGTGTTCTTGCACCATGTGGGGTTAGTGTGGGGGTTTCCACAGAAGGAACTAGATGTCCCTGTTGTCAGCATCCAGGGGCAGGAAGGACTGTAGGGTGCAGAAGGAGAAAGTCCTCTGGGGCAGAGGTGGGGAGGTGAGCTGGGTCCTGCCCCCTGAGAACGGTGAGGAGAGAGGCCCAGACCTGGGGCGACAGCATCCGCTGGAAGCACCGCCTCTTCCACTGAGCTTTGTGCAGACACCGAAACGTGGCCTTAGCTGTGTTTGCAGGACTCGCTCAGGGGATGCAAACAGCTGGGGCCAAAGTGGTGGCTCTGAGCCAGCCAAAGTGTCGGCCACCACCAAAACAGATCTTCAGCACATGACCACATTGCCCAGGATCCACCACCCCCCCACACCACCCCGAAGCTCCTCGAGGAAGGGAACCCCAGGAGAAAGACCTGACTAGGAAATTCACCCCACA